>OX422219.1:342289793-342717293 GCA_949130495.1 Sambucus nigra | reverse complement strand
AAATCAGAGTAAACTTATATGAGTGGAGTATTTGTACCTGTATAATATTATTGACAGTGGTTTTCATTGTTTGCTCAAATCCTCATTGAGGTATATAAATACTCACCAATAAATAAAAATAATTGAAACGAATTACTTTAAGAAATTATTAAAAATATTTTAAAACTTTCAAAACTTTCGTCTGATGTTAGGAACCCAAAAATTGAAACTCGAAAAATTATAAGGTTTCTCTTGTTTGAAACCCAAAAAAAATAAAAAAAATAAGTGCAAGTGAAAGATAGAGAACCCATGAAATAAACCTCCGAAAATGATCATCGGAAGAATAAAATATGAAAACCCATTTGAGATTACACAAATCAGAAAACCATATAAAAACCATAAGCAAAAACAAAAAATCATGTAAAAATCATAAAACTTATATAACAACCCACAAATACAAAAAACCTTACATGCATAGAACCAAGACATAGTACACGAAGCTCAAGAATCCAAAACAGAGTACAAATGTAAATCAAATATAAAGATCTTCATCAAAAGCTCCACAAAATCCGAAACAGATTACACGATTCAGCATGTCCCAATTTATGAACCTATTAATGAAGAAGTCAGCTCCGATCGTCGAGGATTAGCAGTCGCGGGGGATGTGAACCTCGCTCGATGTTGTCCAGTTAGTAGGATCTGAACTGAGGGTCCGAACAGAGGGTTTAAACCCATATATACCTGGTGTTTCCAAGAAGTAGACATAGAAATCGTGTATAGAGGAAAGCAAAATAATGAAAAAAAAAGTAAATACTCACTTTGGTAGTCCGAATTTGAAAAAGAGAGAGACCCATGTCCATGTGTTATTACCAGTTGTTCCGTCCAGTTGTTCAGGAATCGTCTCATACCGGTTGTTCCATCCACAGAGAATCGTATCATACCAGTTGTTCCGCCCACAGAGAATTGTCCCATATCAGTTGTTCTGGAACCTCTACCACCGCCAGGTGAAGCTTGCTGTTGTTTAGGCCACACCAGTTGTTCCGACCAGTTGTTCAGGGAATCGTCCCATACCGGTTGTTTCGACCACAGCTAATCGTCGGATCTAAGACCACAGGTGTAGATTTGTGCCTTGGGGTTCCTGACCTAAGAAAGAACAGGAAAATGTCGGATCTAAGACCCGATTACAAAACATCAAAAAAAGACAAATAGGAGAGCAAGATACAGGGGATAAAAGAACCTGTTAAAAAATAGAAGGGATGTGTTCACCTTTTGTCCAGCGAGCTTCATGGCAGTAAGATCGACGATGGCGAAGAAGATGGGTATATTTTTTCTCTTCTATTCTCCCTATCATCTCAGCCCTAAACCCCCAAACTAATAATGGTTGCGCTCAAATCTAAATACACGGAGAGAGAGGTTTACGGATACATAGAAATTATTGTGCTTCCTTGCCAACAGACCCCGATGAGAGAGAGAGGGAATGTAGAAGATGGAGATGTAGAAGATGGATACATAAAAACTGTCTGTGTGTGAGGGAATGTAGAAGGTGGAGACCCATAGGAGAGAGAGAAGGAGTCATAGCGAGAGAGTTCAAGATTACGTCTGATATGGATGGGACAAATTAGTAGAGTCTGATATCTTCTCGAGCCACCCCACACATTGCGTGTGTCAGACTTGGTGGGAGTAATTAAATGCATCCCGTGGTTGTCCTCCTTATAGGTTGTGTGTATAAAATTGTATGACGTGGCTCCTTATAGGTTTTGTGTATAAAATTGTATGACGTGGCTATATGATGTGGCAAATATTGTATGATGTGTCAAAAGTCCCTCCTCCTTTATTATATAGATATATATGTGTGTGTGTGTGTGTGTGTGTGTGTGTGTGTGTGTGATTGTGGAGCTTCCCAATTGATGCATTCACAGTGGATGCCCATGAATACTAAGATTGTCCACTCAAAAATTGTACTTTCATATTTGAGAAACCCCAAAATGTTGCAGTGGCACAAAGAGAGAATTTTCAACTCATAGTATGAAAAAAGGAGCTTCCCACAAATTATAATTCATGGTAATAACTCAAGATTATGTTCCCACGCAAGTTTTTCTAATAAAAAAAGTTTCTTTAATAGTTCAAAACTTCGCAACTAACTTTCCAATTACTATAGCTGCTTCCCAACCAACTTCGCCACTACAACCTTATGGTTTTGTGAATTTGCCAAATGCCTATTCTTGATGCTCTCAAGTAATTCTTACTTCGCTCCTAATAATAATGCATCATCGAAGTTAGATTCTTATTTGCTAATTTCCTTTACTAAACCCCATTTTTTCAGCCGTCAACTTACCTTAAAAATTCCTTATTTCGTAATTAGATGTAATTTTTCGATATTTAATTCGCTTTTGGAGTAAAATGTCCTTTACTGTAAATCCAAATATCTCAAATTATTACCAAACACTCATCTTCGTTTTCATTTAACAAACTCAAAACTAAACACTCATGCTTCTTCACAAGAAATCAAAATAAATTATATTCTCCTAGAGATACGTAAAAACTCAACAATTTGAACACACAAAATTAAGTTAACAATGGTCCACGTTTTAATAAGAAAACACTCAAAGCACTTTAAGCGATTCAGTCTCATCTATAGTCCCATCTTAGACAACACAATGAAAAATATTTATTATTATAATATGGAAAATAACACAGAGAAGAATTGAAATGCGAAACTAAATCAACCCAACAAAAAACCATACTCGAATTTAGCCACTTGAACAATTTTATTTGACAACATCTTCATATCAACCTGTTCGTCGCAAATTAGCCTTGATCAAAATTTTGATTTCCAGTAATATTATCCTCATACTTGTTAATCAATATTCACCTACAATTATATATGATAGTGGAAGGTAATAAGTGAGAAAGTGCGAATTGAGATTTAAATTGTGAAAGAAAATTTGACATTATTTATACACGTAGCACATACGGGCTTGAAAATGACCTTATTTGCGGAATGTAAACCTCTGTCGAACGAAATCTGATACGCACTCTTATTCTTCCTCCGTGTATGCTTTACGACTCATGAATGTCTGGGTTGGCTACGAGAGTTTCCCCTTTGATCTTCACGATCACAAATCCAAGGTTCATGGATGATGAACCAAGAGAGAGAGAGAGAGAGAGAGACCCACGAAATTTTGAGGAGAGAGAAAGTGTAGGAGGAGAGAGAAAATCATATCAGTACCAAATTGATCATTTATTGATGCACACCCATATTTGACTCTCCTAATAGATATATATATTAGAAAAATATAAGAGTCCTAAACCAACTAAAGTTGAACTCTAATTATCTAATATAATAAAGAATGATCCGATACAAAATGGATAATTCATATTTATTGTGGGCGGATATCGGATCCGGGTAAAAACCCAACCCATATATTAACATCTCCCACTCTCCCACAAAAGGCGTGCTTTCTCTAACATATCTTCAACAACCTCCATCACTCATCTCCTCATACAAGAAATGTGATGTGTGACCTCACAAGAAAAAAGTACAGTCTCTGGAGCGTAATCATTAAGTCATCATCTAACTAATGATGACACATCACTCGAAGGAATCTCGTATATACCTAGACAGTTCGATTTACACCGAATTTAGCACTCTTAATCCCTCAAGAAAGGAGTGCTACACTCCAAATATGTAATGTACTCATGACTAAGTTGTGTACGAAACACGATAAAATCGTCCGGACTATGAGTCACATTATCATGGTGTATAATCAAATAGTCTTCCCTAAGTCCTCATTCCAATTCAATTAGACTTAACCGCTTTCCTAGTCGTGGCCCTTAGACAGTATCATCCATCATCCTAGGTAAACACGCTAAAGTAGCATCATCAAGTCCTTTCTTCATGACATAGTCTCAGGTCAACAAAAGGCGTAGAGTGGGATTATAATAATCCATGTGGCTCACACAGCGATGAAGCAGGGATTCATTCATCGCTCCCATTATCGATCGATAAAGCATATACAGTATGAAATGTATGCTATGACATCATCCCTTTAAAATGGGTATGTCACTTTTGAAATAAAAGGACGTCATACAAATCTGAGTCTAGTCGCTGTCTAGCATCTAACCTGAGTTTCAGCCCAGTCACTCGCATAGTGTCTGCCTAAAATATCACATTCGGCTAAAACAGACCACATAGAGTTATGGAGATACTCTATGCGCGACCTCTCTATATATAAGGTATCATCTTAGTACTCAACTAACACTACATCAAAAACAGGAATCTGACACGGCTTAAAACTGTGCCAGATCAAATATGGTACGGTTTTGAACTGCGCCATAATCAGGTGTTTCAAAATGGCCAGTTTTTTCTGGCACGTCTCAAAAGTGTGACAGATTTGACCAAACAGGAACACTTCTTGAACACTTTTAAACCAATCTAGAATTTGATATTTCTGGCACACTTTTGGTACAGTTTTGAGTTGTGCCAGATTGAACACATTTTGATAAACTTTTGGCACAGTTCAAAATCGTGCCAAAATGTGATACACTTTTGGCACGGTTTTGAAGTGTGCCAAATTTTTGGAAAAAAAAATTTATTTGAAAACAAGAAAATTCACAAATTGCAAATTTCGAAAGTTGTTGGTAAACTAATGTGCATAAAAACTTCAAAATATTAAAAATAATAATAGTTCACAGACCAAAAAAATTGGGCAGAGTTTCCTTTATTTTTTGGACATTCTAAAACCTGTTAATATATTAGACCTACGTAATTTAAAGCCCGCACGACCATAAAATATAACAATAAAATTACAAAATCCCGCACGACCATAAAAGCTAACAATAAGACTACAAAAGTCCGCACAAACATAACACAAAAAAATATAATCCTGAATATTAACGACATTAAGTAAATAATCCTCTTGTTGTAGACCATTGGCTTCATGTGTTCCAAATGGATAAAAGCTAATGGAAAAATGTTATCTTGCAAAAAAATAATATACAAAAGGAGATGGTATTAGTAACCGAGTAATTTAAAAAAAAATCTTATTCAAGCTGAAAATTTGTATATACAAATTAAAATTATTATTGTATTCACAAATCGATATTGTTGTGACTACGTGGTCAGCTCCTACGAGTTACATTAGTCCCATGCGAGGTGTTAGTGCTTCTTGCTGAGCCGTTTAAGGAATAATTTAAGTTTTCACCCTCAAACGACATGTTTTTAAACCTAACCTAGATATTTTGATATTATCGTCATATTCTCAAAATGGGAGATACGTGACTATATGATAAGTTCCTACAAATTACATTGGTCTCGTGCAAGGTGTCCGTACCTCTTACGGGCCATTTGGGAGATGGTTTGGGTTTTCATCCTAAAACGACATGTTTTTAAGCCTAATATAGATATATTCATATTATCGTCATATTCTCAAACCGAAAGAATCGTGACTACGCGGTTAGTTACTACAGGTTACATTGGTCGCGTGAGAGGTGTTCGTGCCTCTTACGGTGACGTTTGGGGGTTGATTTAGGGTTTCACCCTTTAACGACTTATTTTCAAACCTAATCGAGATATTTTCATATTATCATCATATTCTCAAATCGGGAGACCAGTGACTACGCGGTCAGTTCCTACAAGTTACATTGGTCCCGTACAAGGTGTCCGTACCTCTTATGGGGACGCTTGGGGGATGGTTTAAGTTTTCACCCTTTAACGACTTGTTTTTAAGAGTGTTGATTTTTGCAAATTATCATCATATTCTCAAATTGGGAGTCCCCTAACTATGCGGTCAGTTCCTACAAGTTACAATGGTCCCGTGCGAGGTGTTCGTACCTCTTATGGGGACGTTTGGAGCTGGTTTAGGTTTTCACCCTTTAACGGCTTGTTTTTAAGTCTAAGTGTTGATTTTTACAAATTATCGTCATATTCTCAAATCATGAGTCATGTGACTACGCAGTTAGTTCCTACATGTTACATTGGTTTCGTGCAAGGTGTTCGTGCATCTTACGGTGACGTTTGGGGGCTGTTTTAGGCTTTCACCCTTTAAAAAAATCATTTTTAAGAGTAATCTAGATATTTTGAAATTATCATCATATTCTCAAATCGGGAGACCTGTGACTATGCGATCAGTTCCTATAAGTTACATTGGTCCCGTGTGAGGTGGTCGTGCCTCTTACGGGGACATTTGGAGGATGGTTTAGGTTTTCGCCCTTTAATGGCTTGTTTTAAAATCCAAGTGTTGATTTTTGCAAATTATCGTCATATTCTCAAACCGGGAGACCCGCGACTACGCGGTCAGTTCCTACAAGTTACATTGATCCCGCGCGAGGTGTTCGTGCCTTTTATAGTGACGTTTGGTGGCTGGTTTAGGTTTTCACTCTTTAACGAATTATTTTTAAGCCTAATCTAGATATTTTCAAATTATCGTCATATTCTTAAATCGGGAGATCTCTGACTACGCGGTCAGTTTCTACAAGTTACATTGGTCCCGTGCGAGGTCTTCGTGCCTCTTAGAGGGTCGTTTGGGTGTTGATTTAGGTTTTCACCATTTAACGACATGTTTTTAAGCTTAATATATATATTTTCAAATTATCGTCATATTCCAAAACTGAGAGAACCGTGATTACGCGATCAATTCCTACAAGTTACAATGGTCCTGAGCAAGGTGTTCGTGCCTCTTACGGTGACGTTTGGGGGCTTCTTTAGGTTTTTACCCTTTAACGACTTGTTCTTAAGCCTAATCTAGATGTTTTCAAATTATCGACATATTCTCAAACCAGGAGACCTGTGACTACGCACTCAGTTCCTATAAATTACATTGGTTCCGTGTGAGGTGTTCGTGCCTCTTATAGGGCCGTTTGGGGGCTAATTTAGGTTTTCACCTTTTAACGTCATGTTTTTAAGCTTGATCTATATATTTTCAAATTATTGTCACATTCTCAAACTGAGTGAATTGTGATTACGCGATCAGTTCCTACAGGTTACATTGATCCCGAGCAAGGTGTTCGTGCCTCTTACGCTGACGTTTGGGGCCTTGTTTATGTTTTCACCCTTTAAGAGCTTATTTTTAAGCCTAATCTAGATATTTTTAAATTATCGTCAGTTTCTGAAACTGGGAGACCCGTGACTACGTGGTGAGTTCCTACAATTTACATTGGTCTTGTGCGAAGTGTTCGCGGCTTTTACGGGGACGTTTGGGGGATGGTTTAGGTTTTCCCCCTTTAACTAGTTATTTTTAAGTCTAGGTGTTAATTTTTACAAATTATCATCATATTCTCAAATCGGGAGTCCCGTGACTACTCGGTCAGTTTCAACAAGTTACATTGGTCCCGTGAGAGGTGTCCGCGCCTCTTACGGTGACGTTTGACTGTTGGTTTATGTTTTCACCCTTTAACGGCTTGTTTTTAAGCCTAATCTAAATATTTTCAAATTATCATCATTTTCTCAAATTGGGAGTCCCGTGACTACGCTGTCAGTTCCTAAGTTACATTGGTCCCGTGCGAGGTGTCCGTGCCTCTTACGGTGACGTTTGGGGGATGGATTAAGTTTTCACCCTTTAAAGGCTTGTGTTTGAAGTCTAAGTGTTGATTTTTACAAATTATCGCCATATTCTCAAATCATGAGTCTCGTGACTACGCGGTTAGTTCCTACAAGTTACATTGGTCCTGTGCGAGGTGTTCGTGCCTCTTACGGTGACGTTTGGGGGTTGGTTTAGGTTTTCACCATTTAACAGCATGTTTTTAAGACTAATCTAGATATTTTCAAATTATCATCATATTCTCAAATTGATAGATGTGTTAATACGCGGTCAGTTCCTTCAAGTTACATTGGTCCCATGTGAGGTGTTCGTGCCTCTTACGGGACCGTTTGGAGGCTGGCTTAGGTTTTCACACTTTAATGGCTTTTTTTTAAGTCCAAGTGATGATTTTTGCAAATTATCGTCAGATTATCAAATCGGGAGACCCGTGACTACACGGTCAGTTCCTACAAGTTACATTGGTCCCGTGCAAGGTGTTAATGCCTCTCACGGTGACGTTTGTGGGATGGTTTAGGTTTTCACCCTTTGACGCCTTCTTTTTAAGCCTAATCTAGATATTTTTAAATTATCATCATATTCTTAAATCGGGAGATCGGTGACTATATGGTAAGTGCCTACAAGTTACATTGGTCCCACAAGAGGTGTCCATGCCTCTTACGGGTCCGTTTGGGAGCCGGTTTTATTTTCATCCTTTAACGGCTTGTTTTTTACCCTAATCTAGATATTTTCACATTCTCATCATATTCTCTAACTGGGAGACTCGTGACTATGCGGGCAGTTGCTACAAGTTACATTGGTCCTGTACGAGGTGTTCGTGCCGCTTACGGGGACGTTTGGGGGCTGCTCTAGGTTTTCACCCTCTAACGACTTGTTTTTAAGTCTAAGTGTTGATTTTTGTAAATTATCATCATATCCTTAAATAGGGAGTTCCGTGACTACGTGGTCAGTTTCTACAAGTTACATTGGTCTCGTAAGAGGTGTTTGTGCCTCTTACGGTGACGTTTGGGGGTTGGTTTAGGTTTTCACCCTTTAACGGCTTGTTTTAAACCTAATCTAGATATCTTGAAATTATCATCATTTTTTCAAATCAGAAGTCCTATGACTACGCGGTTAGTTCCTACAAGTTACATTGGTCCCATCCAAGGTGTTCATGCCTCTTACGGTGACGTTTGGGGGCTAGTTTAGGTTTTCACCCTTTGACGACTTGTTTTTAAGACCAATCTAAATATTTTCAAATTCTCATCATATTCTTAAACCGGGAGACCGGTGACTACGTGGTCAGTTCTTACAAGTTACATTGGTCCCATGCGAGGTGTCCGTGCCTCTTACGGGTCCGTTTGGGAGCTGGTTTGGGTTTTCACCCTTTAATGACTTGTTTTTAACCCTAATCTAGATAATTTTAAATTATTGTCATATTCTCAAACCGGGAGACCCGTGACTATGCGGGCAGTTGCTACAAGTGACATTGGTCCCGTAAGAGGTGTTTATGCCTCTTACAGTGATGTTTGGGGGGTTGGTTTAGGTTTTCACCCATTAATGGCTTGTTTTAAACCTAATCTAGATATTTTGAAATTATCGTTATTTTCTCAAATCGAAAGTCCCATGACTACATGGTCAGTTCCTACAAGTTACATTTGTCCCGTGCGAGGTGTCCGTACCTCTTACGGGGAGGTTTGGTTGCTGGTTTAGGTTTTCACCATTAATCGACTTATTTTTAAGCTTAAGTGTAGATTTTTTCAAATTATCATCATATTCTCAAATCCCGAGTCTCGTGATGACGTGGTCAGTTCCTACAAGTTACATTGGTCATATGCGAGGTGTTCGTGCCTCTTATGGTGACATTTGGTGCCTAGTTTAGGTTTTCACCATTTAACGGCTTGTTTTTAAGACTAATTTAGATATTTACAAATTATCATCATATTCTCAAATTAGGAGACCGGTGACTACGCGCTCAGTTTTTACAAGTTAGATTAGTCCCGTGCGAGGTGTATGTGCCTCTTACGGGGCCGTTTAGAGGTTGGTTTAGATTTTCACCCTTTAACGACTTGTTTCTAAGTCCAAGTGTTGATTTTTGAAAATTATCATCATATTCTCAAATCGGGAGACCCGTGACTACGCGGTCAGTTCCTACAAGTTACATTGGTCCCGTGTGAGGTGTTCATGCCTCTTACGGTGACGCTTGGAGGCTGGCTTAGGTTTTTACCCTTTGATGGCACATTTTTAAGCTTAATCTAAATATTTTAAAATTATCGTCATATTCTGAAACTAGGAGACCAATGACTATTTGGTCAGTTTCTACGAGTTACATTGGTCCCATGCGAGGTGTTCGCGCCTCTTACGGGACCGTTTGGGAGGTGTTTTTGATTTTCACCCTTTAATGACTTGTTGTTAAGCCTAATCTAGATATTTTCAAATTATCATCATATTTTCTATATGGGAGACCCGTGACTATGCGGGTAGTTGCTACAAGTTACATTTGTCACGTACGAGGTGTCCGTGCCTCTTACGGGGACGATTGGGGCCTGCTTTAGGTTTTCACCCTTTAACGGATTATTTTTAAGTTAAGTGTTGATTTTTGCAAATTATCATCATATTCTTAAATCGGGAGTCCCGTGACTACGCGGTCAGTTCCTATAAGTTACATTGGTCCAGTAAGAGGTGTTTGTGCCTCTTACAGTGACGTTTGGGTGTTAGTTTAGGTTTTCACCCTTTAACGGCTTGTTTTAAACCTAATCTAGATATTTTTAAATTATCGTCATTTTCTTAAATCGGAAGTCTCGTGACTACGCGGTCAGTTCTTACAAGGTGCATTGGTCTCTTCCAAGGTGTTCATGCCTCTTACGGTGACGTTTGGCGGCTGGTTTAGGCTTTTACCCTTTGACGACTTGTTTTTAAGCGTAATCTAGATATTTTCAAATTATTGTTATATTTTTAAACCGGGAGACCGGTGACTACGTGGTCAGTTCTTACACATTACATTGGTCCCATGTGAGGTGGCCGTGCCTCTTACGGGTCCATTTGGGAGAGGGTTTGAATTTTCACCCTTTAACGACTTGTTTTTAACCCTAATCTAGGTAATTTAAAATTATCATCATATTCTCAAACTGGGAGACCCATGACTATGCGGGGAGTTGCTACAAGTTACATAGGTCCCGTGAGAGATGTTTGTGCCTCTTACGGTGGCGTTTGGGGGGTTAATTTAGGTTTTCACCCTTTAACGGCTTGTTTTAAACCTAATCTAGGTATTTTGAAATTATCATAATTTTCTCAAATCGAAAGTCCTGTGACTACGTGGTCAGTTCCTAGAAGTTACATTTGTCTCGTGCGAGGTGTCCGTACCTCTTACGGGGATGTTTGGTTACTGGTTTAGGTTTTCACCATTAGTTGGATTGTTTTTAAGAACAAGTGTTGATTTTTGCAAATTATCATCATATTCTCAAATCCTGAGTCCCATGACTATGTGGTCAGTTCCTACAAGTTACATTGGTTATGTGCGATGTGTTCGTGCCTCTTACGGTGACATTTGGGGGCTATTTTAGGTTTTCACCATTTAACGGCTTGTTTTTAAGACTAATATAGATATTTACAAATTATCGCCATATTCTCTAATCGGGAGACATGTGACTACGCAATCAGTTCCTACAAGTTACATTGGTCCCGCGCGAGGTGTTTGTGCCTCTTACGTGGCCGTTTGGATGCTGGTTTAGATTTTCACCCTTTAACGGCTTATTTTTAAGTCCAAGTGATGATTTTTCAAAATTATCATCATATTCTCAAACCTGGAGACCCGTGATTATGCGTTCAGTTGCTACTGTTACATTGGTCCCGTGCGAGGTGTCCATGCCTCTTACGGGACCATTTGGGGCTTGATTTAGGTTTTCACCCTTTACCGGCCTGTTTTTAAGTCTAAGTGTTATTTTTGAAAATTATAGTCATATTCTCAATCTGGGAGACCTGTGACTACGCAGTCAGTTCCTACAAGTTACATTGGTCCCGTGCGAGGTGTCCGTGTCTCTTACGGGATCGTTTGGGGGCTAGTTTGGGTTTTCACCCTTCAACGGCTTGTTTTCAAACCTAATCTTAAAGTTTTGAAATTATCGTCATTATCTCAAACCGGAAGGCCCGCGACTTTGCGGTTAGTTCGTACAAGTTACATTGGTCCCATGCGAGGTGTTAGTCCCTCTTATGGGTCCGGTTGGGGGCTGGTTTGGGTTTTCATCCTTCAATGGCTTGTTTTAAACCAGATCTAGATATTTTTAAAATTATCATCATTTTCTCAAATCGAAAGTCTCGTGACTACGCGGTCAGTTCTTACAAGTTACATTGGTCGCGTCCAAGGTGTTCATGCCTCTTACGGTGACGTTTGGGGGATAGTTTAGGTTTTCACCATTTAACAACTTGTTTTTAAAACTAATGTAGATATTTACAAATTATCGCCATATTCTCAAATCAGGAGACCTGTTACTACGCAGTCAATTCCTATAAGTTACATTGGTCCCGTGCGAGGTGTTTGTGCCTCTTACAGGGCCGATTGGAGGTTGGTTTAGATTTTAACCCTTTAACGGCTTGTTTCTAAGTCCAAGTGTTGATTTTTGTAAATTATCATCATATTCTCAAATCGAGAGACCCGTGACTACGCTGTCAGTTCCTACAAGTTACATTGGTCCCGTGCGAGGTGTTCATGCCACTTACGGTAATGTTTGGGGGCTGGCTTAGGTTTTCACCCATCGACGGCACATTTTTAAGACTAATCTAGATATTTTCAAATTATCATCATATTCTGAAACCAGGAGACCAATGACTAAGTGGCCAGTTCCTATAAGTTACATTGGTCCCATGCGAGGTGTCCGCGCCTCTTACGGATCCATTTGGGAGTTGGTTTTGATTTTCACCCTTTAACGACTTGTTTTTAACCTTAATCTAGATATTTTCAAATTATCATCATATTTTCTATATGAGAGACCCATGACTATGCGGGCAGTTGCTGCAAGTTACATTTGTCACGTTCGAGGTGCCCTGTCTCTTACGGGGATGATTGGGGTCTGCTTTAGGTTTTCACTCTTTAACGACTTATTTTTAAGTCTAAGTGTTTATTTTTTGCAAATTATCATCATATTTTTAAATCGGGAGTCTGTGACTACGCGATCAGTTCCTACAAGTTACATTGGTCCCGTAAGAGGTGTTTATGCCTCTTACGGTGACGTTTGGGTGTTGGTTTAGGTTTTCACCCTTTAACGGCTTGTTTTGAACCTAATCTAGATATTTTTAAATTATCGTCATTTTCTCAAATCGGAAGTCCCGTGACTACGCGGTCAGTTCTTACAAGTTACATTGGTCCCGTCCAAGGTGTTCATGCCTCTTACGGTGACATTTGGGGGCTGGTTTAGGCTTTCACCCTTTGACGACTTGTTTTTAACCCTTATCTAGATATTTCCAAATTATCATCATATTTTTAAACCGGGAGACCGGTGACTACGTGGTTAGTTCTTTCACGTTATATTGGTCCCATACGAGGTGTCCGTGCATCTTACGGGTTCGTTTGGGAGCTGGTTTGGATTTTCACCCTTTAACGACTTATTTTTAACCCTAATCTAGATAATTTCAAATTATCATCATATTCTCAAATTGGGAGACCCGTGACTATGTGGGCAGTTGCTACAAGTTACATAGGTCCCATGAGAGGTGTTCATGCCTCTTATGGTGACGTTTGGGGGGTTGGTTTAGGTTTTTACCCTTTAACGGCTTGTTTAAAACCTAATCTAGGTATTTTTAAATTATCATCATTTTCTCAAATTGGAAGTCCTATGACTACGTGGTCAGTTCCTACAAGTTACATTTGTCCCGTGCGAGGTGTTCGTACCTCTTACGGGGATGTTTGGTTATTGGTTTAGGTTTTCACCATTAATCGGCTTGTTTTTAAGCAGAATTGTTGATTTTTGCAAATTATCATCATATTCTCAAATCCCGAGTCTCGTGACTATGTGGTCAATTCCTACAAGTTACATTGGTCCTGTGTGACGTGTTCGTGCCTCTTACGGTGACGTTTGGGGGCTAGTTTAGGTTTTCACCATTTAATGCCTTTATTTTTAAGACTAATCTAGATTTTACAAATTATCGTCATATTCTCAAATCGGGAGACATGTGACTACGCGATCAGTTCCTACAAGTTACAGTGGTCCCGTGGGAGGTGTTTGTGCCTCTTAAGTGGCCGTTTGGATGCTGGTTTATATTTTCACCCTTTAACGGCTTATTTTTAATCCAAGTGATGATTTCTGAAAATTATCATCATATTCTCAAACCTGGAGACCCGTGACTATGCGATCAATTACTACAAGTTACATTGGTCCCGTGCGAGGTGTTCATGCCTCTTACGGTGACGTTTGTGGGCTTGTTTAGGTTTTCACCCTTCGACAGCTTATTTTTAAGCCTAATCTAGATATTTTCAATTTATCATCATATTCTTAAACCAGGAGACCAATAACTACGTGATCAGTTCCTACAAGTTACATTGGTCCCATGCGAGGTGTCGCGCCTCTTACGGGTCCTTTTAGGAGATGGTTTTAATTTTCACCCTTTAATGGCTTGTTTTTAGTCCTAGTCTAGATATTTTCAAATTATCGTCATATTTTCAAATCGGGAGACCCGTGACTATGCAGGCAGTTGCTACAAGTTAGATTGGTCCCGTACGAGGTATCCGTGCCTCTTACGGGGACGTTTGGGGGCTGGTTTAGGTTTTCACCCTTTAACGACTTATTTTTAAGTTTAAGTGTTGATTTTTTGTAAATTATCATCATATTTCTTAAATCCGGAGACCCGTGACTACGCGATCAGTTTCTACAAGTTACATTTGTCCCGTGAGAGGTGTTCATGCCCCTTACGGTGACGTTTGGGGGTTGGTTTAGGTTTTCACCCTTTAATGACTTATTTTAAACCTAATCTAGATATTTTGAAATTATCGTCATTTTCTCAAATCTGCAGTCCCATGATTACATGGTCAGTTCCTACAAGTTACAATGGTCCCGTGCGAGGTGTTCGTGCCTCTTACAGGGACGTTTGGGTGCTGGTTTAGGTTTTACCATTTAATGGCTTGTTTTTAAGTCTAAGTGTTGATTTTTGAAAATTCTCATTATATTCTCAAATCACAAGTCCCGTGACTACGTGGTTAGTTCCTACAAGTTGCATTGGTACCGTGCGAGGTGTTCGTGCCTCTTATGATGATGTTTGGTGGCTAGTTTAGGTTTTCACCCTTTGACGACTTGTTTTTAAGTCTAAGTGTTGATTTTTGCAAATTATTGTCATATTCTCTAATCATGAGTCCCGTGACTACGCCGTCAGTTCCTACGAGTTACATTGGTACCGTGTGAGATGTTCGTACCTCTTACGGTGATGTTTGGGGGTTCGTTTAGGTTTTCACCCTTTAACGGCTTATTTGTAAGACTAATCTATATATTTTCAAATTATCGTCATATTCTCAAATCGGGAGACCCGTGACTACGCGGTCAGTTCTTACATGTAACATTGGTCATGTGCAAGGTGTTCATGCATCTTATGGGGCCGTTTGGGAGCTAGTTTGGGTTTCCACCCTTTAACAGGCTGGTTTGGATTTTCACCCTCAAACGGTATGTTCCTAAGAATAATCTTAAGATTATTAAATTATCATCGTATTCTCAAACTAGTTAACCCGTGACTACATCGTCAGTTCCTTTAAGTTACATTGGTCCCGTGCGAGGTGTTCGTGCCTCTTACATTGGTGTGTATTAGAAAGTTCTTCCCAAAGCACCCTTTATTGGACATAATCAGTGCTGGCATAAACTGTGACTAGGCGGTGAGTTGCTACGTGTTACATTGATCCTGTATGAGGTGTTCGTGCCTTTTTGGGGTTGTTTAGAGGTTGTTTTGGATTTTCATTATCTAACAGTATGTTTTTAATCAATTTCGAACGTTTATTAATTTTAGAAAATTTTGACATAGTTTCATTTGTTTATTCGTTAAATCCAACATGTTTTAACATTTAAAATAAACTCAAAAGCAACAGCAAATTTCAAAACCAAACCACCAGCAAATCCCTTCCACCAATTTAACTAAATAAGCTCATAAAGTAAGCCATTTTACGTTTGCCTACTTGTTCCCGCTATTTCAGGCCATTTTTTTATTTAATGCTGCAACATTTAAAGATAATTTGAGATTTTGAGACTAACCAGATTTCCTTTGTATTTTGATAGCTACCCGATGAACTCTTCGCGTCATAACTTTTTGAAAGTATTCCATTTGTTCCAACAATGTCTGCAAATTCTGAAATCTTCAACTAAGAAGGAAAATATAATAAAGATAAAGAAAATATGTAATTACGACCATAAAATTATACATGTTGCGTCTTCATTTATAAATTTATAAATGTCTTCTTTGAATGAGGATTTTGAAAGGATAAAGTTTATAAAGTTGCTTACATGAAGCTACTTTATCTTCTTTGAATGAGGAGACTCGTTTTTCCTTGGCATGAACATATATTCCTCAAGATTTGGACCAGTTTGGGGAGTTTGACCTTTTCTATTGAGATGAGACACCGGAGAATTGATTTCTAGTGATGGAGATCGGGGTGATAGAGAGAGTTACACAAGCCATTACCACTTGTAAACAACATAAGAATATATCAGATTTTCTAACAACAGAAACTCAAATAAACTCAAATTCACAGTCTGATTGCTAAATAGGAACTCGTGTTATTCCATAGATATGATTGGCAGAAAAACGTTCTGATAACTAGTCAATAAAAAACTTCTATCAAAGTACTAATACTGCTTATGAAACCCAATAAAAAACTTCTTTCAGAGTATTAATACTAATACTACTTATGAGGTATACCTCATTAAACTTCTATCAGAGTAACAAAAAACTTCTATCAGAGTATTATACCTAACATTTTATTTGGCATACTACATAGACAATTGTGAAACTCATCTATGTTTCTGTGATCACGTCTTCTGAATAAGATCTAAAATAAGTGTTTCCAAGTTCATAAAGTTCTTTAAGATTTTTGTCCAAGCTTTTTCGTGTATGCATACATATATGTGTATGTGTGTGTGCATTGTTCACTGCTGATATAAGAACCATAAAAGAGAGACGACAATGTTAGAAATGTTTTAAGTGTTTATTTGTAACAAATGTTATATCCTTTTGGAATGCTATATTGACAAAGATTGATATAATACAAACACAGCCACCCACCCATTCACACATATATGTATAGTTCTATATCAAATAAAACATTGTGGAATGGTATATGGACAAACATTGATCACTCTTACCTAAACATTATTGTTAGGTCCAATTATGGGCTTGTAACTTAGTTTCTTCTGTGTGTACCTTAACAAAGAGGTGAAGAAATCAATAATTCATGTCAATGTTAATCTATCTTTACCTAAAAAGATAGGGTGATAAGGAAGAGATGGAACTTGGGTGTGCTAATTTAGTAATAGAAGACAGAGTGCCTGAAATGGGCTCAAATACTACAAAACTAAGACAATTACTATGTGTATGTGAACTTTACCACAAAACCAAGAAATTTAATCAATATAATTACTCAATGAATACCCATAACACCATGTTCGCGCAATGAATGATGCATAATTTCCATTCTTATACATCATGGTACAACATTCTTCTATTGGTCATTGCTTCCACCTATATGTAAGCCCTAAAATCGAAGGTCAAATCACAATCTTAAGTTGAAGTTTAAATAGAAAGTTAAACCATTTGAATCAAACATGAATATTACACAATTACCACAAATTAGCAAGAAATAGTAGCATAAAAATTTAATCTCAACCACACAAACAATTCGAATTACAAAATGGCCTCAAATACATATAATGAGATTTGCGGAATATTTTGGACGGGCATTTTCGGGTGTGACTGCGTCTCAATTTCTTTGTCCCAAGTTTTTTAGATATTCCTCTATTTCCAAAATTGCTCATGTGAGTTATACGCAAATTCAACCCCTCAAAACCGTTATTTTTTATTTTTACCCCCATACTATACAAGGGGATGATGCATATGAGAGAGGGATTAGTTTTTGTTTTTCAAAATTGGGGTTATGTCTAATTAAAGGGTAAAGTAAAAAAAATACCTTATTATGGGGCTCTTGTATATTAGTCACATTTAAAAAAAGTTTCATCATATCTTTACTACTAAACTATTAAACAAGACCTATAACTTAATTTAAAAAATTATATAAGCACAATATTGATCATGTTTACCATTGCCACCAATATGTAAATAAAATTAAAGTGGTATTAATGTTTTTTTGTACCCTATCGGGTGATTGACTCTCCTTATTCTTCCCATAAATGGTTGGCTTAGAAGTATCGTTTGCTATAAAACATCATCGTCTCTAGTTGTAGTTTCTTCACTCAAAGTACCACGTAAATGCTTTTTAGTTTAAATTATAATTTATAGAATCCATGAGTAAAGTTTCGAATATAACTATTTCGTAATGAGTTTTTTTTTATGTATAATGGTTCACCCATGTAATAAAGTCGTCATATTGATGTACACTTTTAACCAAATAAATCTCGAATTCCCTCATCCAATCCAATGGTACACAAACATAAAACAAGAAGCTCAAGAACTTACCAAACTTACATTTGAACTCTCACAATCCAAACAAAGTGCATACAACACAAAATACAATATAACAGAACAGGAAAAGAAATCAAAAGCGTATATACTGACCGTATCAGGAACGGGGATAACATTTCCATCATCATCACTGGCATTAGCCTTATCCACACTCCTAGCCCCACTCTCGTAATCATCAATTGATTTCTTCTTCTTCTTGGTCCCACCACCACCACCACGAACTGGTTCTTCCAAAACCCTAGGCACTACCACCGTCGATGCTACCGGAGAAACCACGCGATCGTCGCTGCTCTTCTTCTCCTGGTCCTAGTCGCAATCCCCTCAGTCGAATTATGATTAGGAATTTGCGTGAGAGAGAGAGGGTGAGAGAGAGAGAGAGAGAGAGAGAGAGAGAGAGGGAGGCGATATTGAGAGAGGAGAGAAAGTGGGAGAACAAAAATCATTTAGGGGATCAATATTTTTTAGGATATTTATATTTTAGTGAAGTGTTCTCAATTTTGGCACACTTTTAAATAGTGCCAAAATTTGGCACGGCTTAAAAGTGTGCCAGATTATTATTAAACAATGCCAAAATTTGGCACACTTTTAAACTGTGCCAGATTTTTAATATCAAGGTGTGCAAAATTGATGTTTTTGGTGTAGTGTAAGGCGACATATAGCATAATATGCATAATCGTATATATCTTGCTCGCCTTTAAGGCGCCAATGATATAAATGTCTTAGCTCGCTGTCAAAGTGCCATAGACATAAATGTCTCATCTTGCTCGCTGTCAAAGCGCTAAGGTGAATCACTCATATGAGAAAGTCGATTCAAGTCCGGTGATATATCTATAAGATGTGTACATAGTGATAACAAGTCATTTAATTAACAAATAAAAGAAATGAACACTATATCAAATAAATAATACTAATGTCAATTAACAAATGAGGTATCGAACATATCAAATACTACATAGCCCCATGCTCCTAACATGAGAGAGGAAAATATCTCGAGCAATGGGCTTGGTTAATAGATACCTGTGGAGATATGCTTCAGGAAAACCTCCCCTTTCGTAATTATATCTCTAATGTAATGATAATGAATGCCAATATGCTTAGACCTCCCATGATACTTTGGATCCTTCGCATAAGCTAGGGATGATGTGCTATCACAATAGGCAAGCATAACCTCTGCATCATGATCTGAAATGCCTAGCCTCTGCAAGAATATCCTTAGCAAAAAAATTCCTGAACAGCTACCGAGCATGTCACGTATTCCGATTTCATAGTGGATAAAGCAATACACGTTTGCTTGTTACTGCGCCATGTGACATCTCCACCCCCGAGAATAAACGCATATTTTTAAGTGTATTTCCTTCCATCTCTGTCACTAGCCCAATCGACATCGCTGTAAACTCTAAGTCTTAAGTCCCCTCCATGGTAACATAGGATGAGATCAGCAGTCCCACGTAGGTACCGAAAAATCATCTTCACTGCTCTCCAGTGCGTGTGGCCTTGGTTACTCTGATAACGTCTAACTATACCAACTGCATAGCAGATGTCTGGACGTGTACACAATATACCGTACATCAAACTCTCTATGGCTGATGCATATGGAACTTTAGACTTTTGATTCTTTTCTTCATCAGTTCTTGGACAATCGTATAGGCATAATGTACACCCTTTATCTATTGGAATGTTAATGGGTTTAGAGTTATTCATGAGAAACCTTTCTAGAATCTTCTTTATGTAAGTCTCTTAAGACAAACAGAGAAGCTTCTTAGATCGATCTAGCATGATCTTAACCCCCAGCACATAATTTTCTTCACCCATGTCCTTCATCTCAAAAGATTAGGACAACCACTCTTTAGTTGCGACTATGGAGTCCAGGTCATTCCCAGCTAACAAGATTTTGTCAACATACAATGAAAGGACAAGAACACTTTTCTTGAATCGTTTAAGATATACGCAGTGGTCTTCTACAATTATCTTAAAACCAACAGATGTAATTGCATGATGAAATCGGAAATACCATTACCTTGACGACTACTTGTGGCCATTTATAGAATGTTTTAGGAGGTAAACTTTGCGCTTTTATCCTTTGGATATAAAATCCATGGGTTAATCCATATAAATATCTTCATCAAGTTCTCCGTTGAGAAATGCAGTCTTAATATCCATATGAAATAGTTCTAAATTCACTTGTGCGTCAATAGCAAGGATAAGGAAGATAGAGGCAAATCTCACCACTAGGGAGAATGTCTCTCTATAGTCTACACCCTCTCGTTAGGTATAGCCTTTTGCCACAAGACATGCCTTATACTTTTCAATTGAACCATCCCCTTTACGCTTGACTTTTAGAACCCACTTGTTCCCAATAGTCTTGCGTCCGGGTGGAAGGTCAACTAACTCCCAGACTTTGTTCTTAGGCATGGAGCTCAATTCTTCCTGCATAGCAACCATTCACTTATCCTTAGCACTTGAGGAAATAACTTATACAAAATAAGATGACTCTTCCTCGTCTAAAGCAATTCTTAGGAAAGTATTCCCCTAAATCTCAAAATGATGATGTGGAATATTTCCTCGCCTACTGCGGCGAATTTGATAATCTTGAGTATCTAGTGGTGGTGCACTCACACTTTCTGGAATGCTCCCACTAGGATGAAGACCATTACTATCTTCAGTGATTACAGGAGGAGGAACTAATACTCCAACCTCTCTTAAATATAGTAAAATGTCTTCATCATTCTTTAACTCATAGAGTTCGAGATCCTCTTTTGCATTGCCAATGCTAGGAAAATCCTGTTATAAGAATTCGACATCACGTGACTCTATTTCAGTCATTCCTCCATCGGGGTGTTCACCGTACATAATGTAGACTTTTAAGCTCTCAAAATATCGTATAAAGGTATGCTTTCGAAATCTAGGGACTAACTTCCAGAACTTATGGGAAGTTATATGAACATAACCTAATGAACCCCAAGGGCGCAAATGATCCAAATTGGGTCTTTCGCCTTTCCAGAGTTCATATGGGGTGGAGGAAATTGACTGAGAAGGCACTTTATTTAGTATGTAGGCATAATTCAAAACGGCATCCCCCTAGAAGGATATTGGGAGGTTGGCTTGCACCATCATAGATATAGTCATATCTAGAAGAGTTTTATTCCTTCTCTTTGCAACACCATTTCATTGCGGAGTGTGAGGAATAGTTCATTATTTGCATATCCCCTTTTCTTCAAATGTTTCTTTGAACTGATCTGATAAGTATTCGTGTCTTTATTCTAGGCACATTGAGCACATAACGTAGAAGTAGCTTGGCCCCATTACTAAGATGAAGTTCATACGAACTGACCCCTTCAGCATCTTCACGAGCACCATTTCCCATGTAGACATTCTAAGTTCCAGTTGGAATGAAACGATAGTCTATAAATCCTCCTCTATCCCTCGTCACATGTCTTATTTCTCCAGTATCTAGAATCCACATAGGAGTAAAATGAGCAACTAATACATGAGAATATACGCAAATATGGAGAGTGGAAAATAAAGAGGAATGGGAAGATGATACCTTCTTTGGTTTAGTGCAATCACGAGCATAATGTCATTGTGAGTCATGATTTGTTTCATGTGCACCCATGAATCAGGAAGGGAACGGATAACAACCTGAACCTGTTGCTCATTAGAGAGAATGTGGTCAGCTTCCTTAAGCTCACATATCATAGTGGACATCACCCAAAGATATTCAGTCATCGTATGCTTATTATCCTTACGATAAGTTTCAAACTTCAGAACAAGACCCATAAGTCTCATAGTGGACGTACCACCGAAGTCAAATCAAAGTTTATCCCACATTTATTTGACTATTTTGAAGCGATCGTAATGCTCGATGGGGTCTTCGTGCATGTGTCTTAGCATAGTAAAGCGGGCAACACGATCCTTATTTACCCAAGCCTGGTAAGCCTCATGCTCACGCCGGTTGGCGGCAGTACTACCCTCAGCAGGCTCAACCATAATAGTGGTGAAACAATAAAGCAACTCATGCTGATTGAGTAGATATTGGATCTTATGGTGCCATATACTATAGTCGTTACTAGTTAGCTTATCCTTTTTAGTCATAACGGCGATAACGTTACTGGTTGCCATCACTACATTAGATTTGCGCAAAAAATTGACATTAATATTGTAAAACACATCTTTTTAATTTGTTTTAAAATCCAATTAGAAAATATTTTCTTTTCTTACACATTAAAATTGAAAGTTTGCAAAGCTCGCAGTCATCTCCTAATGTTGTAAAATTAGAATATATTTCCTAATTGATTTTTGAACAAAATTTCTGATTAATGAACACATCTATTAATTAATTCCATCCATTTATCATAATTTAAAATCACAACAGATATAATGTTATGATAACAAATTTTGACCCAAATAACAAAACAAAATGTGCAGGATCTCATATAGGTCCTAAATTAATAGTTTAGAGCTTGTGCTAAGGTAATTCCTATGTATTGTTGTGCAATTAGAAATCATTCCCTTACAATTGGCTTTTAAAACCTCTGAATCTCACCATTACATCAAATAAGAGAAGAAGGTTATACATAATATCTACTGAAAGACGGACGGGGTATGTCTGATTGCACATATAAATAGGAAAAACCTTAAAACAATAATAGAATAGGCGAACACAAGCTCATTTAACTATCAATTTGTAAATTGTCCATTTAGTCATGCAAAACACATAACCCATGCCTTTAAATGGACAATTATTGCCACACTCACCAACTTAGGGAGCAAGTAGGGTCAACATGACCATTTTGTTTTGGAGGCAATAATCATAAATACAAACATTTAAATGCAATTAAATACTGAATTAAATGTACCACTGAAGGTGCATAAAATTTTCCACAATATTAAAAATGCTAAAAAAGGGTCTAATTTTTCATCCACTAAGGCAGAAAAATTTTCTATAATTTTTTGGGATTTTCCAGTATTTATTTGACATTATTAAAGTGTCCAAAAATGCACTTTGATTAATTTAATTTTATTTTTTTTGCATAAATAGTAAAAAATATTTTGACAACATGGAAAAAAAAGTTGACCTACTGATTCCAAAAATATTTTTTTTAGAATTTTATTTCATCATTAAGACCTCTGTTTATTTAATTGAAAATTAAATAATTTAAATTTAAAAAAAACAATGTTCATCGTCTTCTTCAACAAGATTTTTTTTTCCAAAAAATGAGTTTCATGAGGCCAACTTTGGAGAGCTATATCTCATTCGATTTAAGTCCAAAAAAGCCATATGATATATGATTGGAAAGACCGTGCGAGAAGGAACAAAAATATGAAAAAATACTAATTTTTCATCGTCGTTAATGCTACTGTTTTTGGTCTCAAAGTCGGCCAATTTTTTTTTGAAAAAAATTAGAACATAACGAATTTTTTAATTTTCTCTTAAACTACTTAACGGAATTCGACGAAACTCAACGTGAATACTCCTCACATGTGCAGAAACATATTCATGTAGAAATTTCATATTAATACCCGCTGATTTTTAGAACGAGTTTAAATGGGTATTAATGGATTTTTTGTACAAAATTAAGATTCGATAATTTTTCAGGCGATCAAATAACTACGATGGCTCTAATACCAATGAAAGAAAATTTGACATTATATATACACATAGCATATATGGGTTTGAGGATTACCTTATTTGCGAAATGTAAACCTCTGTCGAACACTGAGAAATATGATATGCACTCTTGTTCTTTCTATGTGTACGCTTTGCGACTCGTGAATGTCTGGGTTTTCTACGAGAGTTGCCTCTTTGGTCTTCACGATCACAAATCCAAGGTTCTTGGATGATGAACCAAGAGAGAGAGAGAGAGTGTGTGACCCACGAAATTTTTAAGATAGAGAAAGTGCAGGAGGAGATAGAAAATCAGATAAATACTAAATTAAGCGTCTATTGATGAACACCCATATTTGACTCTCCTAATAGATATATATTAGAAAAAAATAAGAGTCCTAAACCAACTAAAGTTGGACTCTAATTATCTAATATATTTATCTAATATAATAATGAAATATCCGATACAAAATGGATAATTCATATTTATCGTGGGCGGATATCGGATCCGGGTAAAAATCCGACCAATATATTAACAAATTGGTTAAAAAAACCTTGCCTACATCCATTACAATTCACTAGTTTATCTTCTTAAGGTGAAGATATGAACTTATCTTCCAATAACCATGCACAGTTATTCCTGATGTGTTAAACCAAGTCCTCACTTGCGCAATCCTTTTAAGGACAAACAGATCCAAGCCCCAAGCTAGACGAACATCGTGCTTATCTTGTTAGCGATGATGATTATGTAATTGTACACCTTTAAGTATGGTTATAATATGAAGATGTAAAGTTCACACTAAAAGTTGTCCCAAGTAGTTAATTTAATTTTTCTCAACAAAGTATTGATTTTGAAGAGCTCAAGTTGGATTCTTGAATAAAAGCTCTTTTGATTGCCAATCACTACGTTTAGAGGCGTTGTTTAATGTTTGGATAAGAGTTAAAGAGTGTATGAATGATACGTGAATATTTGTGGGTGAGTACAGTACAAAAAAAAGTACTTGTTAAGAGTGGACGTTTTGAACGACTAAAATTTGGGTCTCTAAAACTCATATTTTAAGACGGGTAAAATTAGTAATTTTAAAAGACCGCTAATTTTACCAATCTCAAAAGGTAATATTAAAGGGACGGTATATTAGTGGTTGTCTTAAAAGGTAATACAAAGAGGATGACATATTAGTGGTCCTCTAACTTCTTCAAATTTGAGTATTCCTTGGGATTGAAGAAAACTATTAGCCATCCATAAAAATATTAGCTTGATCTCTTCGAAATTTGAAAATTTTAGAAATATGGAGGAATAAGAAAAACATTAAAATTGTCACAGTAAATGATCGTAGCTCAACCTCAATGCGAAGATGGTTTATTCTTAATATTTTTCCAAATTCCGTATTAGATTGTCCCTGACGAGTTTCCTTTTTTAGGCATGATTGGGTTGTTTTTAAAAATGAGAACTTGGTTTTATTTTTGAGACATTAGTCATGCATGAATGAAAGGAAACCCGACATGCTAGATAAAATTTGAAATTTTTTGAAGTACAAGTATATAGGAACTCGCTAATTTTCTTACAAAAATAATTGAAAAAATACAAGTGCACAAACTCTATATAAGCAGCAGAAAATCTTCGCATTTACTAAGAAATTTAGATATCACCTTATAATAAAAATTATAAAGACATAAGCTTGTAATCCTCACATTTAGTAGGGTGTTTCTTATTTGGGATTAAGACAATATAAGTATTAAACCAACTTTATAGGGGCTAACAATCAACAAAATCCATCCACAGTAGAAACTAGATGATCTCTAATAACATGCAAAAATTTCCTATAAGCAATATCTCCAAACTACCTGGACCTAGGTGTGAATCTTCATTTATATCTTTAACACCTTGGAAGATCTCCAAATGAGTGCAAGATTACTAATGCATAATAAACAATCTCCAATTTTTTTTTATCTATTCTTAATACATTGTTAGTAATGCATAATTCATCTATTATCTTTATTCAAGACCCTAAGGTAATTGATAGTAGAGTTAATGAATTTTTTTATAAGAGGGACTTGGAATGTCGTTTTATCATTAATGTAAACTCTATTCGGATTTTTTATTCCCATGGAATTTATATAGTCATTCAGTCTGAGATGAAGCAAGGTACTATTGTTGAAATTTCTCATCCTTTCTTTCCAAAGCCTATATATTGGTTTGCCGTTAATGATAAATGCACTAAAGTGGAAAAAAGACCTCTATGGAATTATTTAAAGTATTTAACATTCTTATTGGGTAGTTATTATGGATTTCATTATAATTAAGAACTCTTCAGAGAAAGTTTCAGGGGACACTATAGATTTTGTAGTTGTTGATGAATTTATTAAGTGAATATTTAATGAATGGATGTACGAATTAGGTCAATTGATCAAACAATCTCAACTAATACATAGTTAATGAAGGGATGCATTGTAAACATTATCATGCTAATACCTATAAATATCATTTCCTTCAAATTCCATAAAACTTGGTCATGGGTGGAAAAAGTATACCCTGGTGTTAGCGAGTGTATAATTTCTCATATAATTAAACTGGACAACCTTAAGGCAACCAATGTTAATAATAGCATCTCAATGCCAAGGGCCAGTGAAGATGTAAGATTACGAGTGGATAATTTATTTAAGCAAGAGAAACATGCTGTCCAATTTACGATGGAGTTTACTTCTTTATACACCAATGGACCAGCTGATGGTGGTGGTATGAGGTATAATTCTCATAATCTCTTACATTTATATAGATTCTATAGTTATATCAACAGTATGCAAGGGTAAGACATATTATGGCACATGACTTTCATCATGTGTTGAGAGCTAGTGCTAGAGAGAAATAGGAGATGATGTCATCATTAAATAGGCAACCCATAAGAGACTGTACAACCATCGCGATTTAAAAAATTGATCCGAAGGTTATCGCTCCTTTCGATGCAGGATCGATGGGATCATGGGTCTTCGTTAAAGGAAAAAATGGTTATTGAGTCATGGCTCTTTGTTTGGCTGGAAGAAAATTTGGAAGCAAGACTGAAGCGATTGACGGAGAGATTTGTTTTTTTGACAAACACAAAGCAAGGGGAAAAACCATATACTATATTAATTCCTAAAAAAATTTTGTTGTTGACTCCGAAGGTAATTATGGGTAATTTTATTTTCATATTGTGCAATTGACGAGTCTATCTGCCGAACTATTACATGTTTGCAAAGGTAAAAGAATGTAGTTCATTGGAAAGTTTGTGGTAAAATTATTGTTACAAGAACTTTTATTGTATGCATGTGTGACAACAACCAAGTCAATATAAGTTTTTCTTATAGATTCAAAATTTTGACACTTATGGTTTTGACATTGTAATATGGCCACTAGCCACTAGGTAATTTCAACAATGTGTTTCCCATGTTTGTGAGATATTGTTTCTTTCTCTAACATAATTATTTTTATATGTAGGATAGTATAAACAGTCATGGGAATAAATTTATTGAATGGCACATCTCCTACCCTACCCCCCTCTCTGTTTATTTTATTCCCAAGGAAAAGAGCATGTAATCTGTGTGTCTGTGTGTGTGTGTGTGTGTGTATGTGTGTGTGTGTCTCCCTCTATAATGTTCTTATCTTGTGATTTTTAGGACAAAGGATGGAAAGGTTGGGGAGAGATATCTTATGGAGGACATGAATGTGTCAAACGAGCTAAAGCTCGTGAACTTTTGGCAACTAACCTCTTAACCTTTATATTATCTATCCGCATTTTAAACTTGTAATTAACATTTTCCCATTATTTTCTAAATGTTTTCTCTTTTTGATGAAATCATTAACTAATCTAGTTAATAATTTGTTCATTCTTTTGATATAATATTTTTATTCTACAAGGTCTGAGTTTTATGTGATCCCTATATACCATAACATTGTAACTTCTTGGGATTCTTTTAAATTTTTTCCCAATACAGGAGATAAGTATCCAGATATACCTTTTTCTGTTTTTTTTAATCTATCACTCTTCCCTTTTGTTGAAATTAGTTTTGATGGGAAAGTATGTGTAGCAAAGGCATATGTGAGTGGAGGGATTTCAAATTGTAGCACTTGTGCTGAAAAACTTCTTTACGAGGTTAGGGATCCGAGTTCTTATATTACTCTAGATGAGGTAAGTTAGCTCTGCACGTTTCACTTCATTTAAAAAAACTGAAAAAAGGAATTCATAATAATTCCATGGTAATTTTTTTGTGAATTTATATTTTATTCTTTATTGAATATTGGAAAAGTAAGTCATCTCACTAAACCAGTCATTTCTTTTTCCACTTTTTTTAAAACCTTTTCATAAAAGCGAATTGTTTTCCAATCCTTTTCCAACTTTGTAATAAAACAAACTTTTAAGTGGAAACCATTTTCACTTGAACCTGGTAATATATTTTTGAGATATTTCATTCTTTGAAAGTTCAACTCTACCTCGAGGGTTAGAAATACATCATATATTTTAGGGATGCCGATAGTTGGACACAATTCTTCTCCTTGTCAGACCATTTCCCTTACGGAGGCAGTAGGAAAATCTCCCTCTGTATAAACCTAAAATTTTATGTTGAGAGTTTAGGATTCTGAAAACTAGTAAACAACAAGAGTAACAACCATAAGGAAAGACGATAATAGATGGATGGGATCTCTTTTGAATAGAAACATATAAGGATGACTTGAACTTGTAAGGTCTTTTTCATGAACTAAGAGTAAATCAATTGTGACATTCAAATAATAGCAGTGAGTGATACCACTCATACTTCCATTATGTATGAACTTTAAACTACTCAAAACGAACAAACAAACTATAAACGACATGAAATTACTCTCTAGTTCAGTATTGAGTCGTATTGTTGTTGATATTATAATCATTCATATATGTAATACTATTTAACCAACACTATTTTTCAAAATTGTTGTCTAATTTGGTTGGCTCAGTCATTTGACTTGTTGATTATGATGTCTTGTTGAACCAACATTGTTGTCATAATATTTTTGCAACATTAATGATTGAGATGAGTACAGGGGACTTAACCTCTTGAATCAAAACAACATACTAGTATTATGTTTTTCAATGTAAAGACTATACGTGCCTTAAAAATATATTTTTTGTTGGTTGGTCCTGTTGGACAAAATTGATTAATTAGAATCAATTGAACCTTTGACTATGGTAGGGAATCTGAAACATCCTATAAAAACATAAAGGCTTATTGTATTGTGTTTTAAATGTTATTCATGGCGAGACCATTTATGTTTGAAGTACCGAACAATGGTCTATAAAAAGCTTTGTACTAAAATGTTTTGTGCAGGATGGTGGGGAGTTAACCTCTTGAATCAAAAGAAGATACTAGTATTATGTTTTTCAATGTAAAGACTATACGTGCCTTAAAAAATATATTTTTTGCTGGTTGGTCTTGTTGGACAAAATTGATTAATTGGAATCAATTGAACCTTTGACTATCGTAGGGAATCTGAAACATCCTATAAAAACTTAAAGGCTTATTTTATTGTGTTTTAAACATTATTCATGGTCAAACCATTTATGTTTGAAGTACCGAACAATAGTCTATAAAATGCTTTGTACTAATATGTTTTGTGCAGGATGGTGGAACTATTGACTTCTTCCGTGACTAAGTGATGACTTGAGAAGTTGTATTTATAACAATTTTATTCGTCTATTTGAAACTATTGATTTTAATTGGATTATATATTGTGTAATTGTTTTATATGACTAAATTATTTTCTTCAAAATGTTGCAAGGAGAATTTCATTAGTTGGTGGTTATGCGTGTACTCATACAAGGTTTTCTTTCAGTTTTAACAATTTATCTCTAGTATGGTTTAGTTTGTGGACCAAGACTTTGGTTGTATCCCATTTTGGGTGGTTTAGTAGTAGATTTTATCTTTGGTTTTTAGTTGTGTTAAACTCGTAGTCTAAAGGGTTTTCTCCTTTTCGTATTCATTTTGTTTTTATCAGTTAGAATTATAAGTTTTGTTAGTTAAAGCTCAAATTTATTTATATTTCAATTTTATCTTTCGTCTTGCTCGTCTCGTTTTCTTATAATTGTTTTGTGTTGTTGAAATCATTCTTCTGTAACACCCGTATTTTCGTACATTTAATATTTAATTAATTCGGGAATTTTAAATTACTGGTGTGTTGTAATTTTAATTGAATTAATTATGGCAATATATATATTTAAATATTAATCGGGGAGTGAATGGTTAATGTTTAAGGAAATTTATTTACTAAGTGAATAGTAATTATTTAATTACGTCATTTCGAGTATTAATGACAAGGTATACACTTATCCCAGCCGGGAGTCGGTATAGACTAAATTGGGTGTGAGATAAGGATGTTTATAAATTAATTCGGACGCCAATTCTGAGTGCGCGGTTGAGTCCGGATGGATCGAGATAGTCAGAAAAGAGTATCCGGGGGTAGTAATTGGGTCTCGGGGTAATTTTGGGAATAGCCGGGCCCACACCGGGTGAGTTGGGTCACTTTAATTAAGCCCATTAGGCTAAAAACGGGATGGAGGGTTTTTAACCTAATTGGGAGCTTAAAGAATGGCAGCCAACATAACTCTAAACCTAGGGTTTGAGAGGGGATTTGGGGGAAAGCAAATCAAGAGCAAATTGGAGGTTTTTGGAGCCAAATTGAGGGACGGCAACAACGGATCAGACACTACAAACACTTTGAGGCAAGTGGTTAACTGTTGTGATTTCTAAAAGTTTGATAATCAATTCATATCATAGTGATGTGTGTATTAAAATTCATTTTGGGTGTGTCTCCAAAATCTAAATTGGGTTTTTGTAAATTTATATACCTTAATGAGATTAAGGGGGAGATTGATCGTGTTTATGATTCTAGAATGTAGAGGACTGAATCAGATGTTAAAACCAATAAGAGTATATGGTTAATTGCTGTTAAAAACAAATGAAATTCGGATTGGGGGTTTGAAACCCAGATAATACCCAAATCGGGAAAACCTTGGAAATTTATGGATATTGATGATGAAATTAGGTCTGTGATATGTTTAGACCCTTTCCTTACATGGAGGATGTATTATTTGTATTTGGGTAAGAGCTTAAATGGAGAATCAAAGCTTAAACTTTCGTCCATGGCTGACAGCGGCGGGACAGGACGAACACTGGAACGATCGATCGATCGACCCAGGGGTTCGATCGATCGAAGGTACAGAAATCTGGGCAGTTCGCCCAGTTTATTATATAAAGTGAAATTTATTAAAAAGGGGGTTACATACATTAATAAGTGATAAATAATTATGAAACAAATATTCCTAACAATTATGGGAGAAAGTAATTGGGACTAGGATGAATTTATGTGGCGCATTTAATGGATGAAATTGAGAGACTTTATTCCAAAATAGTGATGTACGGATCAAGTGAGTGAATCCGGGTATATTGGTCATGCGACCCCAAGGTAGTGAATTAAGTTTAGAAATAAACTAAATTATTTTGAGTCGGGATATAGACTCGGGGAATATTTAATTATGGACCAAGTGGGCGAGTCCGGGCATGTTGGTAATTATAGGTAAATATAATTGGGAAAATTATGGAAATAAATGTGTGACACATTGTGGGCGAAAAATGTGGAAAAGGAATTATGAGATGTAAATTGGACCAAGTGAGCGAGTCCGGGTATGTTGGTTAAGTGACATCAAGGCATTAAATTAATTATCGAGGGAAAGTAATTAGTTTGGAGTCGGAACATTGACTAGGAAAATGTTGAGGTACGGGTCAAGTGAGAGAGTTCGGGGATAATGGTTGGGTGACACCAAGTTATTAAATTAATAAACGTGTTAATTAATTTAGTTAGAGTCGGATTGTAGACTCGGGTAATATTAAATTAAAAAGAGTGATAATTAATTTAATGAGAGTCGGATTGTAAACTCGGGTAGTATTAAATAAATAAGTGTATTAATTAATCTAATTAGAGTCGGTTTGTAGACTTGGGTAGGATTAAATTAATAAGGGAGTTAATTAATTTAATTAAAGTCGGTTTGTAGACTCGGGTATGATTAAATTAATGGGTTGGATAATTAGTTTAATCAGAATCGGATTGTAGACTCGTGAAGGGTAATTATTAATTAATGTGATAATTAATTATATTAGAGTCGGACCATAAACTCGGGAAGAGGATAAGTTATTAAGTGAGAAAATTAATTACATTGAGTCGGACCACAGACTCAGGAAATTTCAGGCAGTGTATGGGATGTCGAGTACATGGTAAAGCCGGGGTTATTAATATATATATACGGTGTAGTGATAGTATATGTATATACGTGTATGTATTGTGTGTGACATTAAATTACAGGCAGTGTACGGGAATTACAGGTAGTGTATGGGATTTTGAGTACACGATAAAATCGGGGTTCATAATATATATATACGGGTAGTGATAGTATATGTATATGTGTATATATTGCGTGTGATAGTAAATATCAGTGACTAGATATTTATTCAATTTAAATACTCTAATGCTATCAAGGGAGGTTGCGCGATGTGGGTGAATCCCCTAGCTTGAGGAGTAGGGCGAGTATATCCCCAGGTCATAGCGTCCGGTACATGGGTGAGGAGATTATCTCACTTTCAGGAAGTAATATGACCGCCTCCATTTCGTTTATATTTTGGTCCAAGTTGGTGAGCGATTCTAACTTGGGGAAACTAGGTTTTGTGAGCACACCTAGTGAGATAGCATTCTAGAGGGAATCCTCCGGTGAGGGTATACTCGGAAGGATGGATACACGTATTATATATGTGTGGATGTTAGTAAAGGTATGTATAATATGGTAGTAAATATTATATGTAGGTGATAATACAGTGCGTGATGTATTTACCTTATATAACTCGGGTTACAGTTATATGCTGTTAATTAATGAGAAATTAATTAAGTTAATTATTGGTGGAAATAATACAGTGTGTGATGTATGTACTTTATATAACTTGCGACACGGTTATATGCTATTATTTAAGAGGAATTAATTAAGTAAATTGTGAAATAACTTATAATTCAAGAATCATTATACTCGGGTTAGAGTAGTATGGCAAGGGAAGGTTATAGCAGGACTAGTTGGACGGGGTAGCACAGCTAGGTGGGGTTAAGGTAACCGGTAGGTGTGCACAATAGTGGAGGGGTGAGAATGTCCACAAGGGAGTGCGACACTAACTTAAATATGAAGCGCATTCATGCATTTTAAATTACTGCAGTTAATTCATTTGCTAAATATTTTCAAAATGTTTTGGGTTCTAACCCTTGCTATAAAACTATTTTCAAAACCTTTTAGGTGTCCAGCCACAGGGACGCCAGGATTGATATTCTATTCCAGGGACACAGAGCTGCGGCATATGTGGATGCTAGCAGGAGTTTGGATTAGATGCATCATTCATTCATTCATTCATTCCTAGAGTAGGAATCTTGTATCAATTTTAGTTTTATTTAGGGCTTGTCGCCCGGACTTCTCGGTACAATTTTCAGGTGTAAATTACTCAGGTGTTGGATATTTGTATTTGGATTATTTCTTTGGTGGCCGGTAATTTATTCGGCATGTTGTGTAATTATGATTCAGGTTATTTTCATTCAGTTGTGTGAATGGTTTATATTTTAATTCCGCATGTACTGTTTTTTATTAATTAAAAAGTAAAAATTGGCACCAGTTTTTGGAATACTAGGTGGTTAGTAAGTTTTAAAAAGTTTTCGACAGTGATGCTAAGGATGATCCAATTGGGATTCCTGTTTTAATTTGGTATAGGACTTATCACCCGGTATTTTATTAGGCGGGGTGTCACATCTTCGTTTACATTAAATTTTTTATATGTTCCCTCTTGCTATTTCTTGAAGGTTGTGGCGAGGAGGAGGAGTCATCGAGCTGAATGAAGGGAACAAATGCCATCTAGGTGGTCCTATTCGGATATTAATATGCTACTGATCATAAATAGGAGAAGAGGTATGATAGTGAGCTCCACCCGGGTGGTCAGAAATAGTGTAGCCATTAGGGTCAAGCAGGTAATAAGGGATAGCATCAATTCTTTAGTTAGAGGCTTTATAAAGGGCCTATCCATTGTTTAAATTGTGGTCGAGAGGGTCATAAATCAAATGTTTGCACAACGCCTCGTAATCAGTAGTTAATCAAATAATTGCAAAATGGTTGGTGTGTAGTATTCTTAGAATCAATTTTATTATTGAAAACTAGTTGGCTACCTATGGTTGTCCGGAATAAATAAAGGAGACTCTGTCATTTTAAAAAAAATAATAGTAGTAAGATATTTATAGTGTTTTTATGAGAATATATTGTATTTCTTCATTGCACATTGTATTGTTTATGAGTGGAATATTAATGTTTACATAATTGACACTAATATTTTTTGTAAGTGACAATTTTTGTAGGAGAGGAAATTCTAATCACTGATTTTGGAGGCGTATGCTTTAAGATTGTGGGATTAATTTGATATAAGCATTTTGTGTATTCGAACATAATGTTATAATTTTTATTTTGATGAATATCTGGACATGATTGAAAGAACACTAACTATTGTTGAATAAAGATGATTCGTTGTGTTGGTTGAAAATCATCTTATATATTACATTTTATGATTATTCATTGTGTTGTGTTGTCTCAAATTTAATTCAATTCTATATTAAACTTTAGCAATAGATTTTATTATCCACAATATTTTGGTGCAAAAATTTTAATATCCCTTCACCTCTTCTGGGATGGTTAAAACTGTCCCAAAAATATATTAAAGATGGTTATATTTTTGTATAAAAAATATCTTCTAAAATAGTAACGTTTTGAGACAAATTAATTCCCATCTCAAAATGACTCTTTTGGGACAACTCTCTTACTGTCTCAAAAGGGTCAGATAAAATGATGATCATTTGAGATAGACCTGGTTCTATTCAAAAAACCCTTTTGACATGATTATTGTGTCACAAAAAGTATTTATAATCCATAATCAAAAAGACCCCCTAGCCATCCCAAATAGCATCCCAAAAAGTATTTGAGATGGATAAACCATCTTTTGTTACTAGTAGGCCACCATCTCAAAAACTAATTTTTTGTAGTGGTAATATGATGGGAGAGAAGTTTTATTTATGTGTTTTAAAGTTCACTACCCATTGGTGATCTAGTTTTGGTGTATATTGGCTCTCTGATGGCTTCCAATTGGTTCACGACTATTTTGGGAGAAAATAGATTTTCTCGATATTTACAAAAATGCCACTTTGAGGAAAAACTATAAATAGAAGCCTATTTTCTATTTGTCAAGGTGTTCCATTTTTCCAGCTAGAATGTGAACATTTTATGAGTTTTCAAAGTGAAAAAAAGAGTGAAACCTTCTTGTTTAAAGACTAGTTCTTATGCTTGGTTTGTAGTGACTTTCTTGGAGAGGTAAAGTGGTTAAATGTATAACCTTGTGGTTCCTCCGTTTATCGAAGAAAGATGAAATCCTACCATTATGGATGTAACCCTAGATTGGGTGAATAATGTTATATTATTATTTTTATTGCTTGTATGATCTAGTTATCCTACATGTTAATGTTGGTTGGATTTTTTTTTGAGTTTGAATAATTACTTTTCATTAAGAACAAGGTCTTTGGTATTTTCCTCACACCAAGTGTTTGATAAAATTTCGAAGTGAGTTTTATGGTCTTGGTAGCTTAACATATGACCATTTTAGCGCAAGAAGTGGTATCAAAGCTTAGGTTGCTTGGTTTTCTCGATATCTTGGTTCTGCTTAAATAAATTTGAGTGATATTGGCATAAGTTCTATAATTTGTTCGAAATGGCATAAGAGGTGTCGCGTACTCTCGAATCAACTTCTACAAGTGGAGGCTCTAAGAAGTGGGATCTTGGTTACGGATCCAGGGGATCAAAGAAGTTTGAGATATAACCTTTGGATGAGAAAATTAATTTTGTCTTGTGGCAAAGAAGGTTGTGGGGTTTTCTTATTTAACAATGGTTGGTTATAACATTGTTGGGTATAGACAAGCGTCTGATGGATATGCCCAACGCCGAATAGAGCGATATTGACCAAAGGGAAATTTCTTCAATTGAAATGTATATCATGAATGAGGTGCTCAATCACGTGATATCGAAAACTATAGCCAAGGGCATGTGGGATTCATTAGAAGAGAAATATTTGGGCAAGTCTTTGTCAAATAACTTCTTCCTAAAGAAGATTCTCTTCAAGTTAAAAATGAAGGAGGGGGATGATATGATGCAGAATATAAATATCCTCTATGATTTGATCAATTATTTGAACCGAACTTATGTTCAATTTAGTGAGGAAGATCGAGCATTGTTATTGCTTACTTCGTTTCTCAATTCATATGAGCACTTCTTCACCACACTTATTCTAGGGAAGACTACTCTCAAGTTAAATGATGAAACGTAGGACAATTCTTTTTTAAGAAAGAAAATTTTATTAGAATAGAAATCAAAGAGAGACTTTCACTAACGGCTTACATGGGAATACAAAAGATCGAAAAGTCTGAAATAAAATCTAACAAATATCTGGATTGAACACCTTTGTATGTTTAGCTTTAAAGGAAATCCTCACATCTTCATGAACGAGATCGACAATCTTAGAAGCTTTTATAATCTCACCATAAATTCCATCTTATTTCTTTAACACCAATCCTCCAATAGATATAACATGAAAGAATGATAGAAAGCAAAGATTTGATATTCTTGCCTCTAGAGTTTAGCCATCATGCCATAAGAAATTGTTTGATAGAAGAAAAAATAATTATGTACCCTATCAGACCTGAACAATTATTCCACACTTATTGATAAAGAGTAATTGTACCAAAAAGATGATCAAAATCCTCCTCTACTGGGTTGGAGCAACATCTACATCTTGAGGCTAAGAAAATATGAAGATTCTTCAAACATGGGTCCACAGGAATTGCCATGGGAAGAAGATGCCATAAGAAGAATGAACTTTTTGGAAGAATTCTTGGATTCCAAATAACTAACTAAGAAAAAAGAATGTAATCTCTATTCTGAACAATATCTGAAGCATATTTTAGTGTTAGAATCCTGTTAGAATTTGGCTTCCAAAAAACCGAATTATCTTCCCCCACATTATCATGGTAAGTTTGCCACCCTCTTTGCATTTTGTTCCAAGATAAACTTGAAAAGAAGGAATACCATAAAATTATCCTTTACAAGAGATCTATAATGCTTATGCATGTAATTTTCCTAGATATTACCTCATTTATGAAAAGAATCCCAAAGTTTGCAAGAATATGTTTGTATGATATCTGAGAGATTTTTGGCACCCACCCCACCTTCTGAAAACCAAAGACACATATGCTACCAACTCTACCATTTATGTTTCAAATTAACTCCTTGTGACCCCCCAAATAGAATTAGAAAATGTCCTTTCTATTCAGTGGACAACCTTGACAGTAGGATCAAGGACACAAATATATGAAAGGCCATTGATTGCAGAGCTGAACACAACAAGGTGACGAGGCAACTGTGAGAGAGTAATTTACCGGACCAACTCATTACCGTTTGGCCGACAAGGACTGCTCCAAATTAATGAACAAGCTAGAAGACATGCGACCCATAAACAGAGGCAGTCCGAGATATTTTAAAGGCAATTTCTAGTGCCTAAATCCAAAAACAAACTTGATTAATTGAGAAAGAGAAGATCTCGGGGATCTCAAAAAAGAAAACTAAGATTTTAAATTATTAATAATCTTCCTTGTAGTTACCTCATATTGATGCAGAAAATTCTCTAAACATGAAATAATTTTTTTTGTCTCCATTTGTAAAAAAGAGGCAGTCATCAACGAAGGAAAAAGATGAAATGATGTCACAACGTAGAGGAATTGAGAAACTTTATATTTGACCATGAATCATAAGATGGTGAAGACCCCTTGAAAGAATTTCAGTAATAAGGATGAATAAACTTGGTGACTTGATGAACTCTGCATTGAGATTTGAAAAAAACCATAAGATTTTCCATTAACACATAGAACACCAGCAATTCGAAATATCACGCCAAATCAAATCAATCCAAGTTTTCGAGAAACCAAAAGCACGAAGCATTTTGGTGATACAAATACAGGAAACTCTATCGTACACCGTTGACATATCCAACTTAATTAAAACATTTGATCCTCTGACTTTGTTGTTGAAATTGGTCATTAATTCCTGCGACGTCAAAATATTGTCCATGATATTACGACCTTTGACAAAGCTCGCTCGAAATGTAGAGATAATTTTTGGAAGCAACCTGCAAAGCTTATTATTCATGATTTTTGTAATAATTTTATTACAAAAATTATATAAATTAATAGGCCTATAATCACGACAAAAAGTAGGCTTTCAATTTTTTGGAATAAGAACAATATTAGTTGCGTTCCAGCTCTTGGGAAGATTTTACCTGCAAAAAAAGATAAAATGGTATTATGCAAATCAAATTTAATTATGTCCCAACAATGTTGCAAAAACCAGCCCTCAAAACCATTAGGGCCCGTTGAACTGTTTTTATCCATTTCAAAGACAGTATCTCTAGTTTCGACCAAATTCGGAAGCTTAGTGAGCATGTCATTTTCCTCCGGAGTGATGGTTGAAGGAATGATGTCCAAAAGATTAAATTCCAAAGGAATTTCAAAAATATTTGTCAAAATATCCTCAAAGTGCTTAAACATCTGCCTTTCTAATTTTTTTTGGCCACTGACAATATGAACCTCTTCAGTTTTAATACAATGTATAACAAGCTTTGATTTTTTAGCTTTAGACATAGTATGAAGAAAACCGATATTAAAATCCCGTTCGAAGGCCCATTTAACCCGAGCCTTTTGATGCCAAAATTCCTCCTCAATACCCAAGTCTTTATTGAATGATGCTTTGGATTTGAAAAATTCCTTCCGATTATCCGGAGTTCGATCATTATCGTAAGTACATTCCATAGAAATTAAGAAATCTTCCACTGATTGGACTCTTTGATGAATATTTTTAAAAACATTAGCATTCCAAGTTTTAAGAGTATATTCCATCCATGTAAGCTTCGAAGAAAAAATAAATAGAAAATCACCACAACTCCTCATTCCAAGATTTCGAGACAGTCCTAAGAAAATCCTCGTGCTTTAACCATGCATCAATAAACCTGAATGGTTTTGGAACCCCATCTAATTAAGATTTAATTGTGAGTATAAGAGGGGAATGGTCGAAATATGTATGGTGAAGATGTTCCATTGAAGAGATGAAATCGTTATATAACCATGTGAAGTTACAAAAAATATCAAGCCGGGCTAAAATACGAGATCCACCAACTCTATTATTACACCAGGTAAACTGTGATCGAGGAAAATCAAGTTCTAGAAGACCCGAATGAATGATACTATCATTAAATCTTCAACTGCCAGATTAGTAATACCTCTCCCACTCGCTTTCTCTAATTGAGAGCGAAGAACATTAGAGTCACCCCAACTACCCATTGCCCTTGAATAGTATGCGTTAAATTCTCTAACTCCATCCATAAGGCCCTCCGACCACCAAGTTTACATTTAGCATAAACGCAAGATAAGAAAAAGGGATTAGGAAAATTAGCATGTTGTACATTGATAGTCAACATTTTATTTGTATCACTGATAATAGCTAAAGTCCAGTCATGTTTCCAAATCACGCCAAATTTTATTCGAAACATCAGCCATGCCTCCCTGGAAATTAATCCGTCTACAAATTGAAGAAATATTCCAATTATGATATTTAGGCTCCACTAAACAAACAACACCCAAATTGTGATTCCTAATTAATTTTATAAGTCTACGAATACACGGAGCGTTCCCCACCCCACGGATATTCCAAAAAAGGAAACTAATAATTAAAAACCGCAGATAAAGAATTCTGTGAGAGATTACTAGATGACCTGGTAGAATAATCTTCGGATTTTACCCAAGTTTTCCAGGGTCATTTAGAAATGGACACTTTATTTCTTCCGACGTAAAAAAATTGCTTATACATGACACCAATTAAATCAGAGAACTCTTACAGTAATTCAATATTACTTGGGATAAAATTATCTAACTCCTCACTATCAGAAGCCCAGGCTGGATTAAAATGAAGGGATTCGTTATTCCTCAAATTCGATATTGGCATGGGAGAAACATTAATCCTACTAATCAGTCCTGAATTAGGTGGAACAACCCTGAGTGTAGGAAAATCATCCATGTTAAATCCAATAAACCCCCCTTCTTCTACTGTCTCAAAATCACGAACGAAATCATTTTAATGAATATAGATCAGAATTGGACTCACAGAACCATCAGAAATAGGATTTGAAATAAATTTGGTAGTTGCTTCTAGATCATCAGCGAGGATGGCAAACTAATTAAAGAAAGTGATAAAGGAAGTGGTTGAAGCAAGCTTATTTGAATAAAGGTTATGGTTATGAGGTAGAGAGGGTGACAAAAAAGACATGTTTGTATCAATACCGTTGGATGGTTTTAAGAAAATAATTAGGTCAGAACCAGAATTAGTTTTAGAAGGATTAGAGCTAGAATTGAAGTTTGGTTTGTAAAAAAATGTTAGGTCAGATTTAGTAGTTGGTTTTTCGATATTGGTTTGATTGGTAGCTTGGGTATTGAGTTTAATGGGTAGGTTAGTCATTTTATTACGTTTAGGTGGATTTGTTTTTTATCTGATATTTTAAGAGGTGGTTAGGTCGATTTGGTAGTGGGTTTTAGAAAAGTGATTTGGTAAAAAATAGGCGGATTGGTTTTGAGTTTAGGGGATAAAGTATCTGAAAAGGGGTAGTCCCCCAAATTTAAAATTCTTATTCTTCAAAGTAATAATTTCCTTTTGGATGTGGAAGCGTGAAATGGTTCAATTAAACAATACACCAATTTTAATTTCTTTTACAAATTAACATTAAACAAAGAGAAATTAGATTAAACACACACTTAGGTTAATTTCACTTAAACCAAATTAATGCAACTCAAGTCCTACAAATTTGCCTAAGTTATATTTTCAATATTCCCAAATTAGGCCAAACCAATTTTATCAAATTAAGTGACGACTTGAACCAAATTAACATAAACATTACCCAAATTAATTTAGCACCAAATTAAATAAGTAGTGATATAAACCCAATTTTATCTTTTTACCTAAGCATGCATTATAGGTGAGTATTACAAAAGGAAAAATAAACAATGAATCACTACGACGCGATGTACGAGAAAAAATCCACAACGGGAAAAAACCTCGGACGACCCTGGCCTTAAGTCCACTAAGTATGGTTTTACAATTACAAGACATATGAATTACTTCCTTAACTCGACCCCTTTCAAGCCTTGATGCGTCTTCTTGTAAACACCTTCGCCTAGTCGACAACCCCGGAGCTCCACCGGAATCTTGGAATCACCAATGAGACATAGGTACACTGTCAACCACACATGGTGCCTTTCACCATGTGAGAATGCCGTAGCAAAACAAACTTCTTCTTCTTTGTGGGATTTAGAAGCAAACCCAAACTTCTCTTCAAACGGTAGAGATAAAGCCGGTGCCAAACTCCAAGCAATGTATATATATATATATATATATATATATATATATAGAATAACTTGGATAAACAAACTTTGGGTGAAAATTAGAGTGTTAAATAATTTTTTCTTGAAAAATTAGACACTCAAAACATGAACTTTTCCTTTGTAAATTGAAGCGCTCAAACTCTCTATTGGAGGTGGAAAGATGAGAAAAAGTTTGAAAGAAAAAGTTGGTTTCCGCACTTAATTAATCAGGTAAAAAGTTAGTGGGAAAAGAAGTGGGAAACTCGGAAAAACTGCCAATTAACTGTTCCCGCCAAAACTCGTTCAAACGACATTTTCGTTCGAATGAAGTCTCTTTCGAACGAGCCTTCTAACGAAGTTCCAGTGTGAACTCGTTAGAAATCTCGTTTGAACATCATTCTCATTCGAACAACATTTCAGTGGCCAATATGGGAACTCATTGGCAAACCTCGTTCGAACGACATTCTTGTTCGAATGAAAAACTCGTACGAACGACAATTCGAACGAACTTCCAGAAAGTGTAAATTTCTATTTTTAGCCCATAAACTTTATATACTTTATTTTAAAGTTTAAATAAAATCTTTCTGAATATAAACAATAGTTTAAACAAAACTTACACCCAATATACAATGTTCGAAGCTCCTTAATATATATTCAAAATGCATTCATACCTTAGGATCAATGGAACCAATCATGTTGACGTAGAAACGAGGCTCATTAAACTCGACATTTGATGAAGCTTTAATATCTTGGTCGCTCGTCTTCAACAAACACGTCATAGGCTTGAATGGATAAACTTGAACTCTATCCTATGACTCAAATGTTTTTGTCCGGAATTGAGCCAAAACTACAAAGGACTCAATTGAAAATTTGTTATAACACCCAACGATTTTGGGACTGAGAAATTTAATTTTGGGAGAAATAAAATTTTTATTTAAGTTGGAGAATTCTAAAATTTGGAAATTGAAGTCCAAAAATTAAAGACATTTTAAAGTTGTCAGACGAGGATTCTAAGTGCGCTGTTGGTTTCGGATGGGTCGAGATAGTCAAAATGGCTGTCAGTGGATTTTATTTCGGTTCCGAAATATGTTTAAGTATGTTCGACTCGAATTGGAGTAAACGAGTCATTTAAAGTGTGTATTAACATTTAAAACTGGGTTTATTGTTTTAAGGGATTTAAAGGCTTATGGATCAAGCCTTCTCGTTTAGAGAAGAAAGAAAAGAGAAAGGAAGAAAGAAAGAAAGAAGGAAGGAAGAGAGAGAGAGGAAGAAAAGCTTGGATATTTCGGCCCAAACGCGATCCCAAGGATGATACAACATCTACAATTTCGAGGCAAGTGTTTAATCTTGCTAAATATTTCATTTGTGTATTTCATTTCATAATTTGTGGATAAGAAAATCGAAATTTGGGTATATATAACAAAACCTAGATTTTGAAGATTAAATCTTAATATTGATGTTTTGATATGGGTTTGATGGTGTAGAAATGGTTGGGATCATCTTTGGGTTGATTTATTATCTTAGAATCATGATATGATGTGGGTTTAGGGGTTAGAAGTGAAATTTTAGGGTTTAAATTCGTGGGTTTCATGAAGAAGAAGAGACCCTTAGGGTTTTACAGACCCGAATCGATTCGCCCCTTAAGCGAATCGATTCGGCTTAGGCAAAATTCGCAGGTTTGCATGACCGAATCGATTCGGACCCAAGGCGAATCGATTCGGATTGAGACAGAGTCCCAGGTCCTTTGGACTAAATCCATTCACAATTGGAGCGAATCGATTCTCCCTTGAGACCGAATCTATTTGGGCCAGGCCGAATCAATTTGGAAACAAGGCTGTTTTATGGGGTTTTTCTAGGATGATTTCTACCCCTTTTTGGTTGGGTTTATTGATTTGTGACATGATTATATGATGTAAGAAAGATGTTTTGGAGACTTAGTAAAAGTTTCTCGCATGATGGGACCGCGGGTACTTATCAAGTTATTTTTGGGGACTTATATCCATATAAATTGGAGAGGGTCATATCTAGGGCTGTGTTTTTTTTCCGAACTTTTCGATTTTTTCGATTTTCGATCCTATTTTTTCCGAATTTGGAATGAAATTTTAGTTTGCCGATTTTCGATTTTCCGATTTCTGATTTTTCTGAAAAAAATCGGATCGAAAATCGGAAATAATTATGAATTTTCGATTTTTTCGATCCGATTTTCCGAAACTATGCCGATCCGATTTTTCCAATTTTTTTTCGAATTATTTCCGATTTTTTTGGAATTATTTTCCAATTTTCGATTTTTCCGATTTCTTTTCCAATTTTTTGAAAGTTTCCCATATCCCGCATCGGTTGGGAGAGGGAGAGGGCTCCAAAATATGCTCTATAAAAGGAGAGTATCCTCCTAACTTCTACACAAATGAAAAATGAGCCAAATCCTCATGTGTTTACATGTTGGGTTAAGCCATTTTCATTGTTTCTTTAAAATGAGAATTTCGAGTAATCGAAAATCCATAATTTTTTTTTTGAAATTTTGGAATTTCCGAAATTTCTGGATTTTTAATATATTTTGTGAATTTCTGATTTTTTTTTATTTTTGCCGATTTTCCAATTTTTTCGAATTCGGATTTTTTTTTAATTTTCCAAAAAAATCGGATCGGAACAGTTATTTTTTTTTCGAAAAAATCGGATTTTTTTCCGAATAGGCATTTTCCGATCCGATCCGGCCGAAACACAACCCTAGTCATATCGATATAGTGGGGAATCTCATTAAGAATGGGAGTTCTAATTAGGGGTCACAAGTGGCCCTAATTATGATGTAAGGATTGGTGTCCTTTAAAGAGAGTGGTGAGAGTACGACATGAAATTGTAGGCCGAGGGTAGTGCCGAATCCTTATAGTAATTAGGATTCTATTGAGATGAAGATTTGGGGACCGACGGGAGAGAGTGGTCGCGTATCCTTAGTAAAATGTTTAACTTAAGAAATAGATTGCAAGCGCAATAAGATTTAGGGGTTCATAGGAGTGATTGAACCGTAGTGAAAATTGAGAGCTATGGGATCATACTAGTAACAAGAATAGTGTGATTAATAAAGGGGATTTCAATAAATGATGGGATCATAAAATGAATTCAAGTTTAAGACTTGAGGTTTGTAGACTATTAATTATGAGCATACCAATAGTCAAAATTAGTATTGGAAATATTGATGTACTTTCGGATATAGATGAGGTGTGTGGTGATTGCTACCTACACTCAACTTTGGGTGATAACCTTAATGTTGGAGAGATATAGATATGTTGGAAGATTTTATGTCATAAAGGGAAATGGATGAATATGTTTCAAGTGGGGGATCATATTCTTTAAACGAGGCGAGCTAATGTGTTTGGGATGATGGCTAGTATATTGAGGATTATATATGCTTACAGCCAAGTTCATAAATATTATACATACAAACGAGAGATAGTGTATATGTGGATATATATCTATATAGATATGAATATATGGGTCTATTTATGTTGTGAATATCTAAACCATATGTGATGGTTTAATTATATGATGTAATCATATGGATGTATATATATTGTGCATGTGAATGATATATATACTTATGTGGTGAAGCATACCCCGCACATGCTATCATTGGGAAGTTCGCGCATTGAGGGTGAGCACCCTGGCTCGAGGAGCAGAGTGTGGATATTCCCCAGGTCATAGTCGTCCATTGTGTTATTATGTGTTTTACATTCTTTTGGGTGAGACGTGGTGGGTATGTTTCGTCTTATTGACCGGTTAGGAGCTATGATCGCTTCCCGGGACATCGTGTGTATGTGTTGGCCCCGATGTCGGTGATATTGACCCCGACCGTGGTCCCCAGGATGGTATATGAGTAATGCCCTGGAAGATGATATCATGGTGCAGTATATTGGCGATATAGATAGCCAGTTATATTATGTGTATGTCCATTGTACATCATATGTGGTATGTACACTTGGCTATGGGAATGGATGATTGTATATATATATATATATATATATATATATATGGTTAGAATAAATACTTATATATATATTTATATATCCTATAGGTGAAAGGATATGGAATTTTTATGGAGTACATCTTAGATGATTATGGTGTACTAGATTGTTGGGGGTTGATGTATCGCACTTAAGGAATATTTCGGTAACATCATCCCAAGGCTATTTATTGCATATTTTGAGGTTACTCTTAGAGAGTAATCTAGTTTCAGTAGTTGCATAATAGAAATTATGTGTATGACATAATGGATTCTTACTATCGATATGGTCATAGAGTAGTGTATTGGGGGGTTCCTTGTTTGGATTTTGTTTTACGAGATGCCCCAAGCACGAAACGTAGTGCCATATTGAGAGTGGAGAGAAGTTTTGTCCTTATTAAATTGTATGCATGTCACTTAGAAATTAGATCATACGATTCAAACCTAATGTAAATGGGTAACGTAGTAAGAATTATAAATAATCAAGTTATAAATCGGAATTAATTAAGCCTAGTATGGCATATATGCGTAAATTAAATTAAGTGTGATTAGAATGGGAAGGATCCTTGGGTTATGTTAGAACGACAGGTCATGCGGGTATAGTACGTGCCTATTGTAAGTTAGGTTGTCCTTATGGGTGGGGTAACTTAATTAAGATTCCAGGACGCAAATAGGTGCGCACTTTTAGAGAAGATGTGAGATTGTGGTTTCGGGAGAGTGCGACTCCACCTTAATTATGAAATAAATGCATTTATATTTATTATAAACGGTTAACACACTTGCTAAACATTTTTACAACTCGGGCTCTGACCCGTTCATATTTCTCTTTTTCTATATATATATTACTACAGGTGTCCTACCGCATGGATGCCGGATGCCCTTCCATCCATAGTAGTGGGAGCCGTAACAGGTGCGGACTGTTGCAGGATTTAGATTGTAGTCGCCTCTTATTTCTTTGTGAATCTAGATAGGATTTAGTTTGTACCTAGGGATTATACTTTGGAGTTATTTATACTCGTTTATATTTCTTCCCCATGGTTGTTGTACTGTCTGTGACCCGACAGCTTATTCGGGTATATTTTTGTATACATTCATCTAATTTTATTCTTGAATTTTCTTTCTTCATCATACTTGTTCATTCCACCTTTGTTAGTAGTACTATAGTGTTGGTTTGTTGTTTGTTGCATATTTTATTTAATTTTGACATCTCGCTTATATGATTTTGGGTAGTTAGTCTTATATGATGTTGTACAGTTTGTTGATGTTGAGACTGAGCCATCTGAGATTCCTGATTTAAGGTAGTATAGGGTTAGCCACCTGTTATTATTTTAAGCGGGCTGTTACATTTGTGCCCATACAAATCTCCCCCTCTGGCTATTCCGGGACAAAAACTAAACAAAAATCCTAAAGGGCCGTCAAGCACACTAGACTAAAAAACAATCCCACCCAATACTTGACACAAGACGCAAGGATCAAAATCTTTGCCGGTGAAAGTTGCCATATATAGAGGAATTCCTTCACACTTAAGCAAACACATTAAACGCATATGGAATATTAAAATATTAAATGCACTATAAATAAAGACTTCCCCTTAATTAATTCTCCCCTTTATAAAAAATTGACCTACTTAGAAAGACATCTCTTCCTAAGATAAATCTCCCTCAACTAAGATACGATTATAATAGGTTTAGATAACATTTCTCCCCCTATCATTCTCCCCCTTTTTGTTCAGGAATAGACAAAGGCTAAATAATTAAAAATTAACTTATCTCCTCCAAATAAAGCATATTACCCTTAAACTAAACAAGGGATAAATAGAATGGGATAACAAGCTGAAAACATGCAATTGTGCATAAAGTGATGATAAAATTAAAGCACATGGGAAACTAAAATTCAACCAATCCATATAAAGATATGAATATCAACTATGATGCGATAATAAAAGATATCAATTGATTGTAGTAATCTAAGCATGTGATATTGAAACAAAATTCGCAACAAGATAGATACCAAAAATGAAGTAAAGCATAGATGGACTAGAAAGCAAGGCAAAGACTAAACAAAAATATCATATATATGTATACACAATAGATTCAAACTAAGCATAAGTACACACATATAGATATAAACACCAAAATGACACAAAACTAAATAACATAAGATTTTCCACACTTTTATAGCAGAAATGTGTCATATTGAAACGGAAGTTTTGGGGTGTGAGCAAGATACCAATGCATTAAAAGCCAATCACTTAAACGTGTTCACGTAGTTCGCATTTGATTGCAAAACTTTATCAACTAGAATTTAGCCTTTATGTGACAGGATAAAGTGAACTAATGAACAAACAAACACAATGCATACAAGATTAGCATGTTGATGATTCTACAAACTAATAGAGTAATGACATTGAAAACGCAACTAGGATAAACGGACATTGTGCAAACTATTGATATATCATCCAAAATCCCTCAATAAGCATATATTTTATTCTTTTGAATGAATAAATCAACTAAACAAATTAGGCCTTGGCAAATTATTTTTCTTTTAATGACATATTTTCTTTTAGGCCTTTGGACAACGTATATCTTTTAGGTACAAGCAAACGGTGGCATACTATTCGCAAAGGATAATAAATCCTTTCGGAGCCCTTCCCCGTGAAAATTTATATATATTATTTTTATTTCTCACAAATATCACGTGCAACGGATTTTGACATGCACTAGTCCTCCTAGGTCACAAATATGAAGATGACAAAATTGATAGGAGAACATCTCACAAAGCTCAAATATAACATGTGACGTTAAGGTTCAAAAAGGTCGTGCATGTGTGTAAAGGCATATAAAAGTGAATCCATTAAGCAAGTCAAACTTAAGCTACTCCATGTAAGCATGATAAAGAACATTTTAAGGATTAAAATTCTAACCAAAAGTTCTAGTCACATGGAAGCGAAATGAGGATTCAAACACAAACGTATGCCACAAAATGTGTGTAAAACTAGAATACACATAAAATAAAATCTTTTTGAGTTTTTCAAATTTTTAACCAAAAATAGAAATATTTACTCAAAAGACAAACAAAAATCATTTGAATTTTTCATTAAGCTTAAATTACCAAGAGATAAAAACCCAAATGATAAACAAAAATCTTTTTGTATTTTTCATTTAATGCAAATTAAAATGAAAGAATAAAATACAAAAGATAAACAAGTCATGATTTCTAGCATGAGATATGAAATAAAGCAATGGCTAGAAAATGACTAAACATGCATACACCTAGCAATGATATATAATATGAAGCACAAAAAGCTAGAGTATGCAAACAACTAACACATTCAACCTTTAAATTTAGCAAGGGAGGTTTCATGTGAAAGCAAATGAGAATCAATAAATATAATATCTAACGCGTATAAAAATAATTTTTGAACCCATATACATGTATATTTAAAATGATGGGATTGGGAAACTAATGAAATACTAGACATAGAATTCCTAGGACTTCTTGTAAGATAAAAAAAATTACCTAAGGTGACCTTTCCTACCATAATGCAGGCCTGTGGAAACACGAGGAATGATACCTACGATGTGACCTTTTCTAAAGTCTTTGGATAAAGTCGGCCCTCTAAAATAGACAGTGGTCTTAGTTGTAGCTACAGAAGTATTTGAACTAGATGAGCTGGAGAACGCGTGTGCTCGCGTTCAAAGGATCAAATGATATATAAAACCCTTTTAACACAAACAAACCCTAAACATGCAACAGTATGTGATTGAATAAGATGATAATCTAAGCAAGAACATTCAAACACATGCAATTAAGGAATAATCCCCCAAAGGGGCAAAACCATTTATTTCCACTATAATTTGTAAGAAAACGGCTTACAATCGGATTACAATGAAAATACAAGTTGACTAAGAATTACCCTCAGGTATCGGATTCTGTAGTCGCGGCTGGAATTATCCCTTTCCAGTAGGGATGCAATGTAGAAGAAGAACGGTCTCCTCCACAAGGGTTGAAATGCAAAACTGCGTTCCTGGGTTACCAAAAGGATTCACAAATGAATGGAATTTGTGTGAATCAAAATACCTAGAGTATTGGTACTCAATAGGTGAAGACTTAGGGCTTTCTCTACTCTGAAAATCGTGTGTAGAAGTCTTGGAAAAACCACTTCCCGTAGTGGGATTAAATAGGAGAACTTGAGCCCTAAAATTCGAAACATGATCTGAACACGATCTGTTTGAAATTATCCTTGTCGGATCGGTTCGGTCTCTTTAGGCGGATCGGTCCGGTGACATCGGATCGGCTCCTTTATGAAGGCGGATCGATATGGTTGGCATCGGATCGGTTCGTCTTTTTAGCTTCATCGGTTCGCTATGGATCCGGGGTACACTGGCCTCACCTCAGCAGTCAGATTGGTCCGGTCTCTTTAGGTGGATCAGTCCGGAAGAACCGGATCGGTTCTTTTATTTGTGCCAGATCGGTCCAGTCTGTTCCCTGATTCCTTTTCTGCCTTTGATATTCGGATTCCATTGATGAGCGTATGATTCTTGAATTTTATCAACGGTGTAACGGTGTACGACATATAAAATGCTAATTGACAAAAATGTCCTTACAAATCTCCCCCTATGTCTACGTCGGTACATACATAAAAACAAACATCCGAATTATCAATCATAAAAAAAAATTGCCTATACAAATCTAACCTTCCATGAACCCAAAACTGAAAGAGTACAAGTGAATAAGACTGCATCGTTTGATCTTCAAATCTTCAGGAATCTCAACGCTTTTCTCATCAGGGTGTGCAATACAATGATAATCCATGTAGTACCTACACACATGACAAAAAGCAAAATACCACGTGACATATCGAGTTTGAAGTGAGATAAACATATATACCAATTTATAAACAAACTTAATTTATGAACAAACTCAAACTTTCAAAACTCCCCCATAATAAGATAATTAATTCTCCCCCTTTTTATGATGTCCCGAAATAGACAAATGAGAGAAATAAATCAAATAAGCAAAAGCGGGGTGTCAGTGGGATAAAACCACACCATGAATGAACACAAATCAACCAAGTCGATGATAGCGTAAATGAAGTGGTGTGATCAAATTCGATAGGAAAAAACAATGCATACAAACATGACATATGTGCATGATGAATATTGGATATTCCTAGCTAATGAACTCAAATGCTTCCTTTGGTGTAAAATAATGACAATATAAGATATTGACTCAATCAAATCAACAAATCAAAGCTCAAAATGATTTTCACACCAATAACGTCCAAAATGAGTTTATGCTTTTTCAGGACTTCCAAGGAAGTGCAAACCCGTTTATATTCTCCAACCAAACTCCCTCAGATATTATTTTGAATAGAGGCATTCTAAATTCTCAGACTTTGGAGAATCGATGGTGAAACCTAAGAGGCCCATATTTGGCATGAATTGATTTTTATTGCCTTTAAATTTTTTCGGGCTCTTTTAACCTCTTTGGACCTTGGATATTAAAATTCCTCCATTTTTAGGTCCTTTTTAACGGTGGCTTTTGCGCAAAGGATAGATAATGACCTTTCGCCGCCCCTCCCCGTTATTCAAAAACACACAGGCTCACCAAAACGGTTTTTACATGCATTCCAATCTTGTCAAGTTTTATCGCATTTTATACATTGTATAGACAGGATTGAGATGGAAACACTCAAGCCAACATGAGATTGACAAGTGCAACAATCAAATATAGCCGTACATGTGTGCAATAAAGGATATAGGAGTCAAACATGTAGGAAGATATCACGAATTACATCTCAAAGACTCCATACAATGTAAAGCACATGGATGAAATGATGTAGCCTCTCAAATCTCTATCAAATAGTCATATGTATAAATGGAATGAAGTTGTGACTTGGCTATCTTAAATGCTCATCCATAAAAGAAGCAAAAAAATCTTTTTGGTCTTTTTCAAAATTTTTATCAAAATAAAATCTTTTTGTGCTTTTTCTAAAACTTTTCTTAAAGGAAAATCTTTTTGTATTTTTTTAAAAGAAATATAAACAGCAAAAAGAATAAATACAAGCTGTACAACTAAGCAATGGTACATATAAACAGACTAGCAATAGGAAGCATATGATATGAACATGAAGAAGCATCCTATTCTAGACATAGACCAACCCCTCAATCAACTGTGCAAATCCCCAAAGACTTCCTAAGACTCTGAAATCTAAGGGCATCTAAAGGCTTCGTGAAAATATCGGCTAACTGACGGTCGGTAGGAATAAAACTCAGGGATACGACTTTCTCCTCAACAAGCTGACGTATAAAGTGCTCACGTATCCTGATGTGTTTTGTGTGTGAATGCTGAACTGGATTGCGGGATATGTGTATCGCGCTCGTGTTATCACAGGAAATGGTCATGGTGTCCTGTGATATCCCATAATCCTCCAGTATTTGCTTCATCCACAGGAGTTGTGTGCAACAACTCCCGGCGGCTATGTACTCAGCCTCCGTAGTGGACAAAGAGATGGAGTTTTGCTTCTTGCTCATCCAGGAGACAAGAGCAGAACCAAAGTAGAAACATTAACCAGAAGTGCTCCTACATCCATCTACATCCCCAGCCCAATCGGCATCCGAATAGGCGGACAAACGGTCATCGGTATCAAAGGAATACCAAATCCCGTATGAGAGAGTCCCACTCACGTATTTAACAATACGTTTTAGAGCAAGTAAATGTGACTCTTTTGGGGACGCCTGATATCGCGCACAGAATCCAACACTAAAGGCGATGTCGGGACGACTGGCAGTCAAGTAGAGAAGACTACCTATCATACTCCGATATAAGGTTTGATCTACGTCCTTGACTGAAGTGTCCTTACTAAGCTTGGTAGTGGTACTCATAGGTGTACATGCATGCTTAGCGGAGTCTAAACCAAATTTCTTCACTAAGTCTTTAGCATACTTGTATTGGGAGATGAACATCCCATCCTCTAGCTGACGAACCTGGAGACCAAGGAAGAATGTAAGCTCACCAACCATGCTCATCTCAAACTCACTTTTCATCTCCTCCTCAAAGTGGTGAGCATGCTGGGAGCATGTGGATCCAAAGACTATGTCGTCCACATAGACCTGGGCAACCAAAATAGCACCGTCATCTCTCCTAACGAACAACGTCATATCTACTCCCCCTCTCTTAAAGCCACGAGCTAAGAGATAGGAAGTAAGCCTCTCGTACCAAGCACGGGGTGCTTGCTTCAAACCATACAAGGCTTTCCTCAGATAGTAGACGTGCTCAGGGTGCTGAGGGTCTTCAAACCCTTTTGGTTGTTCCACCTAAACCTCCTCTTATAGAATGCCATTCAGAAAGACACTCTTGACATCCATCTGATACACCTTGAAGCGCAGATGACATGCGATGGCGAGCAGAAGACGTACGGACTCAAGCCTCGCAACAGGAGCAAATGTCTCCCCAAAGTCTACACCCTCTATCTGTGTGTAGCCTTGAGCGACCAACCTAGCCTTATTTCGGATTATGGTACCATTTTCATCCATTTTGTTCTTAAAAATCCACCGGGTACCTATCACATTAATCTCACTAGGTCGGGGGACAAGTTCCCAGACATCATTCTTTTTAAACTGAAGTAACTCATCCTGCATAGTAGATATCCAGTGTTCATCCTTGAGTGCTTCTTTATGGTTCTTGGGCTCGACTTTGGACGTGTAGCAAAGATGCCTAACAACGTTCTCTAGTTGAGCACGAGTCTTGACCCCTAGAGTGGGATCACCAATAATGACAGAAGGGTCATGACTCTTGCGAACCCAAGCAGGTGTGACCCTTAGCGCAGGAGTAGGAACCACAGAGTGTGAGAGAGGAATAGGTAAATCACTGTCAGAACAATTTTCATCCTCACACTGAAGGTTAGGATCAATAACCGTCGAAGGTTCATCATCTTGCACAGTGACGTTTATTGATTCCATAACCTTAGAGATCTTCAAGTTAAAAACTCGGTACGCTCTGCTATTCGATGAATATCCTAGAAATATTCCCTCGTCGCTCCGGGAGTCGAATTTTCCTAGTTGCTCTCTATCCCGTAGGATGTAGCATTTACTCCCAAAAACATGGAAATACGCCAGGTTGGGCTTCTTGCCGGTCCACAACTCATAAGGTGTCTGTAGTGTGAGTGGTCGCAAATAAACCCTATTCACCGTGTGGCATGCAATAGACACTGCCTCTACCCAAAATCTCCTAGAAACTTTACGACCTAGAAGCATAGATCTAGCCATCTCTCGGATCGTTCTATTCTTTCTCTCAACAATCCCATTTTACTGAGGAGTTCTCACAGCAGAAAACTCATGTTTGATCCCAAGGCTATCACAGTACAAATACACCTTTGCTACCTTAAATTCAGTGCCGTTGTCACTACGTATTCTGTTAATAGTGACACCGTGTTGATTTTGCAGGACACGACACTTGGTCGTTAAAAATTCTACAGCATCGGATTTCTCTCTCAGAAAACCTACAATGGAGTACCTGGAGAAATCATCTACCATCACGAGGATGTACCTCTTACCACCTAGACTCTCGGTACGAGTGGAACCCATAAGATCCATGTGAATCAATTCAAGAACACTAGAAGTGGTAATGGAATGTAACTTCCTATGAGGACTACGAATTTGTTTTCCCAACTGACAGGGTCCACAAACAGTCGAAGTTGACTTTCCAAGGGATGGTAAGCCACGTACGAGGTCCCTTTTAGCTAAACGATTAAGATCTCTAACGTTCACGTGACCTAGACGTTGGTTCCACAGATCCATAGGAGTGATCGTGGCGCTGTTGCAGACAAGTGAGGATGTGAGCTCAGTCCCATAGAAATTATCCTCGGTCCTCACCCCTTGCATCAAAAGTTTATCGGCTTGATTGTAGACTTTACACGCATCCCGGTAAAACTTTACTGCCAAGTCAGTGTCGTATAACTGGCTAATGCTGAGAAGGTTTACTTTCAAACCTTTGACGTACAAAACATTTTCTAGCTTAGGAAATCTAGGTAACTCGACAGTGTCACGTCCTATAATGCTAGACTTGCTCCCATCTCCAAAGGTGACTCTGCCATCCTGATAGTCCTCAAGAGTCGTAAAAAATGAGGCATCACCGGTCATGTGTCTGGAGCACCCACTATCAAAATACCATTGTGAGGTATTATGTGCTTTGAGAGCAACATGAACAACAAAAGCCTTTTTATCTTTCTTAGGTACCCAAGTAGAGATGACCTTATGTTTGACTTTGTTGTTGTTGGTTTTAGCTGGAATGTGAGAAGCATTCACTAACGGCGAAGACATCCGTCGGAATTCTTTCATCAAACTCTGAGTCGTGGCAGCTAAGAACTCAACCCGCTCTCTCAGACTAGAAAATTTATCAGTATGACGTGGTGGAGTAGTAGTACGTCGTGTTCGACCCATGCTATAGCAAGATTACCTAAGGTGGCCTTTTCTTTTGCAATAAGTACAAAAGATCATAGTCAAAGGCGGACCTTGGTTTGCTTTTCTTGGTCAAACTCTCATTCGAGGTTTTTGACGGTGACCATAAGGAGTTGTAGTAAACTCAGGAACTAGTCTAGGTGCAATTTGGGACGTGGAGGCACCATCATAACCAATTCCTTAACGATCACCAAAACCTAAAGCGGAGCCGAGGAGCATCTTTCCCATGTTCCCAGATCTGTCCTCGATTTGAACCTTGACTTCCCGTGCTTTCTCAAGATCATGAGTCAGCTGGGCAACAAGGGCTTCAAGTTTCTTCCGAGTCTCCATGGAGGAATGGAGCTGACTCGTAAGACTAGTCACTTGTTTAATCAAGTCCCCTCTCTCTTTCTCTAAATTACTCTCTCTCTCTTTAAACATAATCTCTTTCTCGACACAAGCAGATTCTCTCTCTCTAAGGGCGGTGCAGGTGTAGGACTCTCTTTCTCTCGCCTTTCTTAAATCATCCTCTAATTCGGTGATCTTAAGAACTAACGCCTTGTTACGTTTTTTCGTTTTAAATGACTCATAATATAACTCAGCGTAGGCGCATTGAATATCACTCTCACTCTCACTTGAGTCATCCTCCCCCTCACTCTCATCGATCTCACTGTCGAGGTGTCCCTGTGAAGCATCATCCTCAACGTCGTGAGGAGAACTAGGAATGCTCACTTGGCTGGCCAAGAATGCGGTGAAGTTACACTCATGCGGTGACTCATCTCCTGAATCCACCATCTCGACCTCACTGTCGTCACTAAGGGTAGCATTAAGGACAACTTTCCCTTTCTCTCTATTCAGACGATTGGCACACTCAAAGGCTCTATGACCCTTACCATCGCACTCAAAACATCTCTCACTTTCTTTCAGAGGAGGGTTTTTGGAGTCTTTTTCATTTTTCTTTTCAAACTTATTTTTCTCAAATTTCTTTTTATCTTTAAAATTGCCATTTTTCTTAAATTTGAGAATTCTTTTGAAATTGTTTGCAAAAAGAGCCAAATCATCTAGGTCAAAATCACACTCAGAATCTGACGTGTCAGTCTCTCTCTTTCTAGATGACTCTACCCTCTTTCTAGCCGACCCCTCACTCCTTCTCTCTTGGACTTTAAGTGCAATTCCCTTATCTTTTGATTTAGCAGTTTTAGGGAACATATCAATTTCATAAGTTTGCAAATCTCCTATAAGTTCTTCCAATTTTAGCGTATTTAAATTACCCATTGAATTTAGCATAGTGACTTTAGGGATAAAACCCTTAGGCAAAGAACGAAGAATCTTTTTAACAACTCTAGCATTAGGAATATGTTCACCAAGATTAAAGCTAGTATTCACAATGTCAGAAAGTCTAGCATAAAATTCATCAAAGCATTCAGATTCATGCATGGTGATGGTTTCAAATTGAGTTGTCAAATTTTGCAACTTAGACTCTTTCACAGCATTAGTTCCTTCATGGGTAAGTTGTAAAACATCCCATGCCTCTTTTGACGTGGTTCACGTCATTATGCGTTTGAACTCATCAGGTGTGACCGACCCAGAAATAGCACTAAGACCCTTAGAATTAAAAGAAGACCATTTAAATTCTTCATCAGTCCAATAAGTGTCAGGTTTCAAGTTGGTCACATTATCAACATTCACGGTGGGAGGAGTCCACCCTCGTTCAACCAAAATCCAGACTCGTTCATCAATGGCTTTTAAAGCCGACCTCATACGGGCTTTCCAATAAGCATAATTTGTCCCGTCAAAACAGACATTTTATAATATGACTTCTCCATTTGAACACGTACTTTTTCAAAAATCATTTTTTTCAGAAAATTGATATCTTAGAAAAATTTTGCGAAAAAAGGAATACGCGATAGATTAGCGTAACCTGCTCTGATACCAATTTGAGAACGTGTGTGCTCGCGTTCAAATGATCAAATGATATATAAAACCCTTTTAACACAAACAAACCCTAAACATGCAGCAATATGTGATTGAATAAGATGATAATCTAAGCAAGAACATTCAAACACATGCAATTAAGGAAAAATCCCCCACAGGGGCAAAACCATTTATTTCCACTATAATTTGTAAGAAAACGGCTTACAATCGGATTACAATGAAAATACAAGTTGACTAAGAATTACCCTCAGGTATCGGATTCTATAGTCGCGACTGGAATTATCCCTTTCCAGTAGGGCTACAATGGAGAAGAAGAACGGTCTCCTCCACAAGGGTTGAACTGCAAAACTGCGTTCCTGGGTTACCAAAAGGATTCACAAATGAATGGAATTTGTGTGAATCAAAATACCTAGAGTATTGGTACTCAATAGGTGAAGACTTAGGGCTTTCTCTACTCTGAAAATCGTGTGTAGAAGTCTTGGAAAAACCACTTCCCGTAGTGGGATTAAATAGGAGAACTTGAGCCCTAAAATTCGGAACATGATCTGAACACGATCTGTTTGAAATTATCCTCATCGGATCGGTCCGGTCTCTTTAGGCGGATCGGTCCGGTGACATCGGATCGGTTCCTTTTTGAAGGCGGATCGATCCGGTTGGCATCGGATCGGTTCGGCTTTTTAGCTTCATCAGTTCGCTATGGATCCGGGGTACACTGGCCTCACCTCAGCAGTCGGATCGATCCGGTCTCTTTAGGCGGATCGGTCCGGAAGAACCGAATCGGTTCTTTTATTTGGGCCAGATCGGTCCGGTCTGTTCCCTGATTCCTTTTCTGCCTTTGATATTCAGATTACGTTGATGAGCGTATGATTCTTGAATTTTCTCAACGGTGTAACGGCGTACGACATATAAAATGCTAATGGAAGAAAATGTCCTTACAGAGCTAGAACCATTACAACTACTAGAGTCTTGTAAATCATTTTTCATTTTTCAAATTTTGGACTCAAGTAATAAATTAGACTCCTCAAATTTACGGGACTCCTTCTTTAAACTTTCAATTACACCTAGAAGGTTATCACGCTCCCCCTCAATGTGAGCAAACTTGTCCCTAAGAGTCTTTTCTTGACTATCACTCTCTTTCTTGGACATTTCTAAAATATTAAGATTGTGATTTATGTCCATGAGCTTTTTACGAAAAATATCTTTTTGAGATAGTGAGGATTGCAAAAATTCAATTTTATCTTTAAAACAAAAAATTTCATTTTCAAGAAATTTAATTCTTCTTAGCAAATCTCAAATTTAATTGTCTTAATTTTTCATTACACTTATTAAGCTCATTAAATTCCTCTCGAATAGGAAAAACTTCCTTATCATTAGAAATGGACAAATTATCATTGAGATTTCCCATCAAGAGATGCAAAAATATGAGATGGAGTAACAAAAATGAACCACCTAAAAATACAAGGAGCACAAAAAAATTTACAAGCCGAAAAACGGATCTTTGAGGCGATAAATTAGCGCTCTAGCTCTGATACCAATTTGAAAAGGGGTAGGCCCCCAAATTTAAAATTCTTATTCTTCAAAGTAATAATTTACTTTTAGATGCGGAAGCGTGAGATGGTTCAATTAAACAAATACACCAATTTTAATAACATTAAACAAAGTGAAATTAGATTAAACACACACTTATGTTAATTTCACTTAAACCAAATTAATTCAACTCAAGTCCTAAAAATTTGCCTAAGTTATATTTTCAATATTCCAAAATTAGGCCAAACCAATTTTATCAAATTAAGTGACGACTTGAACTAAATTAACATAAACATTACCCAAATTAATTTAGCACCAAATTAAATAAGTAGTGATATAAACCCAATTTTATCTTTTTACCTAAGCATGCATTCTAGGTGAGTATTGCAAATGGTAAAATAAACAATGAATCACTACGCTGCGATGTACGAGAAAAAACCCACAACGGTAAAAAACCTCGGACGACCCTAGCCTTAAGTCCACTTAGTATGGTTTTACAATTACAAGACAGATGACTTACTTCCTCAACTCGACCCCTTTCAAGCCTTGACGCGTCTTCTTGTAAACACCTTCGCCTAGTCGACAACCCCAGAGCTCCACTGGAATCTTGGAATCACAAATGAGACATAGGTACACTCTCAACCACACATGGTGCCTTTCACCATGTGAGAATGTCGCAGCAAAACAAACTTCTTCTTTGTGGGATTTAGAAGCAAACCCAAACTTCTCTTCAAAGGCTAGAGATAAAGCCGATGCCAAACTCCAAGCAATGTATATATATATATATAGTAACTTGGATAAACAAACTTTGGGTGAAAAAAAAAGTGTTAAAAGATTTTTTCTTGAAAAATTAGACACTCAAAACATGAACTTTTTGTTTGTAAATTGAAGCTCTCAAACTCTCTCTTGAAGGTGGAAAGATGTGAAAAAGTTGAAAAGAAAATGTTGGTTTCTGCACTTAATTAATCAGGTAAAAAGTTAGTGGGAAAAGAAGTGGGAAAGTGGGAAAAATAGCTAATTAACTGTTCCCGCCAAAACTCGTTCGAACGAAGTCTCGTTTGAAGGAGCCTTCTAACAAAGTTCCAGTGTGAACTCGTTAGAAATCTCGTTGGAAATCTCGTTTAAACATCATTTTCATTTGAACGACACTTCGAATGATATTCCAGTAGCTAATATGGGAACTCGTTGGCAAACCTCGTTCGAACGGCATTCTTGTTCGAACAAAAAACTCGCTCAAACGACAATTCGAACGAACTTCCAGAAAGTGTAAATTTCTATTTTTAGCCAAGAAACTTTATATACTTTATTTTAAAGTTTTAATAAAATCTTTCAAAAAATAAAAAACAGTTTAAACAAAACTTACACCCAATATAAAATATTCCAAGCTCCTATATATATATTCAAAATGCATTCATACCTTTGGAGAAATGGAACCAATGTTGTTGACGTAGAAACGAGGCACATTAAACTCGACATTTGATGAAGCTTTAATATCTTGGCCGCTACGTCTTCAACAAACACGTCTAGACTTGAATGGATAAACTTGAACTCTATCCTATGACTCAAATGTTTATGTCCAAAATTGAGCCAAAACTACAAAGGACTCGATTGGAAATTTGTGTCCTTACAGTATTTGAGCTGGTATGGGGGTTGGATTATGAAAAGTGGAGTGGTTTGATTTGTTATTGGGTTTTTGAAAAGTTGTTTGGTGAGGAGTTTTGGTATTTGAATTAAGTGGAATTGTAGAAGATCAAGAACCGGTTGTATGGCTGACTAAAAAAGTGGCAAGATTTATAGGGTGTGTGGAAATAACCCCATTATGTAGGGGTCATTAATGGGATTTTTATTCCAAGAAACCTTAACCACCGAAGCTTTACCTTTGTTCGTCTGAGCCACCAGACCTCGTCGACCATAAAATGCCACCAGATTGTCATTGTGAACACATTTAGCCTCATCATGGACCTTCCTCATATAGGAATTACAAAACAAAGGAGCGTTTTCAAAAACAATAACGTGATAAAAACCTCGATTAGAGCCACAATCTATTTGAACACGAGATGGAAAGGTCTTTGCAACGTTAACTTCAATGTGAATCCTCGCTTGGCTCAGCTTAGTCACCATGGTAGTTTGTTAATCCAATTGAAATGGATTGAAAATAAACTTTGCAATAGAAAATAAACCATCCTTGTCAAAATAATGTACCGGTTGATATAGAAGAGTAACTCGAAAAGGTATGATCGGACAATCATCACCTCTATAAAAAAAAGGAGTCCATTTTGACACCTCCATAAAATATTTAAAAATAGACCAATAACCACACAACCATATGCATAGATAATCTTCTTCCGAATTGAGTTTGATAAGAATATGATGATCATCCAACAACCATATAGTAAAACCGTCTCTTAATGAAAAAGAATGAAATGACTTCCAGATTGCTTCAAAAGGTGGCTTGCCAAAGGAGAATTTCCCCACTAGAGAATGCCGAAAGTTTCCTTCCAATCTAAGAATATCATCGTCTGCAATGTCAAGTGCTGGTTCTCCATTATACATGAAGGACCTCATTTATCACATGGACATGAAGAAGAAAAATGGTAGAAGTGGAGGTAGTTCATCTTATTAAGGTAAATTTTTGGTAGCCAAGGTTGGTGGTGGTGGATGAAGAGGAAGGTAAAAGTCTAAGAGTGCAAATAACTAGGGCTACCAAAGGTCTCAATCCCGAGTCATTAGCATGGTTGAATGTTTCAAGTGCCATAAAAAGGGACACTTTAAACAGAATTATCCGGAGTGGAGGAAAGATAATAAAAAAGGAGACGCTACTAAGGATGTGGTCTATGTTGCTACTCAAGAGGAGGGCAAAGAGGTTGTTACTTATTTTTCTACTGATCATGTTGATGGTTGGATTCTACCACATGTGTTACAACTAGGAATGGTTTGAGGATTACAAGTCCAATACCGATGGTGAGATTTTCATAGGAAACACTACTACGTGTAAAGTAGTGGAAATCAGGTCGGTGCACATAAAGATGTGGGATGGGGTTATCTGAACCTTAATTGAAGTGAGGCATGTTTTGTCTCTCAAAAAGAACTTCATTTCATTAGGCGCACTCGATTTAAAGGGGCGTGTGATTTAAGTCGGGGGTATGACTTTAAAGGTAAAGAGGGAATCGATGGTGATTTTTCACGGCACCAAATTATCGAACAATATTTATTAGATTGAAGGGAATACAATAGTGGATAGAGAGGTAGTCTCCACAGAGTCAAATATTGATGAGATATAATTGTGGCACATGGGGCTTGGTCACATAAGCCAACGAGGCATGGAAGAACTTCATCGACGAAAGTTGTTAAAAGGGGTTTATGAATGCAAGATCGATTTCAGCAAGTATTGCATGATGGGGAAGCAAACTCAAGTGAAATTCACTATATCCAAGAACAAGATCAAAGGTAATATTGACTATATTCATTTCGATGTGTGTGGGCCTTTGGATGTTATTTTCGCATGTGGATTTACATACTTTCTGAGGTTCATAGATGATTATTCACGAAAAGTGTGGATCTACTACTTGAAGGAAAAATCAGAGCTTTTCAAGATGAGAAGGTCGTGACGGTGTGATAATTGATTTAAATTAGCAAATATCTAATTTGGCACACTTATTTAATTAGACCCTATTAATTCAGCCCCTAAACATGCATCTATGGTGCGTGTGTCAAACCATAAACAAATAACGCATGCGACACAACAAATATGCCGAGACACAGATTTCAGGAAAAAACCCCTTCCAGGTAAAATCTTTATTTCACTATGAATCTATAAATCGCAACTTACAATTATATAGAGAAATCTGCAATGGATCAATGCGCAGCCAACCCACAAAGACTCGCAGTCTTGAACTCAGCAAGAGAATACTCGCAGCACCCTCCAAGGACTCGCAGTCCTATCTTCAGCAAAGAATCTTCACGCAGCAAGATCCTTCTGACACGTAGCATACAGTGTAGAGACGCACTACACAAAAGATGAACAAAGGCAAAGATGTGCTCTTGAACACCAAAACAATTCACTAAAGCAAGATGGGAGTTTTGTGAATTTGAAATCAAAAAGGGATTAAACCCTTAAAAGAAGAAGCCTAAAGATTACTGCTTTGGCAGTGTTTTAGTTCGTCAAAATGTATGGACTTCTTAATGAAAACGTTACCATTTAATGAATATTTATAGAAAATCGTGCCGCCTAAAAAACCGAGCTCGTTAGAACGAGAAGCAATCTCGCTCAAATGAAGTACGCATGTCGTTCAAATGACATTGCGCGACTTCCAATCTCGTTTGAACGAGCGCGAACGACCTGGGCGTCAAAATCGAGGTCCGCTACTAAACTTAGAAAAAAATACTCATTTTCAATATTTGACGAAAAATTCCGCTCCAACACTTAGAAAATATTTTGAAAAAATCTCACAAAACCTCTAAGTGAAAAGTAAAGGTATTTAAAACATAACGTTACCAAAGTAAACTTCGCGGAGTCTTGAATGATGAAGAACTTGAGTAATTCGGATCCGTCTTAGATGTAGATGTCTCTTGAATGCTCTTCGACGGTCTAGCGGTATATGATATAACAAATTGATAACGGACCTAGGAAAATATGTCCTTACATAAGAAGTTCTAGGAGTGGAAATCCATTCTGGATAATTAAAATAGGAAGAAGGTTAATTATTTGAGGAGTGATAATGAGGGTGAGTATAGAGATGGTGGGTTTCTCAATTATTTCAAAGTTGTCACACCACAAGTTACTTTACTATTAAGAAGACTCCACAACAAAATAGGGTGGAGGAGACGATGAACAACACAATTATGGGAAAAGAAAGGTGCATGAGGTTTTTAGCAGCGGCTCTTAATCACACCATGTATTTGGTGAGTCGGTCACCAAAATTGACTGTTGGTTTGAAGTGTCTAGAGAAAGTATGGTCGGGGAATGAGGTCGACTACTCTAATTTTAAGGTGTTCGGATGTCCATGGTATGCTCACATTCATAGTGATGAGAGGATAAAAAATGACGCTAGAATTCATTGGTGTAATTTCATAGGCTATGGAAAAAGGGTAAAAGGGTTCAAGCTTTGGGATCCGTCTATGAGGAAGAGAGTTATTCGCAAGGATGTGAGTTTTGATAAGATTCCCATGTTAAAGTCCAAGGAGTTCCTGGAAGTTATTGATGATGGTGGTGTTGGAATCATTGAGATTCATTTGGCCTTTTCAAGATTATTAACTACCAGTAGTGATGGTGCATATACTAGTGGTTCTAGTGATTCTAAATCGAGTGATGACACGGTTGAGGTGAAGACGATTGAGGATGATTTAGAAGAGGATTCGATTGAGGTGGAGGACACTCAATGGGTGGAGCGAGGGCCATCCATAGCATGTGATCAAGAGTGTAAGGAGATCAAGCCACCATCTAGGCTTGGTTGGGAATAGGTCAATTACTCTATCATTTATAGTGAGTGTAATCCGATGACATACAAAGATGACATTAAATGGATGTCAGAAGAGATTGAAGATTGAATAAAGAACTTTATGTAGGAGTTAGTTCCCTAACCCAAGGGACAACACATAGTTGGCTCTAAGTGGGTGTATAGGAAAAAAGAGGCAATCAACAAAATTAAAGAAAAAAAGTACAAGGCAAAGCTAGTGGATAAGGGGTTTTTATAAGAGAAGGGTATTGACTATGATGAGATATTTTCCCTAGTGGTGAGGCATACTTAGATATAGGTGTTGTTAGAAACAGTAGCTCAATTCGATATGGAATTGAAACAAATGGATGTGAAAATGGTTTTTCTTTACGGTGATTTAAAAGAGATTATTTACATGGTGCAACTGTAGGGGTTCAAGGAAGTGGGAAAGGAAGATCATGTGTTCTGGCTTAATAAGTCATTATATGGGCTTAAGTAGTCTCCACGACAATGGTACCTATGGTTCAACACCTTCATGTTACGAGTTGGTTACACGAGATGTGATTATGACCATGATGTGTATTTTTTGGTTCTTGATGATTGTTCATTTTTTTTGGTAATGCTTAATGTGGATGAAATGTTATTGTGTGTCGGGATATGTCACGAATAAAGGAGCTCAAGGTGGAATTAAGTCTAGAGTTTGAAATGAAGGATATTGGTGTAGCACAAAACATTCCTAGTATGGAGATTGGATGTGATAGAAAAGTTGGCAAGTTGTGGTAAACTTAGAGAAAATATATTTTGCATGTCATCGAGAAATTTGGCATGTTTGAGTCCAAGGCCACTTCTACACCATTAGCTTCACATTTTTCTTTATTCGCAAAGCATTATATCTTTATGAATAATGAGTTAGAGGATATGGCTTCAACGCCGTATGCCCATGTCGTGGGGTCCCTTATGTATGATATGGTTTGCATGAGGCCAAATATCTCCCAATTAGTGGTCGTGGTTAGTAAGTACATGTCGAATAAAAAAAGAGTATTGGAAAGTGGTGAAACGGATTCTTTGGTATCTTAAGGGAACTAAGTCTATAGACATTGTGTTTGAGAGGAAGAAAGTAGATAAGTTTGCTGCAGGGTAAGCGGATTCAGATAATGCTACTGATCTTGATAAGCAGAGATCTACATCTGGGTATAAATTCACTATTTCTAGTGGGCCAATTGACCAAGCGTAAATTCTTCTGAATTTAGCCCCTTAATTTGGTGATTTTAATATCTCGAACAAGGTAATTGAATCATTTTTAGTCCATATCACTCTATTGTCTGTTTTTAACAATATTCCCTAGTTTTTGTGTAATTGTGATGAAGTTTTCAGGAATGGAATGCAAGAAAGGAAAATAAGAAAATCAGAAGAAAAGTCAAAGGGCAAAAGAGTAAAGTTCCACTCAAAAATCGAAGGCGACACCAAAAGTGAAGTTGAAGAGCATGAGTTCACAAGAGCATAGGAAGAAACGGCATGAAGTGCGATTGAGAGATGTGTCTGGACCCGTACAAGACAGAAAGGAGAAAGTGTGTGCCATTTGTAATGCGGGTCATTCTACCAAAGGATGTCCTACCATTCCTGCATACAAGGCAATGTACACTGAACAGGTTGAGGCAATAGAGGGTTTTCGAGGAAATTATAACCAATATGTTAGAGATTCATGTTACATGCAATAAGTGTTTGTCTACCACGAAGGCAGAGTATATGACACTTACGGAAGCATCAAATGAGGAGGTTTAGTTGAAGAGTTTAGTGAGTGAATTGGGTATGAATCAATAGAGTGTTCATGTTCATTGCGATTGTTAAATTTCCATGCATTTGGATAAGAATAAAGTGTATTATGCCCATAAAAAGCATATTGATGTGCGGTATCATAGAGTTTGGGATTGGGTTAATTTCGATGAGGTTTTGTTTGGGAATGTGAACACGAATGAAAGCATTGCAAATTTCCTCTCAAAGCTATGATTACGAGGAAGTTTAGGCATTGAGTAAAGCAACTAAACCTCACTTTTTGTTGAAGCTTGAGGAGAGGCTCCGCGGTTAGGTGGATCCGCATTGATATTGGTAGATTTCGAGGTGATCGTCAAGCAAGTTCAATGGTTGGCATTTAGGAGTTTCGATTGGATCATACGGATCACTAAGGTAGAGTTTGTGGTGTACATTTAACTCTTCGGTGCTGTTTTGGGAGAAATAAGGATTTTCTCTATATTTACAAAATTGCAACTTGAAGAAAAACTATAAATATTAGCCTATTTTCTGTATCTCCAAACGTTAGGTTTTTCCATCTAGAGTGTGAAAATTTTGTGAGCTTTTCAATGAGAGAAAAATAGTGAGGGATTCTTGTTTAAAGATTAGTTGTTATGCTTGCTTTGTGAGCGACTTTCTTGGAGAGATAAAGTGCGTGAGTGTGTAACCTTGTTGTTCCTCCATTTATCAAAGAAAGAAGAAATTCTACCATTGTGGATTTTACCCTAGTTTGGGTAAACTACATTATATTGTTGTCATTTTTTGTGCTTTGATTCCTTGTAGATTCTAGTTATCTTACTTGTTGATGTTGGTTGGATTCGTTTTGAATATGCACACTTAATCTTCATTTGGAACAAGGTCTAGGGTGTTTTTCGCACACTAAGTGTTTGGTAAAATTCCAAATTGAGTTTTATGGGCTTGGTTTCTTAACATAGGGCTATTTTAGTGTCACAGTAGTGGTCAAATTTCAGATAGTTTGGACATATGTTCACATACCATGTAGACAGGGGGATAGTGATTCAGACATCTGAAGCTGATTGAAGAATGTCATTTTATTACCCTTATTTTTATCACATTTAATTAATTAGTAAATTGATTAAAAGATTTTGATGATTTTTTATTTCATATGGAATGCGGCATGTCATCTTGTGATTTAAGATGTTGGACTTTAGGTATATCATTTTATAGATTGACACGTGACTCAGAGATGTTACGTATCTTATATTATGTAATTAAGTTATGTGTTGATTGGACTGTTATTTTTACAGATGTTGGCAAACTTATGATAAACTATTATGTTAAATAATTAAATCACTTAGTATTATGGGTAACTATAGAATGGTTGGTACCACACCTCAATGGTTATTTCGAAACTAATATAAAATTTAATTCACAAGTGTTTAAAATACTTACAAATTAACAAAGGTTTTTTACACTCAATAAATTTATAAGTGTTCAGAAACATTTCTATCTTTGTGATTTTATTATTCGTCCAAGTTAAAAGGGTAATATAGTTCAAAAATGTGTAAACAAATTATTGCTCATAAAAATCAGAGTCCAACTTCACCCTCCATTGTCCCCCACAAAGGTTTCGTTGTAATACCCCGTACTTTTGACTATATTTATTTTGGGGATTAATTAATTAAATGCGTATTAATTGGAAATTAATCCGGGTTATAAATACTAATGTGATGCGAGTTGGTATTTGATTATGTGCATATATGATTATATATGAACTTGGTATTATAAAATTTGTCGTGGGATTTATATACGGCATTTTAGAAATTTTGTTGAGACGCGTGGGACCGCCGCGTCACGGTATAATATTTTGATGATAAAAGTGAATTTAAAATCTATAATCCGTATGGTCATTTTGAGTGCGCCAACGCGTCCGGAAGGGTCGAGATAGTCAGAAAACACTAGCCGGGGGTATAGTTTGGGTCCCGGGGTATTTTTAGGCCATACCGGCAACTTAAAGGGTATTTTGGTAATTTTATATTTTTAGGAATTAAAAGTGACGAAAATTAGAGATGTAAATCTGATGTGGATATTGACCCACTAAGCCCATAACCAACCCATATTAACCCTTTAAGCTACGGAGGCTAACATTAGGTTTACAATCTTCCCCAAATCAAACCCTAGCCACCTTAAGCCACCATTGGAGAAGGAGCTTAGAGAGAGAGGAAACTCTGCAGAATCTTCACCAAACCTACACCAAAATCAGAAATCAAACCAAGGCAAGTGTTTTAATTATATTTAAATTCGTAGAATGTTTCCCCCATGTTAGAAAATTGAAAAATTACAACTGTTCTTGAAAGATAATGAAAACCCATGTAGTTTGGAGTTTAGAACTTGAAAATTGTGAAGAGAATTGCATGTAGTATGATAGGTAGATGATTTCCCTTATAATAATTGTGATTTGAAGGAATTAAAACGAAATAAATTCTGGGATTTGATGATGATATAAACCTAGGGTTCATGTTCTAGAGAAATTGGGAAAAGTGTAGAGATTTGTAAATTTGGTTGATGTTATGATGATTCAATCCTTGAAAACATGTTAGGAGATGATGTAAATATGTTTAGGATGAATTAGAGACCCTAAAACGTTATTGGTATGAACCTTGGAAGAGATTAGAAGTGATAAAAATGGTGAAAAACGAATTGGGGAAAAATCTGGGCCGAATCTGGTAGCTCGTTAGAAGCAGTCCCCAGGTCGTTCGAACGAACTCGTTCGAACGAGCTTCTAACGAGTTGACCAGTCGTTGCTAACGAGTAGGAATTTTGTTCGATATATCGTTCGAACGAGATATCGTTAGAAGGGATAGTTCGTTCGAACGAACTGGATCTCATTCGAATAGTCTCGTTCGAACGAGACTTCTAACGAGCTGACAGTCCAAACTCGTTCGAACACTCGTTCGAACGAGACTTCTAACGAGTTGACAGTTTGGTCCTTTTTGGACTGTTTCGATTTTTGGGGACCCGTAAACTTGTTCGAGGATATAGATAGCATTTCTTTGATGATATAGTGATAGACTTGAGACATTTAGGTATTTATGAGGAGGAATTTACATACGAGAGTTGTATTACATGGACGGTTTTGGGTTGAGACGTGAGTGTCTACTACGATGTGAGAAATTATAGCGCGTATAATTACAAACCGGAATAGTATAGATTGTGATATTTACAGTTAGTGCGAGAATGCGATACGTACTACGATTAAAATACGGTATTACTAAGATGTGTGTTTACTTAGTATATGGATTGTGTGTATGACATACCTACCATACTTGCTATCACGGGAGGTTACGTTCGCTTAGGACCCTCTAATCCTTGTGTGCCTACGGGGGGGGATCTAGACTGGTACCTCGATGAACATAGGTCATAGAAGGACTTATTGTGATATTAATAAGTCTGCTGATCATGGGAGTGTAGGTATGTGCGTGACCCATGTGATGGTGACTGTGTTCGCCTCCACTATTTGTGATTTGTGTTATCTGAACTATTCCTGAGAGATTCGGAATATGTAATCCTTATGTACGTGATGTACCGGGATGGATAGCGGAGTATGTGCGCACCGCAGCTTAGTTCTCGGGTGCTTGTATAGTATATTTATGATATGGATAATATACATTTATTTAATGAGAATCCCCATGTTAATGTTGTAAATATATTACGGTGTTGCTTCGAGATGTATAGCGAGTTAATTAATAGTGATATATATATTGCATGTTGAGCATTTGAGTTACATTAAACCCCTATTTAATTAAGAGCGTTATTATGTTAATGGAACCGAGTATTATGGGTAGGACTTTCGGCAGTCTAGCTAGATATGTTGTCACTTAGCTAGTAGTATGGGTAGTTATAGATGGGTACTTGCGTTAGGAGTGCACAGTTAGACGAGAGGTGAGAATATAATGTGAGTGCACGTCCTAACATGTACTTTGCATTTAATGTTTTAAATGTTTTTAAATCACTTGCAGGTTTTTAAAATATAACTCCACATTCGGGCTCTGACCCGTTTGCTTTTCAAATCTTTTTCTTGTAAAACCATTTTTAGGTGCCCAGCCACAAGGACACCAAGCATAGGATACTCATTCAGGTGACGAGCTGTAGCTGCTTGTGGAAGCTACAGGGATTTGCATGTAGACGCTTCTATCTTTTGGATTCCAGAGTCACTATCTATCAGTTGTAGGGCATGTTGCCCATTTCTATTTAGAGACATCTTTTACATTCCAGTTTTCAGACTTTAGCATGTTTTATTTCAGTTCGGTTATTTATTTCAGTATGGGATTGTAGTGAGGAGTTTTCCTCCAGACTTTATTTACTCTTTTGTGATGGTTATTCATTTTACTTCAGTATGGTGAATGGTGTTATTTATTTCTTCATTACACTTGTTGCATGTTAATCAATTTTTAAATAAAATTTGGCACTTACTTTTTAAATACTAGGTGGTTAGTAAAAATAAAATGTTTTCGACAGTGATGCTATTAACTGAGCCAACTTGGCATTTTGAATTAATTTAATGAAGGAGTAGCTACCCGGTATTTAATTAGTCGGGGTGTCACATGTGGTATTAGAGCATCAGGTTCTAGTGTCCTTTTGGATCTGTACGGCTATTATGTTTCCGCTACATTTCTTTGATATAGAGCCCTATATTTTAGGACTGTTGTACTCTTTTTGTATGCTTCGTTCTTCAGCTATATTAAGTTTATAACCGTGAACTTATAATCTTTGTTCTTATTTCAGATGCCTCCATGACGTGCACGACGAGTTCCCAGGAATGCAACGCCCGAACCCCAGCCCGCTCCAGTTCAGGGCATGATGAACGCCGCTGAGGTTGCAGCTATAGTAGCCCAAGCGGTAAATGCCGCAATTGCCGTGATTCAGCAGGCACCGCCTCAGGCGCCGGTTGCCGCGCCAGCACAGGTTAATGCATTACCGTCTGCTTGGGAGCGTGTACGAGATGCTTTTCAGAAAGCGCATCCGCCAGAGTTTGCAGGTAGCTCAGATGTGGTAGTCTCGAGCCAAGGGAGGAAGGACATACAGAGGCATTTGAGGATGCATGAGTGCACTGATATTCCGAAACAGGTGCTAGCTACTTTCAAGCTAGTGGGATCTGCACTACAGTGGTGGGAGTCTATTACCACCGCAGAGGAGAGAGATACTCTCACAATTCAGGAGTTTTGGGTGCGGTTTGACCGCAAGTACTTTCCGTCGGCTGTTCATACGGAAATGAGGAGGAAGCTGATGAGTCTGAGGCAGGAAGGCAAGACAGTGGCCGAGTATGAGGCTGAGTTTACTAATCTGTTGAATATCGTTCCAGATGAGATACCAACAGAGAAGAAGAAGATTGAGAAGTTCACCGATGGGTTGAATTGGAGGATCCGTCAGCATCTGCTAGGAAACCTATCATTGGCCACGTATTCTGATGTGGTTAACGCTGCATTATTACATTGCCAGGACCACCGTTTTAATATGGCCGAGGGCAAGAGGTCGGGGGAGTCTGGCCATCAGGGCAGGACTGGAGGACATGGTGCCAGCGGGGCACAATCGGGTCAGGGGCAGAGACAGAATGAGCAGGGCTCCCAGTAGGGGGATAATAAGAGGTTCCGGTCAGGGAACTACAGGCAGGGACAGGGAGGTTTCCTTCAGGGCCATCAGGGCCCAAACGGCCATCAGGGCCAGCAGGGGCAGAATGGGCAGCAGTTTCATCAGGGCCAGCAGGGCCAAGGGAGGAACGGTAACGGCCACCAGGGCCGGGGACAGCAGAGGAAAAGGGGAGGGAATTTCCTAGGGAAGTGCTTTGTTTGTGGCAAGACTGGCCATAAGAAGCAGGATTGTCCTGATAGGGGCAGGGCCCCACAGCAGCAGCAGCAGGGTGCTCGCCAGGAGCCGCAGAGACCTATGTTTCCCGCCGCTCTTCCCGCACCACCACAGATGGCAGCACTGCCACCCATTCCGGCATTCCCAGCTCAGCAGGGGCAGCTACAGTATGGACGTGTCTACAACGTTCACCAGGCTGCAGTTCCACTGGCACCGCCCACGATCGAGGGTACGTTTCCTGTCCATGGCACTATGGGTCGGGTGTTATTTGATACGGGTGCTACACACTGTTTTATAGCTACACACTTCACGAAAGCTTTAGGATTGTTAGCTACGGCAGAGAGCACAGTGACGTGTGTCGACTCACCATTAGGGAGTGGGTCACTTATTTTCTTTATATGCCGGGGAGTGGGGGGTAGAGATTGGTGGTTTGGTATTGCCTGCAGACATGTTAGTGTTAGACATGCATGTTCACGATGTGATCATCGGTATGTATTGGCTCGTAGCATATAGGGCCATGATTGATTGCTTCAGTGGGAGCATTGTTTTTGCCATTCCGGGGCAAGAGATGTTTATAGTGGCTATGCCTCGCCCAGAGGGAGGATCGACCGCTCATCTGTATTACATAGAGGAGGATACCTCTAAGGAGGTTGTGATTCCTTTAGATTCGATCTCGGTTGTCAGGGAGTATTCAGATGTGTTTCAGGAGATACCAGGCTTACCACCCAGTCGAGAGATAGACTTCGTTATAGATTTGCTACCAGGAATGAGTCCTATAGCACACGAACCATACCATATGGCTCCAGCTGAGATGAGAGAGGTACGGGATCAGATAGAGCAGCTGTTGGGACAAGGCTTTATTCGCAGGAGTACCTCACCTTGGGGCGCTCCAGTTTGGTTTGTGAAGAAGAGGGACGGTTCACTGAGATTGTGTGTGGACTACCGAGAGTTGAATAAGGTCACGATACGGAATAAGTATCTGTTGCCTCGAATCGATGACTTATTCGACCAGTTGAGGGGAGCTTCTTTCTTCTCGAAAATTGACTTGAGGTCGGGATACCATCAGTTGCGTATCAGGGAGGAGGATGTCTCGAAGACTGCATTCTTGTCGAGGTATGGTTCTTATGAGTTTCGGGTTATGCCTTTCGGCTTGACCAACGCTCCAGCAGTGTTTATGGACTTGATGAACAGAGTGTTCAGGGATTTCCTAGATCAGTTTGTCATTGTCTTCATTGATGACATTCTGGTTTACTCTCAGATGGAGGAGGAGCACACTGAGCATTTGAGGCAGGTTTTGCAGACACTTCGTCAGAACGAGCTGTATGCAAAATATGAGAAGTGCGGATTTTGGCTGAAAAAAGTCCAGTTCTTGGGTCACATTATTTCCGATCGGGAATATCGGTCGATCCGGGGAAGGTATCAGCGGTGAGGGAGTGGGGACAGCCCACGACACCAACGGAGATTCGTAGTTTCTTGGGTCTAGCAGGATACTACAGGAGATTTATTCGGGGTTTCTCGGAGATAGCAGGTCCTTTGACACATCTTACTCGTAAAGGTGTGCCATTCATTTGGAGTGATTCCTGTCAGTTGGCATTCGATGAATTGAAGGACAAGTTGACCTCAGCACCTGTGTTAGCATTGCCGAGACCGGGAGTTGAGTATTTGGTTTACACCGATGCGTCTTTGCAAGGACTGGGAGGTGTATTGCAGCAGGAGAGACAGGCCATAGCTTATGCATCCCGTAAGATTAAGCCTCATGAGAAGAATTACCCCACACATGATCTGGAGTTGGCAGCAGTGGTATTTGCCCTACGGATTTGGAGGCACTATATTTTGGGGGAGAAGTTTCAGCTGTTGACGGACCATAAGTCACTACAGTATCTGTTCAAGCAGAAGGAATTGAATATGCGGCAGCGTAGGTGGCTTGAGTTTGTGAAGGACTACCAGTTCGACATCCAGTATCACCCGGGTAAGGCTAACGTGGTAGCAGACGCGTTGAGCCGCAAGCCAACAGATGAGGTGGCAGAGGTGTGGAAGGCAAAGTGGAAGGAATTGGGACACCAGGATTCAGTGTCCCAATCTTTCATGTCTGTGATGACCGTTACACCGCAGATTATCATGAAGGTAGTACGGGCACAAGATAATGATTCGTTCTGTCAGGAGCAGATAGTTCGTTTATTAGCAGAGGGAGCCGAATCCTATACCGTTAGCTCAGATAGGGGATTACGCTTCAATGGGAGATTGGTAGTTCCGGAAGGGGAGGAATTGCGGCACGATGTGATGGCAGAGTCGCACGGTTCACGGTTCGCGATACATCCCGGAGGGGACAAAATGTACTAAGATAAGAGACGGCAGTATTGGTGGAGCGGTATGAGGAGAGATATCGCTGAGTTTGTCTCAAAATGCGCCACTTGCCAGCTTGTAAAAGTGGATCATCAGAGACCAGCAGGATTGCTACAGCCGTTGGAGGTCCCAGTGTGGATGTGGGAGAGCATATCCATGGACTTTATCACGGGGTTGCCGACGTCACAAAGGGGTCACGACTCCGTTTGGGTAATTGTGGACAGGTTGTCCAAGGTCGCTCACTTCTTACCCGTAAGGACTGACTACACTACGGGACAGTATGCCCAGCTCTTCATTTCAGAGATTGTGAGACTTCACGGTGTGCCCCTAAATATCGTGTCTGACAGAGACAAGATATTTGTTTCGAGGTTTTGGGAGAGTTTCCAGGAGGCCATGGGCACGGAATTGCGGTTGAGTACGGCTTATCATCCGCAGACCGATGGGCAGACAGAGCACACCAATCAGATGTTGGAGGACATGCTACGCATGTGCATTATTGACTTCGGGGGTGGATGGGAGCAGTACCTTCCACTGGTGGAGTTTGCTTACAACAACTCCTATCAGTTTACTATTGGCATGGCTCCGTTTGAGGCATTGTACGATAGGCCTTGTCGTTCCCCAGCATGTTGGTTAGAAGTGGGAGACAACAAACTACTTGGGCCGGAAGTGATTCAGGATACTTCGGCAAGGATTGAGTTGATTCGGGGTCGCATTCGGGTAGCTCAAGATAGGCAGAAGAGTTATGCTGATGCGAAGAGGTTTTTCGGGGAGTTCCAAGTTGGAGACCAGGTTTTTCTCAGGGTATCTCCGATGAAGGGGATTATGCATTTCGGGAAGAAGGGGAAGTTGGCACCGAGGTATGTGCGGCCATTTCCTATTATTGAGCGGATCGGACCGGTTGCGTATAGACTTGGACTACCGGAGCACTTGCATCGGATTCACGACGTGTTCCATATTTCCTCACTGAGGAAATACCTTAAAGATAATTTGGCTCATTCTCACATTGCTGTGGAGGACATCGATCTCCAACCGGATAGCTCCTACGAGGAGGGTCTAATTGCTATTTTGGACCGAAGCGAGAGGAAACTGTGGTAAAAGATAGTCCCGTTAGTGCGTGTTCAGTGGCGACATCACAATGTCGAGGAGTCCACATGGGAGCGCGAGGATGAGATGCGCGAGCGTTATCCAGAGCTGTTTTTAGCAGGTACTTTCTAGTTTCGAATTTCGGGACGAAATTCAGTTATTAGGGGGGAAGTATGTAATACCCCGTACTTTTGACTATATTTATTTTGGGGATTAATTAATTAAATGCGTATTAATTGGAAATTAATCCGGGTTATAAATACTAATGTGATGCGAGTTGGTATTTGATTATGTGCATATATGATTATATATGAACTTGGTATTATAAAATTTGTCGTGGGATTTATATACGGCATTTTAGAAATTTTGTTGAGGCGCGTGGGACCGCCGCGTCACGGTATAATATTTTGATGATAAAAGTGAATTTAAAATCTATAATCCGTATGGTCGTTTTGAGTGCGCCAACGCGTCCGGAAGGGTCGAGATAGTCAGAAAACACTAGCCGGGGGTATAGTTTGGGTCCCGGGGTATTTTTAGGCCATACCGGCAACTTAAAGGGTATTTTGGTAATTTTACATTTTTAGGAATTAAAAGTGACGAAAATTAGAGATGTAAATCTGATGTGGATATTGACCCACTAAGCCCATAACCAACCCATATTAACCCTTTAAGCTATGGAGGCTAACTTTAGGTTTACAATCTTCCCCAAATCAAACCCTAGCCACCTTAAGCCACCATTGGAGAAGTAGCTTAGAGAGAGAGGAAACTCTGCAGAATCTTCACCAAACCTACACCAAAATCAGAAATCAAACCAAGGCAAGTGTTTTAATTATATATAAATTCGTAGAATGTTTCCCCCATGTTAGAAAATTGAAAAATTACAACTGTTCTTGAAAGATAATGAAAACCCATGTAGTTTGGAGTTTAGAACTTGAAAATTGTGAAGAGAATTGCATGTAGTATGATAGGTAGATGATTTCCCTTATAATAATTGTGATTTGAAGGAATTAAAACGAAATAAATTCTGGGATTTGATGATGATATAAACCTAGGGTTCAGGTTCTAGAGAAATTGGGAAAAATGTAGAGATTTGTAAATTTGGTTGATGTTATGATGATTCAATCCTTGAAAACATGTTAGGAGATGATGTAAATATGTTTAGGATGAATTAGAGACCCTAAAACGTTATTGGGATGAACCTTGGAAGAGATTAGAAGTGATAAAAATGGTGAAAAACGAATTGGGGAAAAATCTGGGCCGAATCTGGTAGCTCGTTAGAAGCAGTCCCCAGGTCGTTCGAACGAACTCGTTCGAACGAGCTTCTAACGAGTTGACCAGTCGTTGCTAACGAGTAGGAATTTTGTTCGATATCTCGTTCGAACGAGATATCGTTAGAAGGGACAGTTCGTTCGAACGAACTGGATCTCGTTCGAACAGTCTCGTTCGAACGAGACTTCTAACGAGCTGACAGTCCAAACTCGTTCGAACACTCGTTCGAACGAGACTTCTAACGAGTTGACAGTTTGGTCCTTTTTGGACTGTTTCGATTTTTGGGGACCCGTAAACTTGTTCGAGGATATAGATAGCATTTCTTTGATGATATAGTGATAGACTTGGGACATTTGGGTATTTATGAGGAGGAATTTACATACGAGAGTTGTATTACATGGACGGTTTTGGGTTGAGACGTGAGTGTCTACTACGATGTGAGAAATTATAGCGCGTATAATTACAAATCGGAATAGTATAGATTGTGATATTTATAGTTAGTGCGAGAATGCGATACGTACTACGATTAAAATACGGTATTACTAAGATGTGTGTTTACTTAATATATGGATTGTGTGTATGACATACCTACCATACTTGCTATCACGGGAGGTTACGTTCGCTTAGGAACCTCTAATCCTTGTGTGCCTACGGGGGGGATCTAGACTGATACCTCGATGAACATAGGTCATAGAAGGACTTATTGTGATATTAATAAGTCTGCTGATCATGGGAGTGTAGGTATGTGCGTGACCCATGTGATGGTGACTGTGTTCGCCTCCACTATTTGTGATTTTTGTTATCTGAACTATTCCTGAGAGATTCGGAATATGTAATCCTTATGTACGTGATGTACCGGGATGGATAGTGGAGTATGTGCGCACCGCAGCTTAGTTCTCGGGGTGCTTGTATAGTATATTTATGATATGGATAATATACATTTATTTAATGAGAATCCCCATGTTAATGTTGTAAATATATTACGGTGTTGCTTCGAGATGTATAGCGAGTTAATTAATAGTGATATATATATTGCATGTTGAGCATCTGAGTTACATTAAACCCCTATTTAATTAAGAGCGTTATTATGTTAATGGAACCGAGTATTATGGGTAGGACTTTCGGCAGTCTAGCTAGATATGTTGTCACTTAGCTAGTAGTATGGGTAGTTATAGATGGGTACTTGCGTTAGGAGTGCACAGTTAGACGAGAGGTGAGAATATAATGTGAGTGCACGTCCTAACATGTACTTTGCATTTAATGTTTTAAATGTTTTTAAAGCACTTGCAGGTTTTTAAAATATAACTCCACATTCGGGCTCTGACCCGTTTGCTTTTCAAATCTTTTTCTTGTAAAACCATTTTAGGTGCCCAGCCACAAGGACACCAAGCATAGGATACTCATTCAGGTGACGACTGTAGCTGCTTGTGGAAGCTACAGGGATTTGCATGTAGACGCTTCTATCTTTTGGATTCCAGAGTCACTATCTATCAGTTGTAGGGCATGTTGCCCATTTCTATTTAGAGACATCTTTTACATTCCAGTTTTTAGACTTTAGCATGTTTTATTTCAGTTCGCTTATTTATTTCAGTATGGGATTGTAGTGAGGAGTTTTCCTCCAGACTTTATTTACTCTTTTGTGATGGTTATTTGTTTTACTTCAGTATGGTGAATGGTGTTATTTATTTCTTCATTACACTTGTTGCATGTTAATCAGTTTTTAAATAAAATTTGGCACTTACTTTTTAAATACTAGGTGGTTAGTAAAAATAAAATGTTTTCGACAGTGATGCTATTAACTGAGCCAACTTGGCTTTTTGAATTAATTTAATAAAGGAGTAGCTACCCGGTATTTAATTAGTCGGGGTGTCACATTCGTCTCCTTTATCTAAATCACAAACCAACAATTCTTCTTTTCCTCAGGTTGACGTGAGAGATCTTTGAAATAAGTTTTTTACTGTTATTGAGTTTTCTCAGAAGAAAAAAGTGTACAAAAACCATTCGAGAGGATGCAGGGAGGAACAACATGGCTCTGTTATGGTACTTCACACTCAACCGTCAACCCTAGAGGTTACGAGGTTGAATTTGATCTAGTCTATAGAGAGTAGACCTGATCGTCAACTTATAAATAATTCATTTATACTTGTTTTTATTTTCCACTTAATCTCGATGTGTGTGTGTGTGTGTGTACATAATTGAGGCAACAAGTTCTTATTCACTTTGTGGAATGAACGATTTATCATAAATAAGATATCTTTTTCTGTGTGTGCTAAGGTAATAGTTTCTTTTCTATTTGTTTTCCTTATTTGGTTCGAGTAATATTGTGATTAAAAAGTATATGCGTGCTTTGTGACTTTATTGCATACTCGCATGTTTGCTCTCTATGCCATCATAAAAGTTCTTATATATTTATTTTTTCTTATAGAAAAAAGTAGCTTCAAAATGGGTCTTTGTAAAGATAGTCTTATTTATAATAGTTCTATATTATTAAATTTCAACGATTGAACTCTACCCTATTCATTTATCTATGATATGGCATAGAGTAATTCGAAGCAAAAACAACAAGGAACTTGGAGTGTTTGTTTATGGGATTCTATTAACATGTTATATAACTTATGATAATACCAAAATCTCCATATATTTATTGAAGAAGCAAAAAAGGGATTCTTATTTGTGGATCTATTTTTAGGCTTATTCACTGATTTCCTTGTTGATTTATTCCTTTGGCATCAGCCTCTGGATTATGTACAATCCTTGGATAGTCTATTATCAACTAATCAATTTCAATTTCAATTTCCTTTTTCTTTTTGTAGTTATTAGATAGCTTTATTTTTCAACATATATGGTCCTTTCCCATGAATGAAACTTCCATTGAAACCGTAGAGGTTCTATTTTCTCAAAATTAAACTATATATTTTCAAGTTTTGATTTATTATCGCATTAAGGATGAGATTTCAAGTTGGATCTGATTTATAAGATCTTACGGTATACACTAGACATTTCACTTTCGATATTTTATTCACTCTGATAGTTTATTGATAATTATATTTTCAATTTAATTTATCTTTGGATTGAAAACGGAGTGGAAAAAAGAACTTCAAGGTATGAATATTTCCTATTTTTGTCACGGTTAATTCATAAATGTGATTTAGTAAGTTATTGGATTATATTCCTTTCCCGTATCCTCATCATCTATGTAGGGAAGAGTTTATAAAGAAAATGTTGGAGGTCAACACTAAGATAAAGTAGGTCTCATTTAGTCATATTGCCATTATTTTGCTTATGTAAAGATTTCTTTTTCCCTTCACTACTTTAGTTTCTTATAATTTGGATTTTTCATTGATAAGTGACTCTATCTATTGATTAAACTTGCTATAACCTAATATATTATGCATTCCACGAGTAACATACTCTTAAATTTGAGGTTGACATTTTCCCTTAATTTCATAGAAGGTAGTGAAATGTGAGTTCTCAGAGAAGTATTGCGTATTGTGCTATTAGATTGTGTAGAAGGTATATTAACACAATAAAAGTTAAAAAAATATGGAATCCTTTAAATTTTCCATCGAAAATATTGCCGTATCAAACACATCCTTAGTAAGAAAAAATATATATAAAGACCGTTAGCAAGGTACTCAAGTCAAATACACCCTAGAATATACATACACACACATACATACATACACACACACACACACTTATACATATACATAGATAATACACACACACACACACACATATATATATACACACTATGGTATGCCCGTGTTTGAAGTCACAACAAAAATTTTCAAAATACGTAATTGCAAAACGAAAAAAATCTCGCTCCCTAATAAAATAAAGTATAATTTAAAAAATTGGTCATAATTCATGTGGTGACAATTAAGTTCAGAACAAATTAATAAGAAAATGAAATCACCAAAACAAATAAAGAATTTAAAGAATGCCAATCACACGACACAATATTTACGTGGTTCAGCAAGAATTCCTACGTCCACGGTGGTGCTCTCGATATTATTTCTCTATACTCCAGGGAGTGTTTTATAGGAAAAAATAATACATGCCCTTTGCCCTGGGTGGAGGGTGGGTTATATACAGGTTCTTTCGGAGGGTGGAGGTGTGGAACTCCATCACGTCAACCCACAATCCCTAGGATATATCTGAAGAGAGATTTTAGGAACTAACTGGGTCAAAACCAATTTGGTTGAGGTGCCTTTCCTTTGGACCCTGGTCCGCATTTGATTGGGCTTATCCTCTGTGCCCAGGTGACAAATCAAGGTACCCACAATTGCCCCTAAAATTTTTGGGTCACAATTTGGGCTTAATAATTTTAAATGATTAGTCTTAATGGCATTCTTGTGATTCGTGCCATACTTTTGAATTGAACGCCATTCCTGAACTGACTTTGGCAGCAAATTGCCTCGTTTCTGGTGCATCATGATTAGAAAGGTTTAAATCCTTCAAAAGGGGTTATTTCTCGAATCGTCACTTTCATATCGCTTTGCATTCTCTCAAACTCTTGGAATTTTCCCTGCAACCCTTTTTATTCTCAGGTCTTGTCTTCCATTTCCAATATTTTTTCATCGTCCCTGCTTGTGGATTTTCCTTGTCTCAAGCCGACTCTTACATCGTAAGTTCTTCTTGCTTGTTCTATTTTGTTTTTCTGTTGAAATTCCTTCGTGTTCGTAATTAGGGTTTGTATCTTTCAATGGAGAAAGTAGGCAATAGATCGATAGATGAATTTAGGAAATACTATTATATTCTAAACTGGGTAGACATTGAGTGTGCCTCGGTCCCTCGTAATGTTAGAGAGATTGAGGATGATAACTGGATTCATGTTCTCCTATTGTCCCAAGAGGGTCTTACTTCCCCCCCCCCCCCCCAAGCAATTTGTTTTTGCACTCCTTTGGTTATTTCAATATTGTCCCTTCACAGTGTTCGCCAAACGTATGGAAGATTGTTAATGGTGTCCATAGAATAAATCAGCTCTATAGCACCAATATAGGGCTTGCTAAGATTTGTTTTTGTTATTCTTTCTCACGAACAAGTTCAGGTATTCATTACCTCAAGGCCAGGAGTCCCGATAGGGTATTGGTAGTAAATCTAACTGATTCCCACAAGGATTACTAGAATGAGGGTTTTCTTGCTAGAAATTGGCAGTTTCCTCCCCATACTGAGGGATCGAGGTCTGACAGGTTCATAGTCCCCTTTTTATGGGGAGGAGTTCATTGGTAGGCTTAGTTTTTGCTCTGCTCATCGATCCTCTTATTAATGTATGACATATCTGTTATTATTCTTTATTTCTTTTAAGATAGAGCAAAGAACTTGGAACCTGCTCTCAGAGAGGTTCGAGTTGTTGAGTTGGTCAAAGCCTAGAATATCAGAGAACTATTGGCTGACGATGAACATCCTTGATTAGCGGATTTTCTCTTGGAGTACAAGAACGTTGGGTCCATCTTTATCGCATGCCCTGTAGATAGCATTCCTAAGATAGACATTACTGAAGAGGCTACTGCCGATCCCATCCAATTGGTCTCAAAAGAAAGTAGCTCTGGTGAGGAGAGCGAGGGTGCCGCTAGGTCAAGTGCTGAGGGTTGTTCCAGTGAAGAGAGATCTAGTGAAGAATCTTCCAGTTTAGAAGGGCTTCCAACAGCTCAGGAGTCTTCGATTGAATCTAGTAGTTCCAGCGAGGAAGACATGGCTCCTCCAAGGAAGAACCTGATTCATGATGATGATGTGCTTCTCTCCCGCCAGTTAAAGAAGTAAAAATCTAACAACGAAAAGATTGAATCTGGTTTTTAAACTTCTGCTCGTGAGTAGGAGAAGAAGAAGAGATAAGAAGAGCAGTTGAGGGAGAGAGAGATAAAGGAGGAAGAGAGGAAGAAGGTTGAATAGAGAAAGAAAGTGCAGGAGAGGAGAAGAGCTAAGAAAGAGAAAAAGGAGAAAGAATAGGAGAGAAGGAGAGAGGAGAACAAAGGCACGGCAAGTGCTGGTGCCTGTGTCTTCTTTGCCCGAGGGGGCCTCTGTTGTCATCTCTCCTCAGTTGGCTCTTGCGTTGCTCGAGAGAACAATTTTGCCTACTAATCGTCAAAAGGCAATAGGGATCGACTAGTTACCTCTGCAGGCGAGTCAGAGGCTAGCCTTGTTAAGTCTGTCTTTTCTTTTCTATGCTTGCAATATGTTATTCAATGCTTATCTTTCTTAATGTTTTCTCCTTTTTACAGTTCGTGACTGAATTTGCCGTCCTCTATCGCACCCATGATAAGATAGTGAAGAAGAATGATGATTTGGAGAAGCAGAATGCTAAGATGAAGGGGAACGGTGTCAATTTGGAGGCCAATTTGTAGACTGCCAATGATGCTCAGTGGTCTTCCGATCTCTCCCTCACTGAAGCAAATCAGGTGAAGGAGGCGATGGTCAGAGAGCTCAGCGAGTTGCGGCAATCTTATAACTTGGTCTACACGAGCAAGTTAGCTATGGTGGAGGAGAACAAGGTGCTGGAAGAGAAGGTGAAGAATATGGAGGAGAGCTCGTACAATGTCGGGTGGGCTGCTGCGTATGAGAATGCTGAGGTTCAGATAGGCTACATCAGTCGACTGAACTTCAAGAAGGGCTGGAACAAGGATCTTTTGGCTGTTGGAGTGGACATTGACTCTCCACTATTCGATGAGCATGATCCAGGCCCGAAGCCTACTATGGATGAATCACCTGCCCCGGCCATTACTGGTGGTGCCCCTGCTTCTCACACTATTCCTGCTAGCACCCCTTGTGAGGGAGGTGTTCCTGCTTCTCAAATCCTTCCTACTAGTGCCACTTTTGAGGGAGGTGTTCCTACTACGGCAGACAGGGGAAAGTGACCAACGACCTTAGAGTCAACTGAGGTTGCTAGCTAGCCTGTTCTGAAGGCTTCTTTTGTATTTTTTCTTTATTTGTACAGTTCTTTGGATTATCGATGTACTTGGACTGCTTTATTTTAATGAAATGAAAACATTTTCCTTTCTTCATATTGATTCTCCTATTCTTTAATGCTTTTTATGGCTTATAGATGATTGATGTAGATGAGTATATACCTTCCAACTCTCAACTGGGAAGGATCTTTGGTCCTACTGCGAGCAATCAAGTTTTCCATTCCTTTGTAAGGATTTGTAAGTCTCATAGGTCGAGGAATAAGAGCTTTAAAGACCGGTCTGAGCTCGTTGCCAAACTGAAGGATAGACTTCAGGAGATGGAAGATGTTGGTGCTTCTGTACAAGAAGAGGTGAACCTTTTAAGGGCTAAACTTATGGATGCCTCCGAGATCAATCAAGTCGGAGAAGTTCTTCAGTAGGAGAATGAAACTCTGAGGATGGAGGTGTCATGACTCAGGGAGCTTCCGTCGAGCGCCGCACCTCGAGTTTTCCAAGGTTCCTCTTCATCGGCTAGTCCGCAAGCTGGTAGAGGGTCGAGCGTCACCCCTCCAGTTCTACGGGGTTCCACTTCATCAACTAGTCCGTGAGCTGGAACAGGGTCGAGTGCCACCCCTCAATTTTTGCGAGGTTCCACTTCATCGGCTGGTCCGCGAGTTGGCACAGATGTAGGGGGTCCAACTAGGGAGATGGATGAGCTCCGAGGAGATGTTCGTCGAGAATACGTGTTACTGCTGGGCTTCAAAGAGATGTAACGCAGCTGAGGCATCTGTTCAAGAATGAACATCGGCGAGTGTGGGTTGATGGTTATGGCCAGGGTTAGACAGATCCTCCAACGAGGTTGGCAGAGTTTAAAGAGCTATCCTTTGTTAGAGGATGGTTGAGTGACCTCAGGGAGCAGCAGGTCCCCAGGAACTCGGTGCTCTGGTGTCATCAAGAGATCTCTCCTTCATCTCTGAGGCCTAATGATTTTAGGAGGGACGACCAGTGGGTCCCTCTAGATGCTATCCCCAGGCAGCTATTGGAGCCCGATGCCAATAAAGTTGAGGAAGAATTAGCTCCTCATTCGGATGACGACTGAAGATCACAAGTGGCTGATTATCTTACTCAGAGGCCTAATCCTCATTAAGATTTTATTAATTCAATGTAACCTTTTGTAAATGTAACTAAGTAATAAAATAATTATGTTTTGGGCATTTTTCCGACTAAACATGTGTTGTGTATTTTTTATTTCATTAATTTTTTGTTTGATTATCTTGGGCTCTTCGTAGCCGACTAGATTTGATGTGGGTAGAGTTGTTTTGTTGTGTGAGTATCCTCCCAGTCTAGTATGTTTATAAGATACCATTCTACCCCACTTTACCTTTTAGGTCGTGTCGTCCCACTCCCTTAGGCCTATGTGTGGCAATGGCGAGGACACACTTGGTGTTGAATGTTCTATCCGATCAGGTTTTCTGAGCCAAACATTGTTTGGTGACCAATTTGATTTGGCTGAACTGCAAGGGTACCCTGTAGGGCTTCATATATTTCCAGGAGAAATGCTAAGAGGTTGTTCATTTTTCACAATGAAAACCTGAGGAGGGTGACTCCCTGCTTTTATATATCGAGAAATGTGCATGTCGCTTAGAAAAGGTGTGCACGTTATAAAGTCGACAAAATAAAATTAACACTTCATAGAGTGACACTATCGAACAATATTTTATTAAAAGTAATGAAATTGCCAATTCCAATAATGTGATAAAATTGAAAAAACCTTGAAATATAATTTTTTCAGGTTGCCTGCGTTCCAAGCTCGGGGTCTCTCTCTGCCCTCCAGCATTTCTAAGTGATAGGTTCCTTGTAGGTCGTCCCTTGTCACCTTGAATGGTCTCTCCCAGTTTGGACTGAGCTTACCGTCAGATGGTTTTACTGTGTTGCTAAGAACTTTCCTTTGTACGTAGTCTCCAACAAGGAATGCTCTTGGATTGAACTTCGTGTTATAGTTCCTTGCGAGCTGTTGTTGATAGCTCGCTAGTCTCACTAGGGCTAGCTCTCTGCGTTCGTCAACTAGGTCAAGTTCAGCGAGTAATGTTGTATTATTCTGGCCCTAGTCAACTAGGGTGGAACTCATGGTTTGGAGGCCAACTTCTAAAGGGATGGTTACTTCCATTCCATATGTTAGTGCGTTAGGCCCACAAGATATGTGGTAGTTCACTCACCCATGCGCCTTCGGCTCGCTCAAGTCATTTCTTCAATCCATCGATCACTGTTTTGTTAGAAGCTTCAACTTGGCCGTTGCTCTAGGGGTAGGCTACCGAGCTAAAATGGTGCCTGATCCCGTGGTCGTTGCAAAAAAATTGGAAGGGTCTGCTCTCAAACTGCATTCTGTTGTCAGTGATGATGGTTTTGGGGATCCCAAAGTGGGTAATTATGTTCTTCCATACAAATCTCATCATATTTGCGTCTCTGATGTTTGCCAGTGGCTCTGCCTCAATCCATTTGGTGAAGTAGTCTGTCGCGACCAACAGATACTTGTAATTGTCGATAGAGGTAGGAAGCGGGCAAACGATGTCCATTCCCCCTTGGGCGAAAGGCCAAGGGCTGGTAAGTGATCTTAGGTCACTGACGGGTTGGTTGACCACAGGAGAATGTAGATGACATTTTTCTCACTTACGAGCATATACTCCAGAATCTCTCTGCATGTATGGCCACCAGTAGCCTTCCTTCGTTGCTCGAAAAGCTAGCGATCTCCCTCTAATATGGCTCCCACAGATTTCTTCGTGAAGCTCGTGCATAACTTTCTCGATGTCCTTTGGTTGAGCACATTAGAGGTAAGGGTCGATGAATGATCTCTTATACAGCCTACCCTTAGGAGATAAGTTAAAGCGAACAACTTTGACACTTATCTGATGAGCGGCCTTATTATCGTCTGGTAGTGCACCATCCTTCAAATAGTCCCTCAAGGGGTCTATCCAACTTGGTGTTGGTTCAATCTGGAGAATATGGCCCATGTCTGGCAGCTCTTTGCCCTGGTTGATGCTCAGCTAGGCTAGGAAGTCTATAGGTATTTTTCTCTTTAAGTCGGAGTCGATTACTGAACTCAAGGCTACTATTGGACAGAATATGACTGTTTTGCCCTCTGGGAAACTATTGGACACTGACTTCCTCAAAGTTGGACATTAACCTTTTTGCTAAGGCGAGGTAGGCGGCCATTCTTTCGTCCCTCACATTGAAGTCCCCACTTATCTTATTAGAGACTAATTAAGAGTCGTCGAACACCTACAACTATTTTGCACCCAACGCCTGTGACTTCTGTAGGCCTTCTATCAAAGTCTCGTATTCTGCCTCATTGTTAGAGGCTTCAAATCCAAGTTTGATTCCCTACTCGAGAATTATATGTTCTGGGGTAACGAGCACAATGACTACTCCTACCCCCTTTGAGTTGGAGGCTCCATCAATAAATAGTCTCCATACACCTCCTACTGAGTGATCTTCCCTCTGATCCATGGATTGAAGTTGGTTGTAAGGCTATTCGCCTGTGAACTCCGCGATGAAGTCGGCGAGGACTTGCCCCTTGATTGCATTCCTTGGTTAGAACTGGATGTCAAATCGTCCAAGCTCGACCGACCACTTCAACAGTCTATCGGACATATTCGCTTTTCAGAGGACTACTTTAAGGGGTTGTGACTTGAGGATGATGATAGAGTGAGACTCGAAGTACTGCTTCAGTTTCCTCGAGGCTAACACTAGTGCAAATGCGATCTTCTCCAGTGGTAAGTATAGCTGCTCGATGCCCAATAGGGTATTGCTCGCGTAGTAGATCGGGTACTGAATTCCAGTTCTTTCGCATACTAGTACAGAACTGAAAACGTGGATGGAAACAACAAGGTATAGTTATAGGGAATCATTCTCTTGAGGTATCACGAGCAAGGGTGGTGTTCTGAGATAAGCTTTGATCTCTTCCAATGATCTTGAAAAAACTTGATTCCACTCCACTGTTTTTCTCTTCTTCAATATCTGAAAGAATGGTTGGCACCTTTTGGATGACTTCGAGATGAATCGATTTAAGGTAGCGAGCATGCCCGTGAGTTTTTGTACATCTTTTACCATACGGGGAGGCTTTACCTTGTTGATTTCATCAATTTGGTCCAGACTGGCTTCAATGACTCTCTCTCTAACTAAGTATCCGAGAAATTTTTTTGACTGGACACCGCATGAACATTTTCTCGCGTTGAGTTTCATTCGGTATTTCCTGAGGATTTCGAAGGTCCTTGATAGGTCTGAGAGGTGGTCTTCTTTGCGCCTGCTTTTGACGAGCATATCGTCGATGTAGACTTCCATGGCATCTCCCATTTGGTCTTTAAACATCTTGGTGACCGGTCGCTGGTAGCTTGCTCCTGCATTTTTTAGCCCAAAGGGCATAACTTTATAACAGTATAGCCCGACAGTGGTGATGAAGGTTTTCTTGTCTTGGTCTGGTGCATACAGGGGAATTTGGTGATACCCCGAGTATGCGTCCAAGAAACTCATTCTTTCATGAGCTTCTGTGGCGTCCACCAACTGGTCGATCTTTAGGAGGGGGAAATTATCCTTAGGACATTCCCTGTTAAGGTCAGTGAAGTCGATACAGACTCTCTATTTTCCATTGTTCTTTGGAACAACTACTGGGTTGGACAACCATTTAGGGAACTGAACTTCCCATATGGATCTTGCATCCAACAGTTTCTCTACTTCTTTCTCTACAGCCTTGGCCTTCTCGAGAGCAGTTTGTCGTGCCTTCTGCGTGATAAGCCTGAAAGAGGGGTCGACGTGCAACCGATGGCAAACCACACTGGGGTCAATCCCAGGCAGCTCATATGGTTCCCATGTGAAAACATCTAGATTGCTCCTCAATAGTATAGTCAATTCCTTCTTCTCTCGATCTTTGAGAGAAGCTCCGATCAAGAACATCCTGTCTTTTCTACTACCACCGGCTGCGATCTCTTCCAGGTTCTCAATGACCCACTCAGAGGGGAGGAGCCTGGTCTCCTCCACTTCAGGTGTTCCATACTTTAGCTTCTATTTTGAAGGTATCAAACCTTCCTGTTCCTCAAGCTTCTCTTTATCCTTCTCGGCCTTCTTCTCTGATTTTGGACGGATGGCTACTATAAAGAACCTTCTTTCCATCACCTGATCTCCGTGGATCTCCATTACTCCTCACCCAGTCACGTATTTGAGTTTCTGATGGTAGGTCCAGGGGATGGACTTCATTGCATGTAGCCAACCTCTGTCGAGGATAGATTGATAGGGCTAGTCAATGTCGACTACTAGAAACTCGATCATTTTGGAGACACTTTGTGACAACCCTGCTTTTTATATCTAATTCGGTTAGCTACGCCCAATTAAATTAAAGCGGAGCATCAATATGTTGTCATTAGAAACAAAAATTTAAATAAACGCAGTAAAATAAACATGTACACTCTCATACGTGTAACCATATCATATCATAATAACAATAACAAGTGAAACCAACTCATAACTATTAACTGTAATAATCCATCAGTAATCTCAAACTGAAAATATAAAATGCCAATACATGCGGCCCAACACAAAATGGGAAAGAGTAATACAACAATTCTCTCAAATTCCAAGTATAAACAAAGTGATATTAATCTCTAATACCACCCTTAAGAAAAGGGAAACGAACGACATAAATTAAAATAGAATAACTCCACCGCTACAGGAATCCTAAAATTGATATGATCTCATCAGGATCCGTAGTCTATTTTCCAGCGGGACGAGGACCTGTCATATATTATATATATATATATATATATATATATATATATATATATATATATATATATATATAGGAGAGGAGCAAGAAGCAAGATAGACGGACGTCAAGGCAAGAAAACAAGCTATAAGATTATAAGATGTACTTATAATGAAAGCACACTAGTCATTACTCGTCTCCAGTAATTAAGTTGTTCAATTACCCAACCAATGCTCCTATGTCGTGACTACCCAACCCAAACTCGAGTAACCTGTAGTCTCATATCGTATCATGATTAATCATTATTAATCTCATTTCAATATTTAATGTATCAAAATATTTCCTTCAAGTATAATATCAAATACATCGATTCGGGATATTACTTTAAGACACAAGCATAATATCTCACACAACAAGTCATATCGGGTGACTATCGTTACCCGGGGGAACAAGTCGTAACACTAGGCCTACACACGAATATTCCCCAATATTATGTGGCAAGGGCAATCATACTAAGTCCTAAATCACATGGCGTTTCAAGGTCTTTCTATCCGACCCGCATTTAAACCATGTGTCCAGTTCCGGTGGTTTATCTCCGACACAGCACTCGAGTGGAACCTAACCGGATTAATCACAAAAAAAAATCGCATTCAACACATGCCTACGTCGACCGGAGGACTAGTCTAGTTTATACTCGACAATATATATGTAAAACAATTTCACGCTTATATATATATACAATGGTGTCAAGTCTCTTACTCGAGTTATTCAATAGTCATTATTTACAATATAACATAATTTACATCATTAATTTACTAATTCAACATCAAATCATTTCAAGGTTATATATCCCTAATAACCATAAGTATGTGATCAAGTTAGGATATTAGTCACAACACCAAAATTATCTTACTAACAACATGAAAAACATTATCACTCTTATTTCAACAACATGCTGCCAAGAATTTAAAATGCAAATATGAGGCTCTTCTGCTCCATTTTTGAAAAAACTTAAATCTAAAAAGTTGTTCGGAACGTGATTTTCTAGAAGGACATGTGGGCACATTTCCATAGCCTGCATAAAACAGACCCAAAACTAATATATAATATTCCCCCTATTTTCGGCAACTTTCTGCCCTGAATTTTAAAACGCCGATTTGAGGCCTTTTCGATCTGTTTTTGGGAAAACTTAAAACTACAAAGTTCTTCGGAACGTGATTTTCTATAAGTACACGTGAGCACGCTACCGTAGCCTGATTAAAACAGACCCGAAACTAACATATACAGTTCGTACCTGTTCACGACAACTTTTTGCGTAGAATTTTAAAACGCCGATTTGAGACTTTTTCGATCTGTTTTCGAAAAAACTTAAAACTAAAAAGTTGTTCAGAATATGATTTTCTACCGGGCTTCGCGGACGAAAATCCATTTTCGGAACCAAAATAGCTCAAAACAGTTTTTAATATGACAATTTACTTAATTTCATAGATTTATGAAATTCAAGAGGTTGTTCTACATCTCAATCCCTATAATGATGTTATTGCATTTGAATCTACGTGGATGATGATCCTAATACATTGCATATCATTTTTAACATCAATTTCATATTAATTTAGGGATCCAAATACATGTTCATATGAAATTTCATTATAGATACATAATATACACATATAGGTTATTAACTTGCCTTGCATTGTATGGAGAAGTTGAATCTTCTTAAAATCCTCTTGGCTTTCTTCTGTTCTTACTCTCTCTCTCTCTATCTCTCTACCAAACCCTAGCCCCATTTTGTGAAATGAAATAATGAAGACTTCTTCTCTTCTTTTCTATTTATACCTAGGGTTAGTTTATTTACAAAAATGCCATTGCCCCAAATTTAACCCTCTCGATCCTTTTACACATTAATTCGCTTCTAATATTTAAGTTGCATATTCGTATCTCAAAGAATTCATTTTAACTTTTCATTTCCAAACATTTTGAATATATATACTAACATAGTTTTTTTTTTCTTTTCAATTTTAATTCAATAAAAAATGCGGGGTATTACATTCTCCCCCTCTACGAATGGGATTTTGTCCTCAAAATCCAAATTAAAACAAATCAATTCAAGTCAAGTAAGGTAGTTTCGCACATACCTTCCATAAAGAGATACGGGTGACTAATTCGCAAGTCATCCTCTCCCTCCCAAGTGGCCTCAGACTCATCATGATTACTCCACATAACACGAACAAGAGGAATGACTTTTGACCTCAACTGCTTCTCATGACGATCTAGGATCCTGAACGGCCTCTCCTTGTAGCTCCCATCGGGCTGCAACTCAACCCCGTCTAAATCTATGTGTAGGTGTGAGTCCTCGGGATGTAAGAACATACTCAACATGATACATAAAAAAAACATCATGTACCCGCTGGAGATGGTCAGGTAGGGCTAAACGGTAAGCAACCGGTCCCACCCTATCTATCACTATAAATGGAACCACGTATCGCGGTGAAAGCTTCCCTTTGGCACCAAAGAGAACAATGCCTCTCATGGGTGAGACCCTTAAAAGCACTTGGTACTCAACGACGAACTCCAACTTTCTCCACCTTATGTCAGCATAAGTCTTCTAACGATCTTGCGCGGTCTTCATCCGTGCACGAATCAAGTCAACCTTCTCTGAGGTCTCCCTAACACTATTCGGACCCAGCATTCGGTGCTCTCTGAACTCCAACCAACATGTAGGGGATTGTCAAGGCCTTCCGTATAAAGCCTCGCATGGTGCCATACCAATAGTCTGTTGATAACTATTATTGTATGTGAACTCCACCAGTGGAAAATGCATATCCCAACCACCTTTGAAGTCCAACACACAAACTCCCAACATGTCCTCCAAAATCATATTCACCCGCTCCGTCTGACCATCATACTGAAGGTGGAATGCGGTACTCAAACTCAACTGTACTCCCATCACCTCCTGAAGACTGCCCCAAAAGTGCGAGATGAAGACACCGCCACGATCAGATACGATATCACCCAGTACCCCATGCAACTTCACAATCTCGTTAATAAACATCATGGCATACTGTGCTGCCGCAGAATCCGTCCTCACTGGAAGGGAATGAGCCACCTTTGTCAGTCTGTCAATGATGACCCAAATCGAATCATGATCGCGTTGCGATCTTGGCAACCCAATAATGAAATTCATGGAGATTCTTTCCCATTTCTAACTGTACAATCGAACTCTCATCACGAATCCTAACATAACTGAACTACTAAGATGATCCAGAAATCAATACCCCCAAGTCTCTACTCGCTAAGTTTCGTGCGTGGAGTGTCTCACAAGCAAAATCCAAACAAGGAACCCCCCAATACACTACTCCTTGGCAGTATTGATTGTCAAGATTCATTATGCCCTCAATGTATGACGCGTATAACCCCAATTTACTAAAATAATATAAATAATTAATTATTCACAATTCTCAACAGTGCACGACGTTTCGTGCGTGGGATGTCTCGCAAGTGAAATCCATACAGGGAACCCCCCGAAACACTACGCCTTGGAAATGTTGGTCGTTGAGGTCCATTATGCCCTCGATACCCAAAGTAGTCTATATACACATATAATTATCTACGCTTCATTTTCACTTTAATATATTCATCATAATTTAATCCGAATTTGATTTCCCGAAATGAGATTCAATCAACATTCTTATATCTCTTTACTCTAGAGACAAATATATGATATCTTATCTCATATATATTCATTATACTATACGGAACAAGTATAATAATCCATCCACCGAGCTATAATATAAATACCTTAGCCATTCTCATTTAATAAGCAACCGTGGATTATCTCAAGTACACATATATGTTAATCACAATACATATATCCATATCCGTCACCCATAGGCTTAGCAGCGGTGCACACATACTCTACCATTATCAAAAGAACATCAAGGTATGACTATTCACTAGTCTAGACGTCACCATAATCGAACATTTTACACTTGATTTCGGAATGCGTCTTTAATCACACACGATCTAAGTAAACATCATGTCACTAACTACTTGCTCGTTCTATAATTCACATTAATACATAATGAGGGACACAACGTAGCCACATTCCCATATCTGATGGATTCAAAATCAAGCACCACCATTATCACAGTGCAACAAATTAGTACCCCCAATCACCAGGTGATAACATAAAACCGAACTCGTGGATATATCACCAACTCAAGCGATCACACTCGCATAAAATGAAACTCCTATTGAACACTCCCTCATGATGTTCTCACTTGACAACTCTCCCCTCAAGATTCACTACTCATTGTAGGGTTCACAACTGGTAACTCCATCTCAATTCCATCCCTTAGCACACCCATATTCACGTCCCGGTCTCGACAACCTTTAACAAATATACTGATGTTACAAAACAAGATAACCACATCTTATCTAATACCCATTCTAATCTAGGGATTTAAGAAGAGTACTGAACTCCATTCATTCTTAAATACGAAAAGAAAACTACCTAAAAAAATTATGGACTTCTCCAATGTCAATCCTCGTATGACCTTACGATACGGACTTCCTCATCCCTAGTGTCCATGGCCAAGATATCGTAACATTACTGATACATTCTCATGAACTTGTTCGGGATAACTCATCGAAACATTCCACTCTGAACAAGTGAGTACCCAACCCACTAATATATCTTGTGCATGACCGAACACACACCCAATCGTCCTTAAGTTGATTCCATTATGGATTTTATACGATTGGAAAACTAAAAACCACTATGCCACCCCAATGTGACATCTATCACTTGTGTGGACAACGTGTATGTTTACACGCCTACCAAACTTCCCTGATACCAACACAATATTTCAAGGATAATCACTTATCCATTCCATATTCAGACTCATGAATCTCCCATTGAACATCATCAAATAGATGAATCTAGTTCGTTATTTTCACAAGTACGATAACACTCTTGCGTACACCAAAATTGGACCCCTCAGGTCATCCTTTGACGGGGTGGGGCATACACCGATTTGGAGTAGTCCTCTCTGAAATCACAACCCTTTTTTTACATGTTCATGAGTAATAATATACTCTTATTATCACAAGACTTACTTCGTTAACCATTCATTGATTAATACATCATCGAATGCCTCAACAGTCTGTCCATCACGGGTGGAACGCGATAATTTCTTCACAGGAAAATGTCATGATAACATTGGACCACATCATTTTGAGGTATGACATATCTAAAGCTTTACCCTTCCACATTGGAAACAAGTTCAGACAACTACACACGCAAGTGGTACCAAAAACTCACTGGTACTACAGAGTGGGCTATAACTTATACTAACTTCCTTACAGCCATAAGAGTGATGATATTCAAAGTTGGTAATTCATAGAAAATATATGGGTGTTTCCTCCCCCTAAAGCACCAAAATTCAATTCAATCTTTGAGTTCAACATCAGTTCTCTCGCCTACTGGTGGGCGATGAAACTACGATAGTTTCACGTGAATTGCGGTCTCGTAAAATGCTTGGACCCTATGCCCTCCCAGAGTCCACATCTCATCAAATCACCATCTTAAAAGATAGTAAGTGAACACGTATCCTAAATTTTTTTACTCAAGTAGAGCACTAGTCATAATTACAACAAGTACTCACACATAGACCTCACGCGTACTATCATGTGGTCGATCGGAGATTCACCTCATGCGTGGGACGTCTCACGAATGAAATCCAAACAAGGAACCCTCCCTATACACAAGGCTAACTCCGAATCGCCTGTCGAAATCATAGCGTGAAGATCTTCCAAGTCATTGAATACAATACCTAATCGCAAGGCTCTACGTATCAAGGAAACGATGCGCAGAAAACGTAACAGACGCCCTCAGATCCCTAAAGGCTCTAAAACCGTGCTCTGATACCAATTGTGACAACCCTACTTTTTATATCTAATTTGGTTATCTATGCCTAATTAAATTAAAGCGGAGTGTCAATATGTTGGCATTAGAAACATAAATTTAAATAAACGTAGTAAAATAAACATGTACACTCTCATACGTGTAACCATATCACATCATAATAGCTATAACAAGAGAAACCAACTCATAACAATTAACTGTAATAATCCATCAGTAATCTCAAACTGAAAATATAAAATGTCAATACACGCAGCCCAACACAAAATGGGAAAGAGTAATATAGAAATTCTTTCAAATTCCAAGTATAAACAAAGTGATATTAATCTCTGATACCACCCCTAAGAAAAGGGAAACGAATGACATAAATTAAAATAGAATAACTCCACGGCTACAGGAATCCTAAGATTGATATGATCTTATCAGGCTCCGTAGTCTATTGTCCAGCGGGACGAGGACCTGTCATATTATATATATATATATATATATATATGGGAGAGGAGCAAGAAGCAAGATAAACGGACATCAAAGCAAGAAAACAAGCTATAAGATTATAAGATGTACTTATAATGAAAGCACACTAGTCATTACTCGTCTCCAGTAATTAAGTTGTTCAATTACCCAACCAATGCTCCTATGTCGTGACTACCCAACCCAAACTCGAGTAATGTGTAGTCTCATATCGTATCATGATTAATCATTATTAATCTCATTTCAGTATTTAATGTATCAAAATATTTCCTTCAAGTATAATATCAAATACATGGATTCGGGATATTACTTTAAGACACAAGCATAATATCTCACACAACAAGTCATATCGGGTCACTATCGTTACCCGGGGGAACAAGTCGTAACACTAGGCCTACACACGAATATTCCCCAATATTATGTGGAAATGGCAATCATACTAAGTCCTTAATCACATGACGTTTCAAGGTCTTTCTATCCGACCCGCATTAAAACCATGTGTCCGGTTCCGCTGGTTAAACCCCGACACGGCACTAGAGCGGAACCTAACCGGATTAATCACAAAAAAAATCGCATTCAACACGTGCCTACGTCGACCGGAGGACTAGTCTAGTTTATACTCGACAATATACATGTGAAACAATTTCACGGTTATGTATATCTATAATCGTGTCAAGTCTTTTACTCGAGTTATTCAATAGTCATTATTTACAATATAACATAATTTACATCATTAATTTACTAATTCAACATCAAATCATTTCAAGCTTATATATCCCTAATAACCATAAGTATGTGATCAAGTTAGGATATTAGTCACAACACCACAATTATCTTACTAACAACATGAAAAACATTATCACTCTTATTTCAACAATATGCTGCCCAGAATTTAAAATGCAAATTCGAGGCTCTTCTGCTCCGTTTTTGAAAAAACTTAAAACTTCAAAGTTGTTCAGAACGTGATTTTCTATAAGGACTTATGGGCAAGTTTCCATTGCCGGCATAAAACAGACCCAAAACTAATATATAATATTCCCCCTATTTTCGGCAACTTTCTGCCCAGAATTTTAAAATGCCGATTTGAGGCTTTTTCGATCCGTTTTTGGGAAAACTTAAAACTTCAAAGTTGTTCGGAACGTGTTTTTCTATATGGACACCCGATCACGCTACCGTAGCCTGATTAAAACAGACCCAAAACTAACATATATAGTTCAGACCTGTTCACGACAACTTTCTGCACAGAATTTTAAAACGCCGATTTGAGACTTTTTCGATCCATTTTCGGAAAACTTAAAACTAAAAAGTTGTTCAGAATATGATTTTCTACCGGGCTTCGCGGACGAAACATCCATTTTCGGAACCAAAACAGCTCAAAACAATTTTTAATATGACGATTTACATAATTTCATAGATTTCTAAAATTCAAGAGGTTGTTCTACATCTCAATCCCTATAATGATGTTATTGCATTTGAATCTACATGGATGATGATCCTAATACATTGCATATCATTTTTAACATCAATTTTATATTAATTTAGGGATCCAAATACATGTTCATATGAAATTGCATTATAGATACTTAATATACACATATAGGTTATTAACTTGCTTTGAATTGTATGGAGAAGTTGAATCTTCTTGAAATCCTCTTGGCTTTCTTCTCTTCTTACTCTCTCTCTCTCTACTAAACCCTATCCCCATTTTGTGAAATGAAAGAATGAAGACTTCTTCTCTTCTTTTCTATTTATACCTAGGGTTAGTTTATTTACAAAAATGCCACTGCCCCAAATTTGACCCTCTCGATCCTTTTACGCGTTAATTCGCTTCTAATATTTAAGTTGCATATTCATATCTCAAAGAATTCATTTTAACTTTTCATTTCCAAATATTTTGGATATATATACTGACATAGTTTTATTTCCAAACATTTCGAATATATACTGACATAGTTTTTTTTTTCTTTTCAATTTTAATTCAATAAAAAATGCGGGGTATTACACACTTCCTTCCCTCACTGGCATACGATCTTTCTTAATGGGATAGTTACTTTCCTAGCGAAGCCAACTTGAGGGACAGTGGCTTCCTTTAAGTTGACAATGCTTAACTGCAATTTCCTGAACAAGTCAAGATACATTACCTCGGATGAGCTTCCCTGCTCGACGAGCAACTTCTCGACGTCATAGTTCTCTATTCGGAGTGTAATGATCAGGGCTTCATGATGTGGGGTTCTTACCCCCACTAAGTCTTCATCCGTGAATACGATATATTTGATGTAGTCGTCGTCATCTTTCCTGACTGTGTTTTTGCTGGATTGATATGAAAGCTTGCATTACTGCTGTAAGCTTTTTCACTTCCATCTGTGTCGAGTTTCCCTAAATATGCTTTAGATCAGATGCCCCATGGCCAGCATCGTCCTCGAACACGTTGTCGGGCCATGTGTCTCTGTTGGCAGCAACTTTCTCTACCTTCTTTTCCACAAACTCGTTCGGGTTCCCGGTCTGGGCCAACTCTTTAAGGTGAGACTTAAGAGCCTTGTAGTGATTATTCTCATGTCCTCCTTCCTTATGGAAAGTGCATCTCAATGCATTGTTTCTTTCTGAGGGATCTCCTCCCATCTTTCTGGGTCACTTAACAAATGGATCGTCCTTGATCCTTGCTAGGATCTTGTAAATTGGTTCTTTGAACACAGTGTTCACTGCCTGAAATGCTTTCAAAACATCGTTCTTATTTCCATTCTTAGAGCCACCCTTGCCCCCATTCTTGCCTCCTCTCTTCTGGTTTTCAGCCTTGTCATTACCCTTGGAAACAGGCTTAGCTCGATTATTCTCCCCTCACTGAGGTGGGTCATTTCCTCAACTTTGGCGTACTTCTCAATACGATCGATCACATAATCAATGGTTATGGCCTCCTTCTTAGTCAGGTATTGGTACAAGAGGCCAGAGCTGGGTAGGCCAATCTTAAAACAGGACACTGCTCCCTACTCCGAGCAGTCCTCGACCTCGTTGAACAACTCCCAGTAACCTTTTGCATAGTCCCGGAGGCTTTCCTAGGGCGTTGTCTTCATTGTTATCATGGCATCCATCCTCTTCAGATGGGAGCTACTAATAATAAAGAGAGCAGTGAAGAGCTCTACCAGGGACTCAAAGATCCTGATGGATCTGTGAGGGAGTCTCTCTAACCACTTGTGGCCACATCATGTAAACTCGAGGGAAAGATCCGGCACATTAGTGTGTCCCTATGGTTCCAGAGAGTCATGGCCTGCATGTACTGCCTAACATGATCGATAGGATCAGTCTTTCCATCATAGATCTTGAATCTCAAAATTGCGAACTTCTTGGGGGATTCCTCTTCTTCTATCTCCCTTGAGAAAGGGTATTTCATCTGGGTCCTGAGAGCTCATTGGGCCAGCTCTCTGGTCGATCTGGCACCCCGATGCACTGGGTGCTGATCCATTTCTCTTCTGACCAAATTTCGTATGTCGTCATTTCCTCGAGCCGGGCTCCTGCAATGGCGAGATGGTCACTGTTGCTCGAGCAAATCATCACCTGACGAGTGTTCCTCGATCCTTTGGGATCCGCATCTAGGACTCCTTCCTCGCCTGCGAGACTTTCTCGATGTAACAACCCGTCCTTTTTGGAGATAATTAAATTCCATAATTGGATATAAATTGGAGATTTGAGGAATTTCTCAAAATAGTGATTTTTGGGATTTTCGAGGATTAGATGATTTTTGATGGGTGTTGTAATTACTTTTGGGATTAAGTAGGTCGAAGTATTTTAATTATATGTCGCAGTTGAGTAAAGCGACAAAAGGTAAGATTTTAATTGGAAAACCCGCATTGAAATGTAATGGGTTAAAATAGTGATTTGCGGTCAAGTACCTCAAATGGAAATTTTGATTGCGCCGTGAGTCTCAGAATGGCTGAGATAGTCGAAAAAGAGTGTCCGATTATCGAAATTTAGTTTCGGGGAATTTTAGAGTTAAAAGGGCTCGTAATTGAGTAAATGAGTCGTTTTTGGGTTTTAAGGGTTAAAAACCTTTTTCTTTATATATAAGGAGGGAGAGGGGAAGAGAATAGAGGGAAAAGAGAGAAGAGAGAGAGGGAGGAAGAAAAAGAGGAGAAAAGGGGTGATTTCGACCAACCTCAGTGGGATTCGACTAGGGATCGTCGGATTATATCCACGACGCAAGTGTTTACTTGCTTTATTTATTTTGGCATAAAAATCCCACATCATTGTTGGTATAAACAAACCCTAAAGATTTTGGGTTGGGTTTTTGAGGATAAAACGGGTTTTGGGGAGTTAAAACGAATAAACCCCAAATATTTTCCTAATTGGAGAAACTTAGGATTTAATTGAAATAAATTGGTGGTTTCGGGTTCTAGGACGTTTAGAACCCTTATTATATGTGTATTAGTTGTTGGTTGAGGTTTTAGGACGTTGGGTGAGGCGAAAAAAGCTTGGGAGAAGCTTTAATGGCCGAAACAGCTTCTCGGAGAAGAAGCTACCGGACATGATCGATCGATCGATCATGGGGGCTCGATCGATCGATCGATCGACCCCTTCTGAAGGTAGATAATTTTTCTTAGGGTGAATTGGATGGGATGAATTCCAATTCTAATGGATTCGAGGTTAGTTATGGGTTATTAATATAAGTAACCCTTTAGGAGCATGTAGTCCTCCAATTGAGGAGATTCAGGAGGGCAAGGTGAGGGTTTTAATGTGTAACCCTTAATTTATATTTTTGAGGAAATTAGATAAGTTGAGGATTTAGAGTGTTGGGGTTCCTAATATATGGTGGGGACCTCTAATTGATTATATGGACAAGGTATAGTCCTTGGAATTATGGAAATATAATCCATGACTTATTAAATTTAAGGTTATCCGGGAAAGAATAATCCCTGGAATATTTCAGTAGGGCATTTAGGCCTATATAATTATGTGTAGAGAAACATAATTATATCGATATTGGTTGAGTAAATCCTACGAGATAATTAGGATAAATTTGTGAATATAGATATATATATTCACTTAGAGTGAATTGGTATAATTGGAGATATCCAATAAATCATTAGAGATGATTAAGGTATTTATTAGTTATAAAAGTGAGGAAATTCTTTGGGATTATTGGTCATCGCTAGATGTGATTGTCAATTATGGTCATTTATATATTTGAGGAGGAATATATAGTATATATACTATGTGATTAAAATATATATAAAATATGACTATGTGAATAAGAAATGTACCGTATAAAGTTGGTACTTAATCATTGAGAATAAATGATTTTGAGAATGTAAGAGTGAATTATTTCAAAATGTAAAAGAAATGATTTTCATAAATGATAATTTATGTATACACACCTCTCTAAATGTTATCATAAGGGAAGTTCGCGCATGAGGTGAAGCCCTCTGACTTATGAATGCAGGGTGGATATAGTCCTAGGCCATATGGGCGATTATTATATGTTTTACTACTCTAGTGAGGTAGTTCTGGGTGTGGTTATGACTCTCCCGCGGGCATATGGCCCCTTCCCGACGTTTCGGTTGGTTCCCAGGTTGTCTTGTTTGACAGGCCCTGGAAGATGATAGCCGTTTAGGGGCGTGTCCAGTGGGGAAACTCGGAGGAACGGTCTTAGTTATGTTAAAGCAATTCATGATAATGAATTGGCTTTAAATACATTTCCCGGATGGAAGAAGGGAAATGGGATAAACGATTTGGCTTCGGTTACATTTCCCGGATGGAAGAAATGGAAGCATGTGATATGGAAAAAGCATTTTTATGATAATAAAAATGGCTTTTGAATAGATTTCCTAGATGGAAGAAGGGAAATGGGATGTTATAAAACGAAAAAGCATTTTTATGATAATAAAACTGGCTTTTAAATAGTTATATGACATGCTAAAGTAATTAATGATAATGAATTGTCTTTTAAATACATTTCCTGGATATAAGAAAGGAAATGGAAAGTTTTGAGAAAAAATGAAAATGAAGTAAACCTCAGTCCGGGAGATATATCCGGATATGCATTATATAGATGAATATAAAGTAAACCTCAGTCCGGGAGATATTATCCGGATGTATATTGTAAGATGTATATAAGGATGAATATGATATGTATATTAATATATAAGTATGGGTTTATATACTAATTTTGTACTACGGGCCTAATGGATCTCTACCATTAACCCTGCTAAGTAGTAGTGTATCGGGGGGGGGGGGGGGGTTCCTTGTTTGGATTTCGCTTCGCGAGACACCCCACGCACGAATTTAGCGCAATGTTGAGAATGGAGAGAAGTTTAGCCCTTGGTAATTGGGTTGTAGAGGTTTCTAGTAGACGGGTGAATTGGAATAGTTGGGCGAGGTAACTTAACTAGAATGTTCTAGATAAGTGCATTAGGTGTGCACTACTAGAAGAGAGGTGTGGGGTATCTCATGGGAGTGCGATACCAATTTAAATATGAGATAAAACATTTCAAAAAAAATAAGGCATTTATGCACTTGCAAAATATTTTCACAACTCGGGCTCTGACCTGTTTCTATATTTTCCTTTCTTGCTATATATATATTATAGATGTCCAAACACAGGGACGCCTGGATGACACTTCTTTCGAGTCAGACGTCAGCTGCAGCAGCCGTGGATGCATGCAGGTTCTCGATAGCCGCTTCTGTTCTTGTAATCTAGATAGGAGGTATTGTATAAATATTCGGGCTAATAACCCAATAACATTTATTTATTCTTTTACCTCCTTTTTGTGCGACATTCGTTATGGTTGTATATTTTGGCCGAGTGTTCGGTTATTTTATTTCATTTTAGTTTCATTTACACAAACTATGTGGATTTTTTATTTGTAGTTGTTTAAAAAGAGTAGTTAAGTAAAAATTTTGACGCCAACCTAATAGGTTATTAGTAATTAATTTGGTTTTCGACAGTGATGCTAAGAATGATCCATATGAGACTCCTGTTATAATTTGATATAGGAGTGATCGCCCGGTATTTTATTAGGCGGGGTGTCACACTCACCTGAGGGCTAGGAGTGAGATATTGACGTCGCCTGGTGCTACGATGGAGATAATTTTCCATTCTTTCCAATCTCCTTTTGAGGCGAGCACTCTCAGCTTCTTTCTTGCTAGCGGTCTCTCTTTGCTCCTAGATCATTGCCTCATAGGCATCGATCAACCAGGAGATTTTTGTGGACCTAGCTATTCCCTGGCTTTCTTCTGAGGGTTACCGCTCTGGGCGAGCCCTTTGATCTGAACGTCGAACCTCAGACCCGATCCTGCGAGGGGCAGTCTACTCTTGGATATCACCTGCTTGAGGGGCATTGCTACTGTGACCAAACATTCCAAATTCTTTACTGGTGAGGGCTTTCTTAAAGGAAGACAAACGTTTCCCACAGACGGTGCCATTTGTGGTGACAATTAAGTTCAGCACAAATTAATAAGAAAAGGCAATCACCGGAACAAATAAAGAATGTAAAGAACGCCAATCACAGGACACAATATTTACATGGTTCAGTAAGAATGCCTACGTCCACGGTGGTGCTCTCGATATTATTTATCTATACTCCGGGGAGTGTTTTACATGAAAAAAATAATACATGCCCTTTGCCCCGAGCAGAGGGTTTGTTATATACATGTTCTTTCGATGGGTGGAGAAGTGGAACTCCCCCACGTTAACCCCCAATCCCTAGGATAACTCCGAAGAGAGATTTTAGGAACTGACTGGGTCAAAAAAATTTGGTTAAGGCTCCTGCCCTTTGGACCCTGGGCTGCGTTTGATTGGGCTTCTCATCTGGGCGCATGTGAGAAATCAAGGTACCCACAATTTCCAAAGTCGTGATTGTGCCTGAAGGCACGGCGACCATTCTTTGGGGCATGAACTGTGTGGTCATATAATAAAAGTTTTGCATTATAGCATAATTTTCTAAAATATCTATCGTGGTGAGTGTTTCTGAAGGACGGATATGTTTTTCAAAATTATTTAATCGATGCTAATTTTTGAAAGCGTACGTTGTTGATAGGACCATACATTGTATTTAGTTCACAACAGATAAACAATTATTGAACTAACCTATGGTACGAACCTCTTACTTTAAAAAAAATGGAAAACTTTTGAAAGTTTTTTTTACATATATACGTACACTGTGTTTGTATACATACATACATCATGGTACGAACCTATTAAGTCAATTTTTTACAACACATAATTGTAAACAATTTTTAAAAATTGGGAAAATTTTCGTATGTTTATATGATTATTCGTCGTGTTTACTTCATCATGGATCTCGTAATAATTGTTATATGTTGTGTAACACAAATATCGTATAACACAACACCATGTAAACATTGTAGAATTATTAGTAAAAGTTTCCTTTGTTTATAGGATTATCCCCTATTTAAAAAATAATAAATACTCCCAACGACAACAATAGAACGGTAATAGTCCATCTTGAACCTTGAATAAACAACTTCAAAATTTAAGTCAATTTATTTATTACAAAACAACTGTGTAAATGATTTTCAAATTTTGGATAGAGTTGCCTTTATGTACAGTACTATCAATACTATTTAACAAATGAAAATTACTCAAACAACAATAGTAATAGTCCATATTCATTTACTCAAACAAAAATAGTAATTCTCAAACGTAACATGTTTTAAGATCAAATGAGAACTTATGCAAAGAAATAATAACAAAACATGAGTACAACGAATTAGGAGGAAAAACTGTTAGCTATAACAAATTAGGAAATATCAAATAATCATACCAAACAATAATATCAAACATTGAATAGAAGTTAGTTTCATGGAAACAATTCATCATTAAATATATTATATGAGAACAACTCATTTATAAAACATACTGATACAATAGAGGAAAAACTGTTAGCTATAACTAATTAGGAAAATTTATAGTACTACATCAATTGACTATGTATATAACTTCATATGTAGAAAAGACAAAGGGTGTCATGTGAAAGTAACCTCACGATCTTCCTCGACAGTTTCACCCTCCTCCGAGTTGCTGAACTCTAAGAAATGAGTGGGTTAGTGATCCTTGTTGATACCAAATTTAGTCTGCTGACAAGGATCAATAAAGTGAAGACACATGGCAGTCTACGTGGAAATAACAAACATTTCCGAGGAACTCACACGCTCTGATTAACCATACTACAACAAGGTACACTATTTCCCCGAGGAACTCACACGCTCCGAGGAACTCATACGCTCCGAGGAACGAGAATTCTCCGAGGAACTCTTGAGCACCGAGAAGCTTAGGCGGTCCGAGCAACTCAGGCGATCCGATCTACACCTCGAACAAAGCATTAATAGCTGGATAACCAACAGTTTGACGGTTCATTAAATGCTTATCATTCAGACGCATACGCTTAAGGAGCATTGAATGTATCACCCTTTCATATGTACATCATTTAATGTATTACCCTTTCACATTACAGCCCCATGGCTATAAATACATTATACAATCCTCATTGTAAGGGGACCAGAATTTCTTGAGATAATTTTTAATCGAGAATTCCCATACAAACAGTAATACCATAACAGTGGACATAGGCCATTCTTATAAGGCTGAACCACTTTAAAAATTCTTTGTCTCATTTATTTATCTGTGATTGAATAATTAGATATGATCTAATTTTTTACATCAACATAAAAAGTAATACCATAACAGTGGACGTAGGCCATTCTTATAAGGCTGAACCACTTTAAAAATTCTTTGTCTCATTTATTTATCTGTGATTGAATAATTAGATATGATCTAATTTTTTACATCAAGAGATTGGCGCCGTCTGTGGGAAACGACTGGTAATATCATTTTCCATAAAAAATAATCCATCATAAATGGCTGATATTCCAGAATCTAGCAATCGAAATGCTGAAAGCCTTCCAAATCGATCTGCTCTGCCAAATATTCCAGATCTGGCTGGAATAATGACAAATCTGCCAAATATTCCAGATCTGGCTGGAATAATGACAAATATTTCATTACCCCTAGGGGAACTTATTGTTATAATGTTATGCCTTTTGGTTTGAAAAATGAAGGTGCGACATATCAGAGGCTAATGAACAAAGTCTTTGCTGAACAAATCAGTTGCAATATGGAAGTCTATGTTGATGATATGCTGACGAACAGCAAAAAAGCTGTTGATCATCTAGTTGACTTAAGTCAGACTTTTGATCAACTGGATAAATATCAAATGAATCTGAACCCGATGAAGTGCATATTTGGAGTACGAGAAGGCATGTTCCTCGGGTACATTATCAATCAACGAGGAAGCGAGGCAAATCCTAAAAAGATCAAAGCTCTACTAGGGATGCAATATCGAACGACGAAGAAAGAGGTGCAAAGTGTTACAGGACGAGTAGCAGCACTCAACAGATTTGTATCACGAGCAACTGATCGATGTCTCCCATTCTTCAAGAAACTCCGAAAGACTTTTGAGTGGAATGATGAATGTGAGAATGCTTTTCAAGACTTGAAGAAATACTTGGGAGCACCTCCACTGTTGTCCAGGCTGGTGATGGGAGAAAAATTGTACTTGTACCTAGCAGTATCGGAGAATGCAGTTAGCTCGATGTTGATAAGAGTGGATAATGGAGTGCAAAAACCAATCTATTACACAAGTAAGGCCTTCCGAGGAGCAGAGATCAGATATCCAAGGCTGGAAAAGTTAGCACTGACACTGATTGAGGCGAGTAGAAGAATGAGGGCATATTTCCAGGCTCATACTATAGTCGTATATACTGATATACCGTTGAGGCAAGCCCTTCATAAACCAGAAAAATCAGGGAGATTGATGTACTGGGCAATAGAGCTCGAAGAATACGATATAGTCTATGAACCCAGATCATCGCTAAAAGGGCAGGCTGTCGCAGATTTCATAGCGGAGTTCACTTATCCTGATACCCCCGAGGAGCAAAAGTTGCTCACTGATCAACCTGTGGACGTTACAGGATCAACAAACAAAAGCTCCGACAAACTCCGGTTGGTAAAAGAGAAAGTGGATGTTACGGGATCATCAAATTCGAGCTCAGACCAACTCCGGTTGGTAAAAGGGCAAGAAAAGATGATCGACGAAGAGCGAGAAAAATTAGGGGAAGATGAAAGGAAGCAACAAATATTTTGCCGAGAAACTCTGTCAGATCAGAAGTTTGAAGATGAGTTACTTATATGGAGGCTATATATAGATGGCTCATCTTGCACAACAGGCAGTGGAACAGGGATAGTTTTGAGCACTTCGGACGAGGTCAACATGGAGTACGCCGTACGTTTCCAATTCAAAGCTTCCAATAATGAAGCTGAGTATGAGGCCATGATTGCAGGTATTAATTTGGCAAAAATTATGGAGGCGCAGCAAATTATTGTCTTCAGTGATTCTTAAATAATTGTAAATCAAATGTTGGGAATATATGAAGCCAAAGGAGAATTAATGATCAAATACCATGCAAAGGTGATGGAGTTGGTATCAGAATTTGCTGCTATTCAACTGGTCAGAATACTAAGAATGGAGAATGCAAGAGCAGATGCCTTAGCTCGATTAGCATCAGCTACTCGTACCGAGCTACGAAGAACAATCCCAATTGAAGTTTTGGCCGATCGGAGTGTAGATGAAGATTTGGCGATGAACTTTATCACCCTTGATTTAGGACCATCTTGGATGGATCCCATCAGGGCATATATTGAGGAGGGAGAATTACCAATTGATAAGCTCGCAGCTAAAAAATTGAAGTTTAAAGTTGCTCGGTACGTATTAACTAACGGTATTTTATATAGACGAGGAATTATGGCAGGTTTGCAGAGATGTGTACATCCCTCAGAGGTGAAAGAATTGTTTGAAGAGATCCATGAAGGGTCCTATGGAGCCCATATAGCAGGTCGGACGCTTTTGCAAAGGATGATGACGTAGGGATATTACTGGCCGACGATGAGGGTTGATTGTGTAGCCTATGCCAAGAAATGTGACAAGTGCCAGCGCTTTTCCTCCATCCGAAGAACTCCGCAAGCATTGTTGACACCCATAACTTCCCCTTGGCCATAGAAGGTGTACCAATTTATTTGGAAGAACATCATTTGCCGATATGGTCTTCCTCATGCTTTCATCACAGACCATGGAACACAATTTGATAACGAGGAGTTCGCTGCCTATTTCCATCAGTCAAATATTTTGAAGGTCCACTCAGAACCAGGCCATCCTCAAAGTAATGGGCAAACTGAAGTGACAAACAGAACACTGCTGAATGGTTTGAAGAAAAGACTGGACGATGCGAAATCAAATTGGATCCACGAATTACAATCAGTAATGTGGGCTTACCGAACAACTCCCCGAGTAGCAACTAGAGAATCTCCCTATATGCTAGCGTTTGGAAGTGAAGTTGTTATACCTGTCGAGTTGGGCCTCCCAAAACACAGGGTACTAGATTTCAACTCCCCTGTTAGCGACTTAATGAGAAGATTGGATTTAAACATGCTCGAGGAAGTTAGAGAAAAAGCAACCATTAGAAATGCTGCTTACCAGCAGCGAACAACTTTGTTCTACAACAAGAGAGTGAAGAAGTGCGACCTGAAAGAAAACGACTATGTACTGAAGAAAGTAATTCAAAAGCACAATAAGCTGGAGGCAAACTGGCATGGACCATACCAAGTTACAGAAGTTGTTCGACCAGGAACTTACCGAATAGCAACTCTAGAAGGGGAGGAGTTTAAGAATGCATGGAACGCAGAGCACCTGCGGAAGTATTATCAGTGATGAATAAAATGAAGATATTCTGCTAAATTCTTTATTTTTATTGAAAGTTTTTGGGGGAATACTAGTGCTACACACTACTCGGCAAAGCTCAGGCTACTCAAATTTTTTCTCGAAAATGCCAACTAAGGTTGGTCGAGAAACCTATATTCCTCCGGGAAGTAAAGCTACCTATATTCCTCCGGGAAGTAAAGCTACCAATATTCCTCCGGGAAGTAAAGCTACTTGTATTCCTCCGGGAAGTAAAATTTGTATTCCTAAGGGAAATAAAACTATATGTTTCTCGTGAAATAAATGTATTCCTAAAAATGCCAACTTATGTCGGTTAGGAAGTAAATATATTCTCGAAAATGCCAACTTGAGTTTGTCGGGAGGTAAAATTATTTCAAAAATACTAACTATGGCTGGTCGGGGATAGAAGTCGACAAGGAAAATTTACCGACCTTGGTTGGTCGAAAACATTTAAGAGAAAAATCTACCAACTATGGCTGGTCGGGGATAAAAATCCACTAACTATAGTTGGTCGACAAGTAAAATTTAAAGTGATCGAGCAACATTTTTGATACTCGTAACTTTTGAATTATTACTAAGTTGGTCGAGAAACAAAATATTATTTTTGCCAAATGACTACCACAAGTTCAAACTACTCGACAATAAGTTGATCGACAAACTACACAATATTGTTATCTTTTTATCAGATACACATGCACAAATATAAAGTGTTTTACAAGACAATAGTAATTAAGATAGCAAATAGAAATGAAAGTATTTCATTAAATCCAAAAACAAATTACATTGATAATGAAATGAAAGTTACATTGATATTGAAATGTATACTAACTATTACATCAAATTTCCTACTCTACTGTTCTTTTCCCCTCTGCTTTTGACACAGGTTCATCCCCAGCAGGCGGATCATTTAAAGCCAGGGGAGAATTTATGAAGTTGAGATCCTTTAACATCCTGATATTCATCACGGATGGTCGATCTAGAAGGTGCTCGGGATGAGATACTTCAACAATTGAATGGAGATTGTAGTCACCGAGATATTTGGAAATCAAGCTCCGAGGAATGGCCCGAGCAGGGATCCAACTCATATCCAGTTTGAATGGTGGCACGGGTAAGTCGAGAAGCCCGAGATCATGGTAGTCCCATAAGTAATGGCCCTGTTCGAGCTGCAGCACACCTAAGGCATTCAACCAGCCTTGCTTGTAGCCCTCATTATTGGCATTCTGGATACGATCGTCCAAGTGAAAGAGAGCTTCGTTGTATCCAGCCATCCAGAACTCTCTGGGCTGTTTGTGGAATTGATATGTTAATCTATCTAGCTGCTCGTGGAGATTTTTGATGAAGATCTCTTTATTTTCCAAGGTAGACTTCTGCGTGGAAAGCTGTTCTTCCAGGTCCCTGATCTTCTTTGACATTTCAGCCAAAGCCTGGTTCTTCGCCATTAATTGGAAGGCCTGTTTTTCTAAGACAGACTGAGTCCTCTGTTCCTCGACAGGAATTCGAGCTGCTCTTGCTCGTCCCCGAGGAGCTCTTGCTCGACCACGAGAAGATGTAGATGGACCAGACCTCTTCAAGGTTTCCAACTCGTCGCTCAAGTTGGCGTTCTTAACTTCTAAGAACGAAAATCCCTCATTAGTCACTGGGATCAAGGCTTTTGATGTGGAAGTCGAAGACTTTAACTGTGACAGCTCCCTTTACAGGTTGTTGTTTTCTTGCTCCAGCAACTCGGCTATCTGTCTGCACTCCTTAACTTCGCCCTTCAGAATTCTCTCCCTCACCTCGTAGCCAATAAAGCGCTTCTCGTACCCCTTGTCAGCATTGAGCTGCTGATACTTCTTCTCGTACCCCTCATGTAACAGGGCAGTGGATTATTTGTATTGTAGCTGAAGGTCTTCGAGGGTGCCTTGGAGATCGTCGATCATATCATAATAAGCCACATTATTGGCCACTGCTCGATCAAGTAGACACTTCAGATATTGATATGCTTCAACTGCCTGTTCTGAAGCATCCTGGTCGAGGATGTCGACGACTTGTGATGCACTCAGGTCTGTGTGACTAGCCTTAAAGTATTCATTACATTGTCGCAGTAGCTTTGTATCATGGGCAGATAGTAATTCCATCCTGGCCAGAAACTAGCAGAGAAAGATAGAGCAATCATCAATAAGAAGTACAAGCAGAGTATGAATAAAAAAAAGACAACAATATGCAAAAAAGTCCAAGTTTTATTAGATCATAAAGTCAGAGTTACAAGTTTTGGTTTACATTTGATAAAAGAAAAATAAAATGTAAAAATAAACCCGAACAACTCTACACCTTTTCCTTATCTCCCAAAACCTTCTCGGAAGGCTGGGACGAGGAAGAAGGTTGCTCGGAGGGAATGGATAGTTGTTCGGGGAGCACTGGCAATTGCTCGGAGGAAGTAACAATTTGCTGAAGTTCCTTGGCAGCAGGCTGAATGACTGAGGGATGATCTCCCATCACCATAAAAGACTCTTCGGAGGCAACTTCAGCCTCTTCTAAGTCTTCAGGAGTTTGAGGGGGACCAGAGATGTGTTTCTTAAAGAGCTCAGAATTTTCATCCACTTTCATCTCCTGAATGGCAGCAACCCATCCATCCCTAAAGTCTTTGAGGCTGCCATAGTCCACTTGCGACACCATGGTAGCCAATCCCTTGTTCCACCCCTTGTCCCAGCCAGCGCTGAAGGACTTCTTCACAGCCATCTTTCTCTTCAGCTTCTTCGAGGAAAGTTTCTTGGACAAAAGGTTCTCAGCAGTCTTCAGTTTGTTCTCAACCTCCTCCTTCTGCCGAATTACTTCCTGAAGTTGGCCCAACTTTTCCTCAGCAACCTTAAGCTTATCCTCAAGTTCTCCAGAAGTTTTGAGCTTCTCTTCAAGCTCTTTATTTTTCCCCTTTATGTCCTTTATTCTCTTCTCTAACTCCTTGGAGATCTCAACGACCTGAGCTTTTTCCTGCTCAGTGGAGGCAAGATTATTCTTCCAGATTGTCTTATCAGTAGCATATTTCTGGCGAGAATCTTCCAAAGACCTCGTCAGGCCCACCAGAGCCTCCTCCACACCAGATGAGGAGTTCAAAGCTTTAATTGCTTCATCCTTCTTCAAAATTATATTGAAGCAGCTTATCAACTATGAAAATAAAAGGAAAGCAAGTCAGAAACAGAAATGACAAGGGAAATATGAAAAGTTCAAAGGAAGAAGACTTACAGAAGCAAGGTGGCGAGCAGCTAACGAAGTGACCATGTCCTGAGTAAGGTTTTCTTCAGTACCTTGGACCTCTGGAATGATCAGGACTTTACCGATCTCATGGTAGAGCTCGGGGGAACAAAAGTAGGAACCCTAGTTCCAATGGTTGGGGGCTGAGTGATGGTGTCAGCCAAATTGACCGAGGAGCTCTTCTTCAGCTTCCTCGGGGGAATAGGAACAGATTCAACCAAGGAAGAACCCTTGGTCGGTGATATTACAATCACCTCTCCAGGAGTAGCAGACCTGCTCGGAGCCACTACGGGCTTCTCGGCCACCTTCACAACAGCAGCCGATGAAGGTGCATCATTCTTCTTTGTCCCCTCCCCTAGGACATCAACTTTACTTCTTTTTGCCTCTCCAGAACCAGAGGCAGGCTTCTCGAAGAGAGTGGGAGGTCTTCTCTTCTTCATTCTTTCACTCAAAGGGATGTGAGATTCAAGCGAGGAGCTGGTGGAAGCTGATACTGGCTCTGATTCACTTATTACTGGACGAGCAGTAAAAGAGGTGGTGTAGATCTTGTATTGCAGCAGATATGAAGCCGACCTAATATGCTCGTCAGCAAAAGATTGATGCAGACTCCAGATAAGTTTTAAATGTCTTATATTAACATCTGCTTCCTTTGGACACTTTCTTTTGCTATCAACTACAAACAAATCAAAAATAAAATATCAGTAGCACATTTTATCAAACACAAAAGAAGCATGATTTCAAAATAAATAAAATAAAATAAAAATAACCTATCCCATTGCCATAGGGAGGGCATCTGGGACCCTGATAAACTTAATCTCCCGATAAAGGAGCATGTTGCCAATTTTTTATGACAACCCCGTGCTCAAAATAATCCCTGTTGGCATCAGGGAGATTGACTACTAAGGCCCTATTTAACATTCTAGTTTTTAAATAAAAGGTGTTATCACCAACTTCCCATCTATAACAAAACATAATCTCAGGAATTCCTATGCGAGTTCCATGGATTTGATTTAATCTATGCACCCCATTAACTATTCTCCATGTGTTGGGGGCTATTCTTGAAGGAACAACGTCAAAGTACTGATAGAATTCCAGACACAAGGGATTTGGTGGAAAAGAAAATCCACACTCAGCAATAAAGAGACTGGGGAACCAATGTCCCTCAGCCAAACGAAAATAATCAAAAGGCTCAGAAAGCTCTTCCAAAACAACCCAAGAGGGAATGGAAAAATCAGAGCGAAATTTATCAAGAGATTCAACAGGGTAAGCCATGGTGAATAAAGGAAATGAAGAAGAAGGAAGAAGATCTTACAGAAAAAGAGTGGAGCTGTTGACAACGGACGATGGAAGAGATGAATACACAGGAGAGAAAGAGACGATGGAAAACTCAAAAATACAAATTTGAAAAGGTAGAAGATGATGGGAGTGTCTGTGAAGTTTAAATACCTTGCCTTGGGAAATGGTAAGTAATGATTACAAAAAGAAATAATTACGCTACCGGTAGCTAGGGAAACAAAAAGGGCGTGGCAATTAAAGCGAGAAGAAACGATTACGCTACCGGCGGCTAAAAAGACAAAAAGTACACAGAGATCGAGGCGGTTGTGAAAATTCAAAAAGCCTGATTCTACGAATTTGGAAAGAGAAATAAATACATGGGAAACACTCCTAAAAATCAGGAGGATTATTTAAAGCTATCATATTCCGAGAAAGAATGTTCCATACTCCTCAAATTTTTAACTATGAAACATTGGGGGCTTCTGTTGATACCAAATTTAGTCTGCTGACATGGATCAATAAAGTGAAGACACATGGTAGTCTACGTGGAAACAACAAACACTTCCGAGGAACTCACACGCTCCGAGGAACTCATACGCTCCGAGGAACGAGAATTCTCCAAGGAACTCTTGAGAACCGAGAAGCTTAGGAGGTCCGAGCAACTCAGGCGGTCTGAGCTGCACCTCGAACAAAGCATTAATAGCTGGATAACCAACAATTTGACTGTTCATTTAATGCTTATCATTCAGATGCATATGCTTAAGGAGCATTGAATGTATCACCCTTTCATATGTACATCATTTAATGTATTACCCTTTCACATTACAACCCCATGGCTATAAATACATTATACAATCCTCATTGTAAGGGGACCGGAATTTCTTGAGATAATTTGTAATCGAGAATTCCCATACAAACAGTAATACCATAACAGTGGACGTAGGCCATTCTTATAAGGCTGAACCACTTTAAAAATTCTTTGTCTCATTTATTTATTTGTGATTGAATAATTAAATATGATCTAATTTTTTACATCAACACAAACAGTAATACCATAACAGTGGACGTAGGCCATTCTTATAAGGCTGAACCACTTTAAAAATTCTTTGTCTCATTAATTTATCTGTGATTGAATAATTAGATATGATCTAATTTTTTACATCAACAATCCTTATGATAGTACTCTCAAGGTGTCAATAGCTTTATCCCATACTTCATGCTCACTGTATGCTTCACCCCCATGAAGTTATAATTTCACGGTCCATTATTCGGTACCATGTAAAAACTAAGAAATTGAAATCATACACTCAGAAGCATAAGGACTTTCTCATAATGGGTAGAAAAATATCCATGAGGCTTGCTTCCAGATTCCTTGTAGGAATGCCATCATTCATACCTGTTGGGCTATCTAATAATCCTTCAAAAAAATATAGTTTCGAGTTTGATCCCATTAGATCCTCTCTACAAATAAAACAAATATTGTTATTAGGAAAAAGGAAGTAATTGAAGAGATCTATTACACCCAAGAAGATTTATTGTGTTTATTCTAAACCACATATTTCTATAAAATAGAAGTCAAAATATAGATGCACATAAATAGAAATCTAAAACACTAAATAAGATCTGTGAAAATAATTAAAATAGTACATTGAATGCAAAATATACACATTACCTCCCAAAAATAATCCTCAATAGTTACATATCCACTGACTTTGAAGTCTCTCTGAGAACTAATAGCTTTAACTGTGTTAATCACTTTTTGAATAATGACCTTACCATTCATCTTTTTACCTTTATACACAATTGAGTTGTTATTTTTCCAAATCTCCCCAACTGTACAGACTAAGAAACTATAAAACTGAGTTATTAGAGATTGTCATCCCACTATCCACTAATAAATAGATGATTAAGATCCTCCATGTACATGTAGCAACATCTACACACTGAAGTAAGTTTCACTCCCAGACATGCATTTGAACCAAAGACAAAAATATCCAAATACATGAAATTAAAAAGTTGAATAATGTATCGTCATCGAGTACAAACCTTTGCAGCTTCTTCATACAGAGAGTTGAAGGCAAGAAAAAACAGAGTGAAGGATTAATGGAAACTACATATGGATATGGAATTGCAAAGAGAATTATAGAAAAAGAGTAAGAAGCGCAAACTTCATGAAGATGAGATTGTTTATCCAATCTCCAAACCAATATACAAATGGCGATCAAAACGAAAGCATTAAAGATGTGTGGTGCAATCATAATGCTCTTTTTCCCCATTGTTTAGGAAAAATCACAAACACATTGAATCCAAACCATACATAACCGAACTTCAATCAAATCTTCACACAAAAACAAAAAAGGCACAAAAATTGAAACTCATTGTGTTTCTTTCCTGATGAAAAGATCACCAAATGTGTCTTTGATTCGTTGTTTCCAACATTATTTATCTTTGATTCGTCGTTGATTGTGTTTCTTTCTTGATGAAAATATCACCAACTTTGAATGTTTCGTTTCTTACTCGTCTATTACTGTACTAGACGACCTTATATTGCATGGAGGCCACTATTATATCCGCTTCTTCTACCAAGAAAACCAAACAGAAGGAAATAAAATGAGAAGTCTAAAAAGCAGAGTAAAGCATACTATGGAAAAACTCTAATTGAAACAGATCTTACATGTCCATATGTGATGATACGGGTTTCATAATTGCATAATTGTAAAACGGAAATAGGTGCCGGTTTCATATATCAACATGTTCAACCATTTTTTTCTCGGTATCAACTTTCAATATCTTTTGCAAGATGAGAACCCATAAAATTAATGGTGATAAAATATAAGAAATATGATAAAGAATTATTGTGACATAAGTTTCACTAATACACACCTAAACTAAAATTTCATAGTTCCACAAATTACCTTGGGATTATATCAAAACTAAAATTTCATGAATAAGCCAAAAAAGAATATAAATGTCAGGAATAGACCAAAAGGTCAAATCTCAATTAGGCAACAAATTGCATAAATAATATAAATGTCAAAAAATAAAATAGAATCCAAATGAAAATTACTCTTGGTAGGCGTCAGCATGAGAGACAACGTGGGAGGCAGTTGAAGGGAGACAGCAACATGGGAGGAAACAAAGAGTAATATCTTCATGGTTCCTCACCCAACTAATTAAAAATAAGGACTTGAAGGAAATCCACTCCAAGCCTTCATCGCTAGGCTTTTTCACAACCACAAAGTTTTGCGGCACAACAATGAGCTGAACCTCTCAGACCATGTCGATGAAAATTGATTTTCCACGGTCTCCAACAACCACGATGTGGGCATTTACGTCTAAAGTGGTGCCCTTATAGCATTCTGTACACAACAAAATAAATATTTATGTGTCATTACCTTGTAGAGAATAACTCTCTCAACACTGAGTTGCATCGAGTTAAGGATTAGGCGCTTTATTCTATTGAGGTGGATAACTCATCCTCCACGTGGGTTGTATACTTTCAGCACATTGGTTATTAATGTCCTCCAAGCCAATGTGGGACTATCATCTCAAACCTTTCAGCTCAGAGGATACTTCCACTATGGTCCTCTTGGCCTTGAAACTTCCTCACTGTTTGGGTGTTAATATTGAAAACTTCAGAAAGCATTTGTTTGTCGAACCCATTGAAGATGTTCCCATAGCTTCCATGTTCTGTTCTTCCTTGTTGTGGGTTTCCAGGATAACTACGAACTTATCAAGATCCAATTTTTTTCTTTCGATGCCGATTGCAGAGAGATGTTCTACGGGAATGCGTGGATGGGTTCATATTCATTTAGCGCATTATAAACTTCATTATAAAACTATCAATTATTGAAAATGGAGTATAATTCAAGCAACTGTTCCTAAATAAATTTCTACTCATAATTAGTGAAAATCAATATTGATTGAAGCCAAACAAATGTAAAAAAATGTTAATAAAAAGGCATCACCTATATTAAACAACTCACTACCTTTGCTTATAAACTAAAAAAAACATAATTTTTTGGTCCTTTTTTCCTACGTATACAGTTAAATACATATGCTACTATATATAATGCATCATTGTGTAAAATAACAAATGGGTCAGATCTAAAAGATATTTCACAAACCCACTCTAATCTTCATAAACATTCCCTATGAAAACAAAAGACAATAAAAGGAAAAAATAACATATGGGTCAGATCTGAAATAGGATCGGGAGAATAACATATGGATCACAAATAGATTTGAGAGAAAAAAAGAGGAATGAAACCGTAAAACGAAGTTAAAGCTCACCATAGTGGTAGATTTCAGCAAAACATGCTTTTTAATTGTGCGTTTCTTCACCTACATATTTGTTCACCTGCAATTTCGATGAGTTCATAAATCTAAAGTAAAATGGAAAAAATAGATACAGAGAAATATTTGGTGGTAGCTCACCTGCAATTTCTTCACCTTTTGATTTGGTGGTATGTTAGATCTAAATATTAACACTAAAAAAAATAAAAATAAAAATCAAATATCCATAGAGAGAGAGAGAGAGAGAGAGAGAGAGAGATCTAACTTGATCCTTAGATATAGAGTAACAAACACAACTTCAGGTTTAAACCAAACCCGATTTTGAATTGTGGATTTTGGTTTGAATCGATTTTGAGTTTTGGTTTGCTAGTTCATGAGTGGGGAGCTTGAGGTGAGAGGATTTGTGAGGGTGGGTGTGTCTCAATAGTTAAGGGTGTTTATGTACTAAAGTATCCTTGTTATCACTACACCAAATATGCCTAATTTTCACGGTCATTGACCTTGACAAGTTGAACTTGTCAAGGTCAATGACCGTCACAATTCGGGGCGAGACAACTTTTTTTGTCACGGATGTGTCACGGTCATTGACCGTGATAAGTTCGTTAGAATTTTCAGGGTCGTATCACGGGCCATGACCGTGATAAGTTTAGTCATGATTAATAACCATGACAAAGCCTTGAACCTTTAAAAAAAATTGTCACGGTCTTTGACCGTGACAATTTTGGGCAGAATTTAAAAAAATCTGCTGGGCAGTATGGCCACTGCCACTGCCCAACAGTATATTTGTACCTGTTATAGCAACATCATATATCCAAATAAACTAAAGATAATACAAATATATATTCAAAATAGAAACAATATACATGGCCATATAATCCATAATATAATTCAAATGTACCAACTTAAAAATATGTCACTACATGTTCGGGGTAAATGTGAGGAGGTGAGTAGGCCACACAATATAAGAATTGACACACCCACTTATATACATCGTGCCGCATTGTTCGCGCAACCACAATAGGGAGTTCTCATTCTCGGGTATCACATGCGTGACGAGCACTTTGGACTCGATCTCTTGAAGCTCACATCCATGAACTATTCCACCCTGGATGATATTCGGGTCCCTCAACCCCCGCCCTATCTGCTAGCCATCAAATACGTCCAGTATGAACACGCTCAGCCAACTAAGTTTCGATATCGGTCTGTTAAAGGGCGCCAAATAGGGAAGTGGATCATCGAAGTACGCACGTGTCGGTGATGAAGCATCGAGGTCCACATCCTCGTCATCCTGTGCCTCATCCTCCCGCACCTCCTTCTCCATCGCCTTATCCTTCCCTTTCCCTTTACGGTCTACGCCCAAAGTACGCTTCATGAATGAGTACATATCTTGGACCGTCTCCTCCAAATGGGACAGCTTCGCGTCATGTGAATCCAGCGTTCGAGCTAACCCGGTGTCGCTCGTCTCCAATCCGATGATCCTAGATTTTTCCATCCGTGAGCTCACCCCCCTTGTCCTCCCCTTGCGATCAGAGCCAAGAACTTGGCTGAGTGAGTATGTAGACAAAGATTCCTTGTCGGCATTAGACTGCGACTCATGAACTTTTTTAAGCTTTGCCTGAAACGACAAAAAGCACATGATTAGTAAAATAAGTAAACTAAAAAATTATAACGTAATTAACAAAAAGTAAACTGTTGGATTACTTTCAATCGTGGCCATGACGCTCGGGGACACCTCCTTGTACTTCCCCTTCTTCGTTCGAAGAGCAACATAAGTATCGAGCCTATGTGGCTTACCCCAGGGCCACTCCCTACCCCATGAAATAAAATAAAGTAAAATTAGTATCGGCCCTGCAAAGCAAAATAATACGGAATAATATATTTTTGTAGTTATAGAAAAATTAAATCTTACCTTCATCCTATGCTATACCTCGGCGTAAGACGTTCGACCGGAGTAGTGCGCGTCCGCCTTTTTTGCCCGATTTTCCCTCCCCGATTAGCGAGATGCCAATTGTCGCTCCCTGATCTCATTGTCAATGAACTTTTGCCATTGTACCAATGAGATTGGATCCTTCGGGGGGACGTATTCACTCCATTGGATAATGGACTCTCGTGTTTTCCCAAAGTACCGTGTCCGCATATTTTTCTTCCACGTCTCGTGTTGCTCCCTCAACTGCTCCAAGACGGAATTACGTAGCTTTGGATCCAAGTTGAATTGTTCCTGTCCAACAAATACAATGTTAGTTGCGAATAAATGTAAATATAAATATAAATATAAATATAAATATAAATATAAATATAAAATGAAATTGAAATTGAAATATTCATATAAATATAAATTTATTACCTGTAGTGCCGCCCAAACAGCTAACTTGAGCTCATATGCCACCTCCTTCCAACTCATAAACCCCGGGCCGATGACCGTCTTTAGCAGCTCCAGGGATCTTGCTAATAGCTCTGACTTGTTCTCGATGGTAATCCCAAATTTTCCATATTTGGGGAGCCTAGGGGCCGAGGAGCCCTCGTCGCCTTCGCTACCACCGATCCCAAACTACATAATCATAACTAGCATCATCATCCTCGCCTTAATACCTGAAGGACACATTTGCTGTAAAAAAATGTTATTAGTATAGATAAAAAAAATTAGAAGAAGACATGAAAATATGTACAATTACTACAAATAAAAATGAGCACTAATTATTAATTTACCTTCCTACACCCCCTCCCCCACCACACACACGCACATGTACACGCACACCCCCATACACCCCCTCTATATACAAAGTAATTTTCAAAAAAAGTTGAAAAATCCCACCCCCATATGGACAATAATCCAGTGGTCATGCCACTTTTAAAACTAACCAACCCAACATTTACTAAACAAAATAATCCAACATCAATGTCAACAACAAATGTGTATCCCGTACTCCTTCTAATTCATCTACTCTATTAATTCATTTCATCAATTAAACTAACAATAAAAGTATACAATTATTAATTTACTAATTTACAATGAGGGGCAATCCTACTTTCATATGAAATGGGCACTAATTATTAATTTACTTTCATCTAAAACTATACAATTAAAATTACAATTAAAGCTATACAATTTATTAATTAAAGCTATACAATTGTTTGGATTTCCCCACCACACACACACACCCCCACCCCACCCCCACCCCCACCACCCCACCCCTACCCCTCCCCCCACCACACACACACACACATACTATATATATATTGTTCGATATACAAAGTAATTTTAAAAAAAGTTGAAAAATCCCACCCCCATATGGACAATAATCCAGTGGTCAGGCCACTTTTAAAACTAACCAACCCAACATTTATTAAACAAATTAATCCAACACCAATGTCAACAACAAATGTGTATCCCTTACTCCTTCTAATTCATCTACTCAATTAATTCATTTCATCAATTAAACTAACAATTAAAGTATACAATTATTAATTTGCTAATTTACAATGAGGGGCAATCCTACTCTCATATGAAATGGGCACTAATTATTAATTTACTTACATCTAAAACTATACAATTAAAATTACAATTAAAGCTATACAATTTATTAATTAAAGCTATACAATTGTTTAGATTGCCCCACCACACACACATACACACCCACCACACCGCCACCACGACCACCCCACCCCCTGCCCCCCTCCCCCTGCTACACACACCTGCACACACACACACACACACACCACCCCACCCCCACCACACCTACACACACACACACACACACACACATACACACACACACACACACACACACACACAACCCACCCCACCCCCATCAACCCCCACACACATATATACACACACATACACACACAGATACACATACATATACACACATATATATACACACATACACACACATATAGAAATGAAAGAGAAAGAGAGGAAAAAAACATACCTTAGAGAGAGAGAGAGAGAGAGAGAGAGAGAGAGAGAGAGAGAGAGATGGAAAACTAAAAATCGGTGGGAAAAAAAAGCCTAGGGCTTATTTTACTGACGACATTGTCACGGTTGTGTCAAGGTCCTTGACCGTGACAATTATTCAAAGAATTGTCACGATCATTGACCGTGACAAGTCCATGACAAAGATGTTTGTCACGGACTAGTCACGGTCAATGACCGTGACAATTCTTTGTCACGATCAATGACCGTGATACAAAACGAGTGTTTGTTGTCACGGTCAATGACCGTGACAAGGGTGGCCGACTGAAAGGTGACAATTTGACCATTTTGGTGTAGTGTATTGAATTAAAGTAAGGAGGTGGAAAATATTTAGAGGGTGAAAAAAGGAGGAACTCAAATTTATAAGGGGAAAGATAGGTACTATAGGATCAATGTAACTTATGACATATATAAACTCTCTTGTGTCATCACATGAATAGTGTTGATTTTTTATCCATTATATATATATGTTTTAAAATAGGTGTGATCTCTCACATTAACTTTATTAGAAATAAACAATGGGGAGCCTCCCCCCACCCGAGGCATACATCAATGATGAGAAATATGAGGACGTGTGATAGAAAAATCCTCTAAAACATCTAGTTTTAATACTACGAAAATGAAAAATATGAAAAGTAAGTTTAATCTCCCCAAAAATGAGATTGGGAATTGGTGACTCCTTTATTGGCACCCCCGATATATGCATTTGTTCCATCAAACCACAAATGCCAACAATTGAAAGTGGGAATAATATGACAAAGAATGCACTAATTTTGTCACCCTTAAAATTAATCCACCAATTTATCAAGTTGCCACTAAAATTTGAACACGAATTCCTCAACCCAAGAATGTTGTAGAAGCGTCTCCAAATATTTTGAGTAATAGGAATTCTCTAAAAAAGATGATGTATATCCTCCTCACAGGCAACAATGGAACATCTACATTTTGAAACCAAAGCTATATGGAGACGTTTGATATACTTGTCTATGGAAAACCCTCTATGAAGAAAATACAACATGGAAATCAAAATTTTAGAAGTAATCCTCCTGTTCAAAATAGAAGAAAATGAGAGTTGAACACATCCTCTATCCCTCACCAAATTCTAAGTTAATTTGACACTAAAAATACCGTTATTTTCCAACAACCAATTTCCGGTATTAGTATCAACATTTTTAGAAAATCGTTCCAAAACCATTTGAATTGTTCTCCATACTTGAGAGGAAACCGATGTCGACCCTTTAAAGTTTTTCACCTTCCATTTTTTGTATCTCCTATGCATGAACTGAGGCCATAAAGAAGGGGAATTAAAAAATTTTCACCAAAAGTTATGTGCGTAGGCAAGGGATAAATCAAGCATGCACCTTCAGTTTAGACCACCTCCGAACTTTGTTTTCCAAATATCGAACCATTACACCCATTGGAAATTTTATTTATCTTCATATTTTCCCCATAGAAACCGATTGAGGAGTTTGTTTACTAGGATAAGAACTCCCCTGGGGGGTTAATGGCGGCAAATTGCATGGACTGTGCAACCGACATGATGAGAGATAATCTTCCATCTTATGAAATACTTTGATTATTCAACTAATTAAGTTTCCCCACCAGTTTGTCAATGTAGGGAGCAAAATAATCTTTATTTTCCCTTCCCGAAAATAAATTAATTCCCAAATAAATGATTGAGAGACTTTTGTGTTAAACCCGTTGACACTTTCCACTACTCTTTTTGTACCATATGTTTCGTTTCCCAGGAGATAGAAGAAACTTTTATTCTAATTTAACACTTGATTGCACTCCCCTTCATAAGCCTTCAAAAATACCACGAAATTTTTTAGAGATATTTTATCCCCAATTGCAAAAATAAGCAAATCATTTACAAATGAAAGAAAAAAATAATAGGACATCCCCTTGTTAGTGCAAAATGTGCCATTTTCCATTCTTCCATCATTTTTTGAACCCCCATTTAGAAACTTCCAAATCTATCACAAATAATATCGGCGATAATGGATCCCCTTGTCTCAATCCCTTTTAGATTTAAAGAAACTCCAAGCTTTCCCATTAACCCCAATCGAATATCAACAATTAGAAATAATCTTCCAAATTAAATCAATGATCGTCTCTAAAAACCAAAAAAGTTAAAAAAAATTTATGATAAACAACTACAACATCCTATCATAGGCCTTTGATATGTCAAGCTTCAAAATAAGATTAGAACATATAAGTTTCTTTCTAAACGATGTCATAAGCTCTTGGGATAAAAACATATTTTCCATAATCGATCTCCCCTTAATAAAGCCAGATTGGGATGGAAAAATAATTTTTGGTAAAATTAGCCTTAACCTTTTTGCTAAATTTTATAAATAATTTTGGAGGAAAACTTACTAAGACTAATTGGACGTTAATCCCTCAATTTTTTGTCCGTTCAATTTTGGGAATCAAAATAACATTGGTTGAAGTCCAACTAACCGAAAAATTTTCCCCAGAGAAAAAATCAACCATTAAAACCATCTGGACTAGTTTCTCCCTCACTATTGAGACCAAAATTGGCGTCATGAATATCGTCTTTCTCCGGAGGATTACCCAAGAGCAATTTATCATTACAAGTCACTACATTCAGAATGCATTCTGAGATAATATCATTTTCCTTAAAATCACCATGTTGGAACCCCTTTGGGAACATACTGTCTATGTCAGAATTGTTGGGGCAGCCATTGTCCGTGCCCATATTTGATTTGAATTAGCGTATTAAGACTTTAATGACCTATTAATTTAATATGAATTTTCATTTCACAAATACGAATTCAAGTGTAATCTCACATTTTCCAAATATGAATACTTATGGTGCAATATATTATAGATGTTACATCTTCCACATCAAAAGAATGAATATCATCATTCCATGTGACTTTATATAGCTCTTTTCTTAAGGGGCTTTAAGTTAACCATTCTATCATATTCTTAAAGTCAAATGGTGTAAGTGTCAAAAGCAGGGGAAAAGTATAACTAATATCTAAAGACATTATCATAAAGTGTTTCACTAAGGTTGTGTATAGGAAACTATCAGGTAATGATTCTTATATAGCTCAACTATAAGAGTTGTCATAGGACTTCAGAAATTCCCCACAGTTCTAGATCCATCTCGATGATTATGACCACTAATTTATTTATCATCCATCATTTCTCAATCAATTAAGCCTTCAAAATCGTTGGTTTCAGTAATGAGTAATCTAGGTTGTTCTCCCTTATACACTAACGAATAAGTGAGATTATCAATAGTTGTAGTGAAAACAAACAAAGAACTGTTGTGTTTAGATGATTATTATTTTAGTCGTGACCTTAATCACCATAAAAGATCGAAAAATCCAAATTCTAATTTTTCCTTACAATTATTTTTTTATTATAGGTGTTACAATCTATCGAGCTAGTGAAATGTAAGATAAATGATTTTACGTCATTTACATAGGAGTGTATATAGTTTCTTTAACATTTTCCACTTTTCTTCTCCATTACTTCCTTTCCCCCCTCTTTACGGTGATGATACATATTATATGTTCAAGAACAAGTGTTAAAACTCTGCTACTCAATTGCATTCTTTCTATTTTTTATTCCTCTTTATGTCCAAAGTGCGGTCATAAACTATACTGCCTTCACAAACATTCCTTTTGTGTCCATCCGGGTCGGATTCCTTTGTCATGAGCTTGGCCTCTGTGACAACCCGTGATCCAAAATAAGGGGTGGCCAGCCCATGGAATCATGGATGGAATCATTCTCAGCATCATAACAATATAATAAGTATACGGGAAAACCACCCAATAATTCCAAAAATGGGTTGCCAAAATTTTTGTTTTATGATAAGTTAAGAAAATAATTTAAACAACCCAATCTAAAAGAAAGTGGAATCCCAAGAAAACATATATTACATCCATAACAAATATACAATGAGAGGACCGAATATGCTGTCGGTCAACAGTTACATACAACGTATTACAACAGTTTAATAACTTACATAATACATTCATTAAACAGTTACAAAAGTTGGGCCACATGACCGTGTGAAAGACCCGATCATATCTAGAATATATAAATGAAGTCGTCTAACAACATATCCCGTAATTATCCGCAAAGTATTACGGATCCTCAAAAGCATTGGAATAGGAATATCACAACAGGTGCCCTTGCGGCGGAGCACCTGAGCGGATAAAAATTCATGCACAACAAGGAAGATGAACGGGTCAGGGACCGGTTTTATATGATCACCAGATGAATAAAAAGCATGATAGTTATGAACAGTTAATCATAAATGATGAAGATGAGAATCCATCAACATAATTTCAAGCATGAGACGGAGATTTAGACGATTATAACTTTTTATTTAATTTAAGCAAGAGAATATAATTAAACCTCATTAATTAAAAGTCTCCATCATTATTCATCATTTCATTTCATTTTTCATTCCTAAACAGGAATATAATTAACATCATATGGATTTATGGCATTTCACATATTTCAAGTCCCACTTGATTCAGAATGTCTATATTCGTATACATATAACGATTCTAAGACCGGCCCTCCGAGTTTCCCAACTGGGCGCGCCCCAAAATGACTATCATCTTCTAGGACCTATCAAATAAGACAACCTAGGCACCTAACGCACATCGGGAAATGGCCATATGCCTGCGAGTGAGTTATAACCACACCCGAAATTACCTCACTAGCCCAGAATAAAACATATAACAATCCCGCATATGGCCGAGGACTATAGTCTCCCTACGTTCATTAGTCATGGGACATCACCTCATGTGCGATCTTCCCTTATGATAGCATTTAGAGAGGTGTGTTTAAGTAAATTAGCATTTACCATTTAAATCTCATTTTTATCCCCATTATTTATGTGTAAGTTTCATTTTATTCGAAACCATAATCATTGAATATTCTCATTAATATTCATCATGTTTTAAGTCCCGAATTATTCTCCAAGTGATCACAATAATTCTACAAGTCCCAAGGTTTTGTATACCTCCAGTGAGCCCCTAAAGTCTCCAAGTACGGGCTTACAACTCTTAAACTCCTAATAATGTACTAAAGGAAAGAAATGTTCTAACCTCAATTTTTACACCTCAGGAGTAAGCCCCGTTTAACCCATTCCTAATGTAGGGTAGTGACTCAACTCAACTAAAACTCTAGGACTCTAAGTTTACTTCATACAATAAGGTTCCTAGGTCCTAAACCTAAAGAAAAGGGTTGGAATTAAACTAATAAAAATCACCCTAAAGTGCAGGATTTCCGAATCGATTCGTCTTGGCCGAATCGATTCGGTCAGAAAAGCGAATCGATTCGGGCCATCCGAATCGATTCGGTCAGGAAATCTGGGTTTCTGCATAATTGTCGAATCGATTCGGACAACCCGAATTGATTCGGTCCATTCAGACCTTTAAACTGCCCCTTGGGAGAATCGATTCAGACATGGATGAATAGATTCGGCCCTGCCAATTTTCCAAGTTTGGCTAGGGAGTCTTGGACTCCTAAATTTCCTCCAACTCAATTATATCCAAACCAAGCTCATTTATTACCACCAACTGATCATCAATGCATCTAACAACTATAATTTACACCAATAAACATCCAAATCAACCTCCAAGGATTCAAAACCCATAAATCCATAAAAAAAACCTAACTTTGTTAAACCATAACTAATACACAACCATCAATACTAATTATTCATCTTAAACCATATATTAGCAAGTAGAAAACTTGACTTGGTGTAGGAATCTCAGATTTTCCTGTGGTAGCAACAATCTCCAAGCTTGAATCTTCAATCTCTCTCTTTCTCCTCTTTTTCTCCAAAGTTCTCTTCCTCTGTTTCTCTCTAGGTTAACAAATGCACTTAAGAGAAATAAAAGGCTTAGCAAGACTAAATCGTGGCATTAGTCTCCCAACCTAAATGGTTAATACAGTGATAAAATGACTCGTAACTACACATTTAAGCTATAAGCTGTCAAAAGTGCCCGAAACATTAAAATACACTATGTCACTTATTTCAACTATCTCTCACATTTCGGGACTAAATACGCCCTCCAATTTATCATTTGGAAATTTTATAAATCATTTCAAGTTTCGGTTTCATTTTAAACCATACATGTCATTTAAATCTTATGACACAATAAAACACAACATGGTGATATTTACCTACACATACGGTAAATATGCAACATTTTAGTAAATATCAACTTTTATCTCATTCAATTAATATTTACTCCACATTGCAACATTTTATATATAATTACTTCACATAGTAAATAAATATAAAATAGGTTCTCAAAAATGAGGGTTGTTACATACTCCCCCCCTTATGAGGGAATTTTACCCCCAAAATTCCGGCGTACCTTGTATAAAGAGATGCAGATACTTTTCCCGCATATCATCCTCACGTTCCCATGTTGATTCCTTAGCGTTATGATGACTCCATTGGACTCTCACCAAGGGAACCACTCGAGACCTCAACTTACGCTCCCCATGCTCTAAAATAGCGACCAGTGATTCTTCATATGAGATATCGGGTTGCAAGTCAATATCCTCGAAATGGATATGCCAAAGGGCACCTTCACATCTCTTATACTTCCTTAAAGAGGAAACATGGAACACCTCATGGATTTGTTATAAAGGTTCCGTTAAGGCGAGTTGATACGCCATTGAACCCACCTTAGCAATAATGGGAAAAGGTCCAACAAAACGCGGCGCAAGCTTTCCTTTCTTCCCAAAACGCTTTATACCTTCCATTGGTGACACTCGCACCAAGACTTGATCCCCAATATCCAACTCCATATTCCTTCTATTTGCATCGGCATAACTCTTTTGGCGATCTTGAGCTATCCGAATGATATTTTGAATGAGTTCAATCTTGGAACAAGTATCCTGGATCATTTCAGGTCCAAGGAATTTATTATCCCCTACTTCCAACCAACACGTGGGTGATCTACAAGGCCGGACATAAATTGCTTCATAGGGCGCCATTCCAATAGTAAATTGGTACGAGTTGTTATAAGCAAACTCGACCAAAGGGAGATATTATTCCCAACCACCCCTGAAATCAAGCATGTACATACAAAGCATATCCTCCAACATTTGGTTGACTCTTTTAGTTTGCCCATCTGTTTGAGGATAATAAGAAGTGCTTAATTTCAATTCGGTTCCCATAGCCTCTTGGAAACCTTGCCAAAAGTGGGAAACAAAGATCTTATCTTGGTCAGAAACTATATTTAAGGGCACCCCATGGAGTCTGACAACCTCTGCGATGAATAATCGGGCATAGCGAGCAGTGTCATAATCGGTACGCACGATTAGGAAGTGTGCCAATTTAGTCAAGCGGTCGACGATCACCCAAATAGAATCACAACCACTTTGTGACCTTGGCAATCCCATAATAAAGTTGATTTATATACTCTCCCACTTCCACACTGAAATATCCAACGGTTGCAATAAACCTATCGGTCGCTGATGATCTATCTTGACCAATTGACAAGTAGTGCATTGGGATACGAACTCAAAAATATCCTGCTTCATGCCTGGCCACCAATACTGACGGCCCATGTCTTGATACATCTTATCCCCACTAGGATGTACCGTAAATTTAGACCCATGATATTTCGCCATCACGACCCTTCTCAAATCCCCTACGTTCAGGACAATGAGTCTTCCATGGAAGCATAATCCACCCTCTGAACTTATTGAGTAGGATTCCGCTCTTTCAGACAACAATCGACGTATATGGTACTGATAACATTTATCTCTTCCTTGGGCTTCTACGACCCTTGCCACAATTGTAGGAATAATGGTCATCACTGACAGGAATGCCCTAGCAACCGCATCCTCCTGACTGAGCTCTTTCCATTTAGCTTTCCATACTTCCGCTAACTCCCCCTCGGGCTTTCTACTCAAAGCATCCGCTACTACATTTGCCTTGCCGGATGACAGTGGATGTCAAATTGATAGTCTTTCACAAATTCCACCCATCAGCGTTGTCGCATATTTAAATTTTTTTGTGAAAACAAATATTGCAGCAATTTATGGTATGTGAAGAGACTAAATTTCTCCCCTAGGAGATAGTGCCTCCAAATCTTCAAGGCAAAGATAACTGCGACATGTTCTAAGTCATGCAGTAGATAGTTCCTTTCATGGGGCTTTATCTTGCGGGAAGCATAAGCAATAGCCCGTCGCTCTTGTTGAAGTACACCTCCCAATCCTTGTAGAGATGAATCGGTGAAGACTAAATATTCCAATCTCGGCTTTGGCAATGCAAGGACTGGAGTAGAAGTCAACTTATCCTTGAGCTCATCAAAAGCATCCTGACAAGAATTATCCCATACAAACCTCACCCTTTCCGGGTTAAGTTTATCAAAGGGCTAGCAATTTTTGAAAAACCCTTGATAAACTGACGATAATAACCCGCCAAGCTCGGAAAACTACGAATTTCGATAGGTGTCGTGGGCTGACCCCACTCTCTCACCGCAACCACCTTTCTTGGGTCTACTAAAATACCCTGAGAAGTCATATTGTGACCCAAGAACTGCACTTCCTGCAGCCAAAAACCACACTTCTCGAACTTAGCATACAATTGGTGATCCCTCAACCTCTATCGGACCAACCTCAAGTGAGTAGCATGATCAGATTCCGTTTGAGAATAGAATAGGATGTCATCGATGAATACAATAACAAATTGGTCCAGGAAGTCCCGAAATACCCTATTCATGAGATCCATAAATACGGCGGGGGCATTGGTTAGTCCAAAGGGAATAACCAAAAATTCATAGGATCCATATCTCGTTAGAAAAGCGGTCTTGGATACATCCTGCACCCGTATTCTCAACTGGTGATACCCCATCCTCAAATAGATTTTAAAGAAGTACGATGCTCCCCTAAGCTGATCAAACAAGTCATCGATATGAGGAAAAGGGTATTTGTTCCGGATGGTGACTTTATTCAACTCTCTGTAGTTAACATATAACTGGAGAGAACTGTCCCTTTTCTTCACAAATAACACCGGAGCACCCCACGATGACGTGCTACGCCTAATGAATCCCTGATCCAACAACTGCTAAATTTGACCTCCGAACTCCCTCATTTCCACAAGATCCATGCGATATGGAGCTCTCGCAATCGGCCTCGTTACCGGTGCTAAATCTATCACAAACTTAATCTCCCGACTCGGAGGCAAACCCAGTATTTCCCAAAAAACATCTACAAAATCTCTAACAACCGGAATAGAATCCAAGGGAACAACTACTTCCCGAGAAGTCTCCTCTGCGATACAATACAAATAAGTGCTAGTCCCTCCTTCTAAACGAGGCATAAGTACCAAGAACATTTCTTGCCACGGAACGGCAAAGACTATACTCTTCCCATAATAATTAACTATCGCATGATACTTCACTAGCCAATCCATACCCAATATCACATCATACCCGACCATGTCAAGGACGAGCAAATCGGCCTCAAAGCACAAATTACCCAGAGTAATTCTTTGTGTACAAACAAAGAAAATGAGTGAACCATTACCCATCGAAGATTCAACACTAGTGAAGCTACTCTCAGCAGATTTTATTAACTTTGTAAACTGAACAAAACTTATAGAAATAAATGAATGTGTCGCACCCGTATCAAACAAAACGCGACCCATGTGCCCCTGAATAAGGAACTTACCCTCAATAGTTGGAGGTGCCGGCGGAGCCGAAGGAAGCATAGCATCCTGGATATGATAAACTCTCCCATACTGTAGCTGACCCTACTGCGGAGGGGCAACTATATTAGGTACCTGTGGTGGTATCTGAACCTGTCACTGCTGAGGAACCCTAGGAAGATGACCCCCATCCAACTGAGGACACTCCTTCTTATAATGACCCGCCTCTCCGCATTGGAAACACCGTCCTACCATATTCTTCGTATTTTGGCCCAGGTTATTTCTAAACTAGTTAACACTATGGCCCGAATGGCCCCTACCCCCTTGACCACCCCGACCTATTTTTTGTTGCGGGGCACCCTGACCGTGCCTATTGTTATTGCCACCCAAATTCAACCCACCAAAACGTTATCTTTTTGACAAGTCCCCTTACTAGGGATCCCTTTCTTTCTGCTTATTAACCGAAGATTGGGACGAAGGAAATGCTCCTCCTCTAGTCGTCCAGGTTTTCCCACTTGCCCCACTATGGTAGCTTTCTTGCCACTCTGTAAATACAACCGATGCTTTTGGCAATGGAGAAATGTCGCATTCATTACCTCACCAAAAGTTTACAAGGCTGGATTACCCAACAAATGTTGTCAGATCCTCCAGTTCAAACCTCCCATGAACTTCAAAACCTCCATCTCTTCCGAAGTCACCTCATTCGGTACAAAACTTGCTAACCGGGTGAACTCCTCTTCATATTCCACCATGGATCTCTCACCTTGCACCACATCTTGAAGCCTCCTTTTCATCTCCCTTTGAACTATGCATCCTGCACTTGTTGTTGAGCTTGTGGCATTTGGTGTACCACGGTAGTCATAGCAACATTGATCGCTTGAGCCACAATGTTTGCTACATCAGCAGCATTTATATTTCCATGTGGCGGCGGCGGAGGAACAACACGCTCTTCTACAACCCTATTACGTCTCGCTGGGTGACCTCTCTTAGGCGGCATCTGAGATGAAGAAACAAATAGAGTCAGAATATTATTCAAAACAATCTATCTTACTGAAGATCGCAAATATAAGTAACAAAGTAGTCCTATCATTAGGCTCTATATCAAAGAACGCTACGGTATAACATGACAAGTCCGCATATATCCTAAAGACTCTAGAACCTGATGCTTTAATACCATCTGTGACAACCTGTGATCCGAAATAAGTGGTGGCCAGCCCGATACTCCAATATAACGGAATCATGGATGGAATCATTCTCAGAATCACAACAATATAATAAGTATACTGGAAAACCACCCAATAATTCAGAAAACGGGTTGCCAAAATTTCTGTTTTATGATAAGTTAAGAAAATAATTTAAACAACCAAATCTAAAAGAAAGTGGAATCCCAAGAAAACTTATATTACATCCACAACAAATATACAATGAGAGGACCGAATATGCTGTCGGTCAATAGTTACATACAATGTATTACAACAGTTTAATAACTTACATAATATATTCATTAAACAGTTATAAAAGTTGGGCCACACGCCCGAGTGAAAGACCCAATCATATCTAGAATACATAAATGAAGTCGTCTAACAACATATCCCGTAATTATTCACAATGTATTACGGCTCCTCAAAAGCATTGGAATAGGAATATCACAACGGGATCCCTTGCGGCGGAGCACCTGAGCGGATACAAATTCATGCACAACAAGGAAGGTGAACGGGTCAAGGCCCGGTTTTATATGATCACTAGATGAATAAAAAGCATGATAGTTATGAACAGTTAATCATGAATGATGAAGATGAGAATCCATCAACATAATTTCAAGCATGAGAAGGAAATTTAGATGATTATAACTTTTATTTAATTTAAGCAAGAAAATATAATTAAACGTCATTAATTAAAAGTCTCCATCATTATTCATCATTTCATTTCATTTTTCATTCCTTATCAGGAATATAATTACCATCATATGGTCTTATGGCATTTCACATATTTCAAGTCCCCCTTGATTCAGAATGGTTATATTCTTATACATATAACGATTCTAAGATCTCCCCTCTGAGTTTCCCCACTGGGCGCGCCCCTAAATGACTATCATCTTCCAGGGCCTATCAGACAAGACAACCTGGTCACCTAGCGCACGTCGGGAAGTGTCCATATGCCTGCGAGTGAGAAATAACCACACCCGGAATTACCTCACTAGCACAGAATAAAACAAATAACAATCCCGCATATGGCCGAGGACTATAGTCTCCCTATGTTCATTACTCAGGGGACATCACCTCATGCGCAAGCTTCCCTTATTATAGCATTTAGAGAGGTGTGTTTAAGTAAATTATCATTTACCATTTAAATCTCATTTTTATTCCCATTATTTATGTGTAAGTTTCATTTTATCTGAGACCATAATCATTAATATTCATCATGTTTTAAGTCCCGAATTATTCTCCAAGTGATCACAATAATTCTACAAGTCCCAAGGTTTTATATACCTCCAGTGAGCCACTAAAGTCTCCAAGTATGGGCTTAGAACTCCTAAACTCTTAATAATGTACTAAAGGAAAGAAATTCCCTAATCTCAATTTGTACACCTCAGGAGTAAGCTCCGTTTAACCCATTCCTAATGTAGGGTAGTGACTCAACTCAACTAAAACTCTAGGAATCTAAGTTTACTTCATACAAGAAGGTTCCTAGGTCCTAAACCTAAAGAAAAAGGTTGGAATTAAACTAAGAAAAATCACCTTAAAGTGCTGGATTTTCGAATCGATTCGGCCTGGCCGAATCGATTCGGTCAGAAAAGCGAATCGATTCGGACCATACAAATCGATTCGGTCAGGAAATCTGTGTTTTTCCATAATTGCCGAATCGATTCGAATAACCCGAATTGATTCGGTCCATTCAGACCTGTAAACTGCCCCTTGGGCGAATCGATTCGAACATGGCTGAATCGATTCGGCCCTGCGAATTTTCCAAGTTTGGCTATGGAGTCTTGGACTCCTAAATTTCCTCCAACTCAATGCTATCCAAACCAAGCTCATTTATTACGACCAACTGATCATCAATGCATCTAACAACTATAATTTACACCAATAAACATCCAAATCAACCTCCAAGGATTCAAAACCCATAAATACATAAAAACCCTAACTTTTTTAAACCATAACTAATACACAACCATCAATACTAATTATTCATCTTAGACCATATATTAGCAAGTAGAAAACTTGCCTTGGTGTAAGAATCTCAAATTTTTCTGTGGTAGCAACAATCTCGAAGCTTGAATCTTCAATCTCTGCCTTTCTCCTCTTTTCCTGCAAAGTTCTCTTCCTCTCTTTCTCTCTAAGTTAACAAATTTACTTAAGAGAAATAAAAGGCTTAGCAAGACTAAATCTTGGCATTAGTCTAAATTTCCCAACTTAAATGGTTAATACCGCGATAAAATGACTCGCAACTACACATTTAAGCTATAACCAGTCAAAAGTGCCCGAAACCTAAAAATACACTAAGGCACTTATTTTGACTATCTCGCACATTTCGGGACTAACTACGCCCTCCAAATTATCATTTGGAAATTTTATAACTCATTTCAAGTTCTATTTTCATTTTAAACCATACATGTCATTTAAATCTTATTACACAATAAAACACAACATGGTGATATTTACCTACACATACGGTAAATATGCAACATTTTAGTAAATATCAACTTTATCTCATTCAATTAATATTTACTCCACATTGCAACATTTTATATATAATTACTTCACATAGTAAATAAATACAAAATAGGTTCTCAAAAATGAGGGTTGTTACAGCCTCGAAGGCGTGACAAGTGGAGAAGGCGGAAAAGAAGGTCCCCCTCTCTCTCCCAATTTTTTCCATGCACATGTGGCTAATTCGAGGATATAGAGGTTCTCTTTCTGCCACTCATGTCGGCATCTTCGCGGTCTTCCTCGAATATAAAATTGGCCATCGTCGAATGGGAATAACACGAAGAGATGGAGTTACCAACCTATTTTTCTTAAAATAGGCAAAAGAATGTCATCACCTCGATAGAACAGCATTAAGGCCGTACTGATGCATATGAAACCAAGTAATTCGAAGGTCCCGGGACTAAGTTATGGAATGGGAAGGTGTTAGGTACCCATTCCACCCTTTTGATCTCTCAAAGGATATGTTAATCTTCTCCTTGTTTTCTCTATAATGTGTGTGTACATGTGTATAATATAACGGGAGAATGGAACTATCTGACTCACATCATGGAATTGAAGATGTGGAATAATCCGTAGGAGTCTACACAAAAATAATAATAATAAACATATGATGTAAGTGTTGTCCAAATCACGAATCACAATAGAAGGGTGAAGGTTCATGTCGGGGGGAGACACAAATATGTAGGAGTCCAAGACTCACAAAATATATTAGTAGAATACAAAAGACATAAAAATGAAGTGGGAGGACTCAAATCTCGGGATTTTCCCAATACGACTACGTAGCCCAAGGGGCATCGAAGTCCACGTAGTTTGAAAATACTATAGGGGTGGGGTTCAACCTATAAATCCAAATGTAGGGCTCCTCTTTCAGTGATTTTAGAAGAAAATGCGCCGAAGTGTGAAAGAGTGAGAAAATAGTGGAAGTATTAGTTTTGGAATATATGAATAAACCCTATTTTTTGTCTTTTTGGGGCTTTTATGAAAATTAGTTGTGTGCAATACTAATACTAAAAATGATGATTTTTTGATGTGAGATGATGAGACAAAAATAAAAGATATCACAAAGTGAGAATAAAGTATGTAATAACATTTAAATGAATAAACTAGAAGAGGGGTGAGGAAGGGACCTACTGGTAGATCTTTGTTGCTGAATTTAGAATACATGTAGGGTGGTATTTATAGTGGTATGAATGTAATATAATAGGGTAAAGTGTATGGATAAGTGTAGTTGAAAAGTGAGGTGGGTGAATATTGGAACATGGACGTTTTTGGTAATAAGAAGGTTCTGATTTCGAGAGATTTTTTGATGAGTGATGAAAGGGACCTCCTTCAGGGGTGAGGTCATAAGCCCTTTATATAGTTCCATATAGGGTTAGGAAGGTGATGATAGGCAAGGGACATGTCCTACCTATCAGAACAATTCATGTCTTTCTAGGCAAGGAATGTACACCCGGCTAACAAGTAGTGGGTCTGGGGTGCCTGCAGGCAGTCCAAGGTGGACCTTTTCAAGAAAGTTGTTATAAAATGAAAATTGTAAGTTTGAACTGCACACGGTTGGTACCATTGGAAAGTAAATTTAGAGGTGTTCAAGAATACATTGAGCCACTCCCAGTTTAAGGGGTTTCCAAAATCAATCGGGGCTCGAAACTGCCCAATGGTGTTTGGATGGGGTTTTTTAGGAGGAATACATATCATTCGTGTGAACCATGAGGTCGAATCATGCACGGCATGGACTATTGATAAGGGTATTCATAGCTATCCGAGATTTCATTGAGTTTTGATATGTTTAGAAAGTTGACCGATGTCAAATGGTGCACGGTGGCCTTTCTAATTAAAATGGGTCATTTTACCGAAATGTGACGACGATTCATGAATGGTATGGATCATTGGAGAGGATATTAAGAGCCCTTGGAGGTTTCATTGAGCTTCGTTCTACCTCAAGAGTTTACCATAGTCAAATGCAACCCGGGAGTGCCCAGTGGCCTCCAAATCAGTATTTGGAGTAAAACGGATCGTTCTTGCGAACCGTGTGACCAATTACCACACGGGAGGGGCCATTTGAAAGGGGATTCAGATACTTTCAAGACATCATTGAGATTCACTAAAGTTAAAGAGTTTACCGGAGTCAAATGGGACTCAAGAGTGTCCAATGGCATTAAGATCATTACTCGAAGTATGACCTAGGGTTTATGGTCAATGGGGGAGTGTTAAGGACCTAAGGAGGTTCTTGGGGGGGGAGGGGGTACTAGTATGGTGTTTCTACACCCTTCATTTGGTGAATAATTGAGTTATCCTAATAAGCTATTGTTTACTATGTAACTTTGGGTGAATTTTGTTAAAGAATATTTCCAATATTTTTTTAGTTATAAGCTATTGTGTACTATCAAACTTTTAGTCAACTAAAATTGAAATTTCATCATTAGTAAAAAAGATTTTAATCCATGTTTTAAATATTATTGTCCATATCTTCGTTGAATGAAATCAACTTCCAATTTACACACATTAATCAGAGGAAAAAAGTAAGGTCATGAACTCAACTATATTACTTAAAAGATAAATTTAATGCCCTGATTGTAAGTACTCTACCTTTACACTTGATCCTTTAAATTTACTTTTTGTTATTATTATGATTATTTTACTTTTTATTTCACAGAAGATCCATCTTCAAATCCATTTTTTAATGCTAGTTGATTGAAAGATTGGTGTTATTCGATTTAAAAATTAAGGTATTTCACTTTATTGGATTATTTTTATTTCTTATTTTGTTCAAATGTTATGAAAGATTAGTCTTCAGATGATTTTATGAGTTAGTGTTAAAGTAGCATTGATTTTGACTAGTTACAATTGTCAAATTGGAAAAGGAGTTGGCCTTCTCTTGGTTCTTGCAGATTTCAAGTAACACAAGTTTAAATAGTATTCAAGCCCAACATGTAAATTCCTTGTAATTTTAGTTTCTTCTAACCTTTGTTGCACTGAAAAAAAAATTCCATTTTGAATATGAAAAATTAGTTACCCCACTTTGGAAATGTATCGATTCGACATGTCTTGAAAATAATATATTGTAACTTCACTCGTGTGTTGGACAACAGCTACGGAAGCCCATATAATTGATTGTTATTAATATTATTTATATCACTGTCCAGTTTTTTCTGCTTTATCTCAACGAATTTTCCTATTTATATTTAAAGTGTGAGTTGATTTGATGATGGTGTCATTGTAGGTAATTTCGTTAATATTTCAGCACTCTTTTTTACCTTACAATGTCAGATGATCATGAAATCAACAAGAATATTGATACATAGAAAATCAAGAAGCTCATCAAGTCTCATGAAAAACAACTTTCTATTTTCTTCCATGTGTCTTGAATATTTTTTCATACCGTGTCTTGCGTGCACTTTTAACATGAGAGGCCTATAATGTGAAAGTCTTTTCCCCCCAGTAAATACAAGATTGTGAAAATCTTAAGTTGCAAGGTCATAGATTTTCCTTTTACATATTTACTTGAAGATTTTGGTTTCAAGATAAACATATCTTTCATCTTTGTTTTATTTTATATTTTTATTATTAGTTTTTGCAAGAAAAATATGGTTGCAAAACAATATTAATTATCTCATTTGCTACATTTTTTCCCTACTGGAAACTTATCTTTAATAGAAGTTACGAAATAATATTAATTATCCCATTAGCTATGTTTTCTAACCTACTAACAACTTGTATTTCGTAGCTTCATAGTTTAATTATCTCATTAGCTACGTTTTACAACACAAAATAATATTGGTCGGCATGAACATAATCGATGTAATGTGACTCAAGTATGTTTGGAATGGATCTATGTTTATTGGTTATGGAACTTCACGTTGGAGTCAGATATGCACCGAGATAACATGCCAACATTCCATCATCGTACATATCCAGTCATTGCTTATAGAAATACTAGTTACAAGATGGATCATTACAGAATAGAACTTTGGATAGGTCTACTGTATGAAAATGTTTAAACTTCTTCATATCCCCATACCTCGTTATTTAACATATCGTGAAGTACTTTCTTGGGTTCTAATGTAGTTAGAAATTATTAAGTAAATAGATTCCACTTCTTTTTATGAATTTATTAACTTAATTTTTTTTCGGTATGATTGTTATTTCCTTAGTCCTTGTTATTTTTTGTTATATGTGAGGGTGGTGGCATGTGGTGTATAATTTTTTTTATTTTTTAATAGTTTAATTTATGTAAGGTTTAAAACACTTACAAAAGTATCAGTTTTCCTAATATATGACTATTTGTAATTGTTTCGAAACATTACAAGAAAATATATATTTTTCATTTTCAAGAGTTTAGAAATATTACAAAACAAAATTGCTTACTAAATTTTGCAACGATTTTGAACACTTACAATTTTTTGAAACACCCATATTTGCAAGTATTTTGAACCGTTGCAAATGCCATTTGCAAGTGTTTAAAACACCTGCAATTTCCCTATTTTGGTTTAGTGGGATTAGGCGTTAGGGGTTGTCAAGTTTGGATTATTCCCTTAGCATTGGGTTCCACTAAGAATGAAGTAGGTTGTTATAATACTGAGTCATAATCTAATTAATTAATTCTTAAGATAAAAACTAAAGCTCCGTGTTTTAGCCAATGAATTAATTTAATATGATAATTAATTAACTTAATAAAATGATTGATTTACTAAACATGTTAACATTTCAGTTGGTTTGTGAGGTGTTTAAAATGTACAATTTTTGCATATTATAATGGAATTTTAGTCCACTCGGTTAGTATATGGATTACGCCAAGGTTTAAGCCATTTGGAGCTTATTTGGCCTTTTTAGTTGAGTCTATTTTGGAGCCTAAGCCTAATTTTGGTATTAGTGCTTATCATATAACATATTATCTTAAACTAATTATCGTAACACATTTAGGAGAGCCCTCACTTCTACGAAAGGGAAGGAGGATACTATAGATTCAAGAATTAGTGGAAACTGGGGATTGATTCTACAATCAATCCAAGATAAGTTTATTTTGCTTAAGAATGTAATTAGATTTATATTAGGATAATACTAATATGTTGGAATTTTTTAAGAGAACCTATAATCTGATTTTGTTCATATTCAACCCATAATTCTTAATTAATATAATAATTTTATTATCCTTAGATGAACAATAAAGAAAGTATTGAAGCTTATTAATGAATTATTTCATTAAGAAAAGAAATCATGTAATCTTATCTTAAAGTCATTTCATATATACTCTATAAGTTGAACTCAACAAAAGCCTTAATGTTTTGATGTTATTCTGATTAGATTTCTAGGGTAACTAGATAGTTCTTGCTTGAATCATGAACCTAGGGTTTTCTTCATAAATTTTGAAATTAGATCTTGAAACCAATTGTTAATCATCTAAAATTTGTAAAATTTGTTGCTAAGACTAATATGATGTTTTGTTAGGGAGAATAAGGACAATTTTGATATATAGAGTTTGTTAGAGTTGATGATTTTTATTATGGTAGAAAAAGAAAGAAAACTAGAAAAAAGGACATAAGCCCTGGCAGATCGATCCAGCCCAGGCCCACATCGATTCGACCCTGAGGGCTGCCCCGGTAATCTCGGTGTAGAGGTTTTTTGGTTGGGGGTTTATTTGGGTTAATCTTTGGGACTTTATATGGAATTATATAGTAATAAATGAAGTAGAAATGGGACCTAATATCTAGTTAGAGACCACTTGGTTGGGGACAAAGGTCGTAATGTCGATTAATGTTCAATGAATGTGTAGATCTTATAATAGACGAGAATGTAATTGGTTGCACATCAAGTAGGGTAGTGGTTGATTTATAATGATTATAAAATCGTAGATGTTGGGATATATCAAGACATTGGAACCATTGGAGTTCGGCCTAGTATTATATTAATGCTTAAAGTCAAATGTGCATACTAACTTGTAATAAATGCTCTTATCCTTGTAACATAATTGAGTAGGGTTTGTGCTGATTTTCTCCTTTTTTGTGTAATCGTATTATGGACATCCCCAAACCTAAAATGAGGCGGCAGCACTGCCGTGTGCACTCGGAATAATGCGCTAAAATGACATAAGTGGGTGACAATGGCGATGTGAGGCATATGAATGTGTAAAGATCGGGTTCACCATCCTATTTTACTCAAAACATTCAAAATAGGTATCCACCTATGAACATATATCATATGAGATAACTAGTTCATGTGAAACCAAATAAGATACAGGATCGAAAACTATGTTATGGAGTTCGAAGTTGTTAAGCATCCTCTTCTTCATTTTGGTCTCCCATGGGCTACACAATATTCTCCTTCTACTATATGCATGAACATGTATCCATGGGTAAAATGTGTTGTGAATGTGCAAGTTGTGTATGTATGTGTGTGAATTACAATGTAAACACCTTTTTTATTATAAAAATAGACTTGAAGATATATATATTTAATAAAAATAGTAGGATTAGTGTAGAAATAAGTAAAACAATCTAGAAATATGATAAGAACACTAAAATATCCAGAATTATATTTATTGAGTTAATTAAATGGAAGAAGGCTTAAGAGCTTCAAGCACGCTTTAATTCTTCTTTAATCTATTTGTGGGCTGCCATGTGGGGTGTGAACGATAGTTGTGGAAAGGTTATTAAAGGTGGATCAAGGTGATTTAAGGGAATGTTGGGGAGAATGTGATGAAAGTAATATATATTAAATTTTAAATGATCGTCGGATTGAAATCAAAGTCCTGTGAAAATAAGGTGAGGGTTTCCTTATAATGGAAACCATAAATGATAAAAAAAACTACATTCAAGGCCCACGGACCTACCGACTGGCTTACTCGATCCTCTAAAAAGTGGACTGAGACCAGATCGATAATTTCAGTTAATCGACCTAATCAGTCTAGTTTTTAATAGGGTCGGCATGGTCGAACCTGTCAGTCCTCACATTAATGAATTACAACATTTATAAAAAATAAAAATTTACCCGAGCCTATTTTTATCAAATATTTTTGAAAGAAAAATAGGAAATTTTTTTCATATAGGTAGAAAAGTCCTAACTAGATGGCATTTACAAAGAAATGAAGAAGAGTTAAAGAGAGATAACATTTAGGGAGTAAATGAACATTGTGAAAATTTATCTAAAAGATAATCTAATGGAATCAATTCCTTGATTATCCATCCTGAATTGACCCCTAGATGAGATTGGAAGGTCCATGACTGAATCAAAGATCGTTAATCTTGTGCTTTGATATCCATAGTGGGCTAGACAGTCTGCTACAAAATTGGACTCTCTCAAAAATTGGGTGAAAGTTGCTTGGAATTGAGTACCAACTTCTAAAATGAAATTGAAAATCTTAACAAGGGACTAGGGATATTTCTTTATTTTCCCATTGAGAACTTCAATAGATAATAATGAGTCACTTTCCATGATCACTTTAAAGATATTTATAGAGGCACAAATCCTTAAGCCCCCAAGAGTAGCCTTGTATTCTGCCTTATTATCACTTTGATTTCATTCAAATCCTAAAATTGATTTAACAAATCTACCTTTATGGTCTTCTATAATACCACCTAATCCCGCCAGACTTGAATTGTCCGTGGATTCTCCATCAGTGTTAAATTTAAAGAAGCCTATCATTGGTTTGATCCACTTAAGTAAGACAAATTCCTTCGGTCTCTCTTTTATTAGCTTTCGGTTAAATAAATGAGGTATGAAATCAATCTTCACTACGGGAATATTTATTTTTCCCGATGTAAATTAAATGTTGAAAAAAGAACTAAAAATACAGGTAACACTTTTCGCGACAGTTTTGGTGACATTTCCACAACTACGGTAATTGCCAATGTGGTAAAGGAACAACGACATTTTAAAAAATGCCGCGAAAAATTAAGGGCACTTTTTTGGCGGCATTTCCATAAGTGTGGTAGACAATGTGGTAAAAGAAAAACGACATTTTAAAAATTACCGCAAAAAGTTAGTAGCACTTTTGGCGACATTTGCATAAGTGCGGTAGTCAATGTTGTAAAAGAATAACGACATTTTAGAAAATGCAGTAAAAAGTCAACAGCATTTTTAAGCATTTATATTAATGCTGGTAAAAACCTTTTAGCGGCATTAATAAAATGTTGACAATAACTTTTTGTATCGCCTATTAAATGTTCAACACACTTTTGGTAGCACTAACAAAATGCCGAAAATAAATATAGCGGCATTAAACAAAATATTGATATTATTTTGTAATATATGACTGGGAACAAATGTTGAAAAAATCAATTATAAGAAGTATTGTATTTATGTGCAAATATATTACCATAATGTTAAATTAAGAGGGCAGTAATAAAATCAAAACGTCATTAAAACCAATAACATTCGTCATAAATAAATATTACTCTTCTTGGAACAATTATTCATCCACAAATAAAATGTAACACTTGTCCAATAAGAAAAAGCGGGAAAACATGAAGCAATTTTTTTTTTATATAATGTACGATTCTTCTTCATCAAAGTCAATTATGCTCGTTAACCTACAAATAAAAAAGTCAATCATTGTTGATACTTATTCTTTCGTATTTTAACTAGAAAATAAAAATTAAAACTTAGTACATTAGAAATATACCACGCTACAGTTGAATGGTGTGAATCTCCAATTGTGAACTTGTTTCCATAAGGCTTAGGCAATGGTCCATTTGTTACAAATGTTTTATCAATATATACTTCCACAAAGTCTTCACCCAGTGGTGTACCCCCTTACTTTCATTGAAGGGTCCTTGCTTATAATGAATCCACGTGCCATAACCACTTTTGGAAGTCCGAAAGTAGTAAAGTCTACAATTTTAGGAAGAGAATTATTTGAGACCCTTTGTCGTGGTTGATGGGGCTTCTTATTCTTCCTTGATGGTTATTTCTACAAATAAGATGAATATGTCATCAACCATATATTTCTGGAAAAAAATAGACAGAGTTTTATTTGTTTTAAAGACATCACAAAATTTTTAAGACTGTATACAACAAAATAAGCCAACCACCCAATGTCAAGTATACATAAACTACCCCAAGAAAGTGAAGATATATTATGCCCTTTAAAATCCTTTAAATTTGTAACATACCTGAATTGAAGTAGTATTCATTTGCTCACTAAAACGAGCAGCAGTCTCGGGGGCATCCAAGTGTTGACAATTTTCAATCTATAAAAAATGAATTATTTCAGTCATGAAAACATAATCTTAAATTATGATTTTAAAAAGTAGTTATCTACTTAACTATTGATATGGAGCTAAATGGTGATCTGATTATGGTACCACTACAGGTTGAAATTAGTTGATTTCTTCTAAATGTTGCTCAGGTTGCAAAATAGGCCTATATGATGGTATGTTTTTCTCGTTGGAGGATTGAAGAACTTGTTAATGGCATAATTTAATATTAAAACATACATTTATATATATACATGATAATTAAGCATAAAAGATAAAAGTGTGTAATTATTAACCTGTTTGGATACAATGGAAGAGCAAGTCATCACGTGTGTGCGTATCAACTCAAACTAAGCCTCTAAATGATCAAATTTATCTTAAAATTCAGATCGAATCTGAGATCTTAGTCTCTCATACTATTTTCATTAACCTTTGGACGCTTAGTTCCATGCACATCAGTTGGAGATGGTCCACGCCCATAAGCTTGACAATGACCGTGTTTATCAGGTCCCAGGACTTCATAAAATGTCTCGTCTTTACGACTAATGAATTCATTAAAATTCGACGGAAGTTGATCTACTTTTTGCCTCATTTTTGACTGAAATGAAATGATTCTTATTATATAAAATAAAAATTATAACAATTTATTCACAAAATCAAAAAATAATAAAGATCCTAGTATCTCCCCACCACTAATTTTAAATGTTTCACATAATAATTTCATTCATAATTTTAACTTTCATAAATAATAAACTTATTTAATTGTTAATTTAATCCTCATTCGTGTATGATATATATTATGCTTTTAACGATATGAATCAATCTCCCGCATGTTTCCTTTTATAATGGTCGATAAATAGAACAATAATTTTAATTATTACGTAAAATGACGTCGTTGATATTTTCTAAGAAATAAGGGAAGGAACATGGTGTAACAACCCTCACTTTTGAGAACTTATTTTATATTAATTTACCGTGTTAAGTAATTATATAAAATATGGATGATGGAGTAAACATGAACTAAATGAGTTAATTGAGCACATTTACAAGATTGTTGCATATTTACTATATGTGTATGTAAATATCATCACGCTACGTTTTATAGTGTCATATGCTTTAAATGACATTTCTGGTTTAAATGAAAACGAAACTTGAAATGATTTATAAAATTGTCGAATGCCAATTTAAAGGGCGTAGTTAGTCCCGAAATGTGTGAGATAGTCGAAATAAGTGCCATATTGTATTTTTATATTTCGGACACTTTTGACTGGTTATAGCTTAAATGTGTAGTTGTGAGTCATTTTAATGTGGTATCAACCATTTAAGTTAGGAATTTAGACTAAAGTCATGATTTAGTCTTGCACCTCATTTATTTCTCTTAAGTGTGTATTTACTAACCTAGAGAGAAAGAGAGAAGAAGAGAAAAGAGGAGAAAAGAGGAGTCAGAGAGAAATTAAAGATTTGGGTTTTGATCTTGCTTTCACCTTCCAAGAATCTGAGATTTCTACTTCAAGGCAAGTTTCCTACTTGATAATATTTGATTTAAGATGAATAAATTTTATGGATAGTTATCCATTGGAATGAAATGAACAAATATGGGTTTTATGGATTTTGTGGTGTTTTAGCCCTAATCATAGTTGAAATTGACGATTATGTGGAATATAGTAGTTGATAATCATGTAGGATGGTTTTGGGTAGATTAATGTTGATGGATGTGTGTAAAAATCGAGGAGATTTAGGTTTTGGGGAAAATCTAGGGTTCATAACTCGTAACCCATTCTTGGCAAATTCGTTGGGGCGAATCGATTCGTCCCTAGGGCGAATCGATTCGCTAGGGGGTGAGTTTACAGGTCTGGGGACCCGAATCGATTCGGGTTAAGGCTGAATCGATTCGGTTGAGGCAGAAAGTTGGGTTCTTCACCTGAATCGATTCACTGCTTGGGGTGAATCAATTCGGCCCTAGGCCGAATTGATTCGAAATCTTGCTGTTTTGATTTATTTTTCTAACTCAATTTTCACCCTTCTTATTTAGGCTTATGACTTAGGAACCTTCTTATATGAAGTAAACTTAGAGTCCTAGATGAGTTAGTTAACTACCCTGCATTAGAAATGGATTAAATGGGGCTTATTCCAGGGGTGTACAAATTGATGTTAGGGCATTCTTATCCTATAGATAATTTTAATGAGACTAGGAGTTGTAAGGTCATATTGGGAGACATTAGAAGCTCAATTGAGGTATGCTAGATTTGGTGGTTTACAGTGACACCATAAAATGTTTGGAGTATAAATAAGAAGTTCATTAATCATTGAAATTTAATGATGGCGTGGAATATATATGGCTCCGGATAAAATGTGATGTATCTATTAAAATGGAAATGAAATGGTAAATAATAATTTACTTAAACACACCTCTCTAAATGCTATCACAAAGGAAGTTGGCGCATGAGGTGAAGTCCCATGGCTAGTGAATGCAGGGCGAATATAGTCCTCGGCCATATGACCGGTTATTATGTATGTTGTATTTATTGTGCGACTGTGATGTAATTCTGGGTGTGGTTATGACTCACTCGCAGGTATATGGCCACTTCCCGACGTTGCGTTAGGATGCCTAGGTTGTCTTGGTTGATAGGCCATGGAAGATGATAGTCATTTAGGGGCGCGCACAGTGTGGAAACCCGGACGGGCGGTCTTAGAATCGTTATATATATATGAATATAACTATTATTATTCAAGTTGGACTTGATTTATGATAAATGCCATAAAGAGCATATAACTGTGTTTATGCTTCATAAGGAGAAATGGAACAATGAAATGAATCAGTGTAAATGATGGAGGTTTTTAATTAATGTTAGTCATTCATATCCTCTTGCATAACTGAATTAAACTTATGATCATTTAAATCGCCTTTATTTATTCCTTGAGATTGTGTAGGTAGATTCTTATCTTTATCCATCATGATTTACTATTCATAACTGTCATACTTTTTATTCATCTGGTGATCATATAAAATCGGGCCCTGACCTATTCATATTTCTTGTTGTGCATGAATCTTATATTCGCTCAGGTCCTCCGCTGCAAGGACGCCTGTAATGACTTTCCTATTTCGGGGTTTTTCGGGAGTCGTGATACTTTACGGATATTACGGGATATGTTGTTATAGCCTCCTTCATTTTTTGTACTCTAGTTACGATCGGGTCATTTACTCGGGCATGTGGCCCAAGCTGTTGTATTTTCTTATTGTAATGTATTATGTAACTTAATTAAACTTGTTTAATACGTTGCAAGTGACTGTTGACCGACAGCATATTCGGTCCCCTTATTATATATTTGATGCGAATGTAAAATAATTTCTTTTGGGTTTCCACTTTCTTTTCAAATTGGGTTGTTTAAATTCTTTCTTTAACTTATGAAATTAAATTTTTGGCAACCCGTTTTTCTGAAATATAGGGTGGTTATCTCATATACTTATTGTATTATTATGATGCTGAGAATGATCCATCTGTGATTCCCTTTATTATTGGAGTATCTAGCTGTCCACCCCTTATTCTGGTGAGCGAGTTGTCACAGATGGTATCAGAGCATCAGGTTCTAGAGTCTTTAGGATCTATGCAGACTTGTCACGTTCTACCGTAGCGTTCTTTGATATAGAGCTTAATATTAGGACCATTTTGTTGCCTATGTTTGAGATCTTCTGTAAAATAGATTGTTCTAAATAGTATTCTAATTCTATTGTTTCTTCATCTCAGATGCCGCCTAAGAGAGGTCGTCCCATTAGAAGGAATAGAGTTGTAGAAGAGGAGGTGGGTCCTCCCCCGCCGCAGCAGGGAACTATAAATGCTACTGAGGTAGCAAATATTATGGTCCAAGTGGTCAATACAGTGATGACTGCCGTGGTTCAGCAATTACCACAAGCTCAACCGCAACGAGCTCAGGAGGTACAAGCTCCTGCGTGACCTTCTCAGTGGGAGAGAGTTAGGGAATCCTTTTTAAAGGGCCATCCCCCGGAATTTCAAGGAGGCTCAGATGTCATTGTAGCTAATCAATGGAAAAAGGATATGCAGCGCCATTTACGCATGGTGGAGTGTAGTGAGGAAATAAAACAAATCGTTGCTACTTTCAAATTAGTTGGAGTTGCACTACATTGGTGGGAGTCGATGACTACGCCAGAGCAGAGAGGTGCTATGACCATCAATGATTTTTGGGTTATGTTTGATCGGAAGTATTTTCCTCCCGCAGTTCAAAGGGAGATGAGAAGAAAACTCCAGGATGTGGTGCAAGGAGAGCATTCAGTTACGGAGTATGAAGAGGAATTCACTCGGTTTGCTAGTTTTGTACCTAATGAGGTGACTCCGGAGGAGAGGAGGATATCCAAATTTATTGGAGGTTTGCACTAGAGGATATGACAACATTTGTTGGGCAATCCAGCCATGCAAACTTTTGGAGATGTGATGAATGTGGCGTTACACCATTGTCAGGAACATCGGTTGTATGTTCAAGGTAGTAAGAAGGCTTCAGTTTTGGGGCAAGCTAGGAAACTTGGAGGGAATAGGATAGGAGGAGGATCATCTCCCTCATCCCAATCTTCGGGAAACAAACAAAAATAAAGAGACCACATGAAGGGGACTTGTATAAACGGCAGCGTTTTGGTGGATTCAATGTTTGGGGTAGTAATATTAGGCATGGTCAAGGTGCCCCACAACAACAACCAGTTGGTCGGGGTGGTAATGAGGGTAGAGGCCATCCGGGCCAAGGCTTCGAGCAGTTTAGAAATAACCGAGGCCAAAATCAGGATAATATGACGAATTGATGCTTTCAATGTGGAGATTCGGGCCATTTCAAGAGGGCGTGTCCTCAGTTGATTGTGGAAAATTTCCTAGGGTTCCACAGTAGCCACAGGCTCAGTTACCGCCACAAGTACCTAATCCAGTTGTCCCTCCACAATAGGGACAGCTACAGTATGTTCGTGTTTACCACATTCAGGATGCTATGCTTCCTCTGGCTCTGCCAGCACCGTCAGCTATTGAGGTTAAGTTTCTCATTCAGGGGCATATGGGTCACGTATTGTTTGATATGAGTGCGACACACTCGTTTATTTCTAGAAGTTTTGCTCAATCCACAGAGTTGATTAAATCTGCAGAGAGTACCTTCACTAGTGTTGAATCTTGTATGGGTGATGGTTCACTTTTTTTCTTTGTTTGTAAATAAATAGGAATCAATCGTGGTAACTTGTGTTTTGAGGCCGATTTGCTCGTCCTTGATATGGTCGGGTATGATGTAATCCTGGGTATGGATTGGCTAGTGAAGTATCACACGATAGTTAATTGTTATGGGAAGAGTATAGTTTTTGTCGTTCAGGGGGAAGAAATGTTTTTTGTGTCTATGACTCGTTCGGAAGTAGGTTCAAGAACTTACTTGTATTGTATCGCGGAGGATACTTCTCGGGATGTAGTCATTTCCTTATATTAGATTCTGGTTTTTAGAGATTTCCAAGATGTTTTTCGAGAAATACCGGGTTTGCCTCCCAATAGGGATATTGAGTTTGTAATCAATTTAGCACCTGGAACGAGACCGATTACTAGAGCTTCATATCGTATGACTCCTATTGAGGTGAGGGAGTTAAGGGATCAGATTCAGGACTTGCTAGAGCAAGGGTTTATTAGGCAAAGAAAGTCACCTTGGGGCTCTCCAGTGTTATTTGTGAAGAAAATGGACGGTTCTCTCCGGTCGTGTGTTGACTATAGAGAGTTGAATAAAGTCACCATCCGGAATAAATACACGTTGCCTCCTATTAATGGTTTGTTTGATAAACTTAGGGGAGCATCGTACTCCTCTAAAATATATTTGAGGATCGGGTATCACCAGCTACGGATACGAGAGCAAGATGTGTCCAAAACCGCTTTCCTAATGAGATATGGGTCATATGAATTTTTTGTTATACCCTTTGGACTAATCAATGCCGCCGCCGTGTTTATGGATCTCATGAATAGGGTATTTCGGGACTTCCTGGACCAGTTTGTTATCGTGTTCATCAACGACATCCTAGTGTATTCTCGAACCGAAGTCGGTCATGCTACTCATTTACGGTTGGTCCTGCAGACATTGAGGAATCACCAATTGTGTGCCAAGTTCAAAAAGTGCGGTTTCTGGTTGTAGGAAGTACAGTTTCTGGATCACATTGTGACAACCCAGGGTATTTCAGTAGACCCAAGTAAAGTTATTGCGGTGAGGGAGTGGGTCAGCCCATGACACCTACTGAGATCCGTAGTTTTTTGTGTTTGGCTGGTTATTACCGCCGATTTATCAAGGGTTTTTCTAAAATTGCTAGCCCTTTGACAAATTTAACCCGAAAAGGGGTGAGGTTTGTTTGGGATGATTCTTTCCAGCCAACTTTTGATGAGCTCAAGGATAGGTTGACTTCTGCTCCAGTCCTTGCCTTATCAAGGCCCGGATTGAAATACTTAGTCTTCACCTATGCATCTCTGCAGGGGTTTGGAGGTGTACTACAACAAGAGCAGCGGGCTATTGCTTATGCTTCCCGCAGGTTAAAGGCCCATGAAAAGAATTATCCGGTGAATGATTTGGAACTTACCGCAGTTGTTTTTTCCTTGAAGATCTGGAGGCATTATCTCCTAGGGGAGAAATTTATTCTTTTCAAAGACCACAAATCGTTGTAATATTTGTTTTCCCCGAGAGATTTAAATATGCGACAACTCCGGTGGTTAGAATTTATGAAAGACTACCAATTTGACATCCACTATCACCCGGGCAAGGAAAATATGGTGCGGATGCTTTGAGTCGGAAGCCCGAGGCAGAGTTAGCAAAAGTATGTAAGTCCAAATGGAAGGAGCCTAGTCAAGAGGACGTGGTTGCTAGGGCATTATGTTGGTGTTGACCGTTACGCCTACTATCATGGCAAGGGTTGTAGAAGCTCAAGGAAGGGATAAAGCTTGTCAGGACCGTATATGCCAATTGTTAACCGAGGGAGCAAAATCCTACTCAATAAGTTTGGAGGGTGGATTACGTTTCCACGGGAGACTCATTATCCCGAACGAAGGGGATTTAAGACGGGTTGTGATGACAGAATCTCATGGGTCTAAATTTTTTGTGCATCCTGGTGGGGTACCAAGACATGCGCCGTCAGTACTGGTGGGCTGGCATGAAGTGGGATATTTCCGAGTTCGTGTACTACTTGTCAATTATTGAAAGTAGACCACCAAAGACCAATGGGTTTGTTGAAACTATTGGAAATTTCGGTATGGAAGTGGGAGAGTATATCGATGGATTTCATCATGGGATTGCCAATGTCACAAAATGGTCACGATTCTATTTGGGTTATCATTGATCGTTTGACTAAGTCGGCACATTTTCTACCCGTATGCACAGATTATAATACTGCTAGTTATGCCCGACTATTTATTGTGGAGGTTGTTAGACTCTACGGGGTGCCAATAAATATAGTCTCCGATAGAGATAAGATATTTATTTCCCATTTTTGGCAAAGTTTCCAAGAAGCTATGGGAACCGAATTGAAATTGAGTACTTCTTATCACCCTCAAACAGATGGGCAGACAGAAAGAGTCAAGCAAATGTTGGAGGATATGCTCCGAATGTGTGTGCTTGATTTCAAGGGTGGTTGGGAACAATATCTCCCTTTGGTAGAATTTGCTTATAATAACTCGTAACAATTTACTATTGGGATGGCACCCTATGAGGTACTTTATGGTAGGCCTTGTAGATCACCCACTTGTTGGTTGGAGGTGGGGGATAATAAATTTCTTGGACCTGAAATGATCCAGTATACTTCTTCCAAGATTAAACTCATCCGAAATCGCATACGAATAGCTCAAGATCGTCAAAAAAGTTACGCCGATGCAAATAGAAGGCATGTAGAGTTCGAATTTGGAGATCAAGTCTTGGTGCGAGTATCGCCAATGAAAGGTATAACGCTTTGGTAAGAAAGGGAAGCATTCCCCGCGCTATGTTGGACCTTTTCCTATTATTGCCAAGGTAGGTCCAGTGTCATATCAACTTGCCTTACCGAAACATTTACAACAACTCCATGTTGTATTTCATGTCTCCTCGTTGTAAAAGTATAAGAGGTGTGAAGGAGCCCTTTGGCATATTCCTTTAGAGGATATCGATTTGCAACCCGATATTTCATATGAGGAACAACCAGTTGAAATCTTAGAGTATGAAGATCGTAAATTTAGATCGCCAGTGGTGCCCTTGGTGGATTTCAATGGGGTCATCACGACGCCCAAGAATTAACATGGGAACGTGAGGATGATATGCGGGAAAAGTATCCGCATCTCTTTATATAAGGTACACATGAATTTTGGGTGCAAAATTCCGTCATAAGGGGGGGAGTATGTAACAACCCTCGCTTTTGAGAACTTATTTTATATTAATTTACTGTGATAAGTAATTATATAAAATATGGATGATGGAGTAAATATGAACTAAATGAGTTAATTGAGCATATTTACTAGATTGTTGCATATTTACTGTATGTGTGTGTAAATATCATCATGCTACGTTTTATAGTGCCATATGCTTTAAATGACATTTATGGTTTAAATGAAACGGGAACTTGAAATGATTTATAGAATTTCCACATACCAATTTAGATGGTGTAGTTAGTCCCAAAATGTGCGAGATAGTCGAAATAAGTGCCATATTGTATTTTTATGTTTCGGGCACTTTTGACTGGTTATAGCTTAAATGTATAGTTGTGAGTCATTTTAATGTGGTATCAACCATTTAAGTTAGGAATTTAGACTAAAGTCATGATTTAGTCTTGCACCTCATTTATTTCTCTTAAGTGTGTATTTACTAACCTAGAGAGAAAGAGAGAAGAAGAGAATTGTGGAGAAAAGAGGAGAAAAGAGAGAAATTAAAGATTTGGGTTTTGATCTTGCTTTCATCTTCCAAGAATCTGAGATTTCTACTTCAAGGCAAGTTTCCTACTTGCTAATATGTGATTTAAGATGAATGAATTTTATGGATAGTTGTGTATTGGAATCAAAAGAACAAATATGGGTTTTATGGATTTTGTGGTGTTTTAGCCCTAATCATAGTTGAAATTGATGATTATGTGGAATATAGTAGTTGATAATCATGTAGGATGGTTTTGGGTAGATTAATGTTGATGGATGTGTGTAAAAATGGAGGAGATTTGGGTTTTGGGGAAAATCTAGGGTTCATAACTCGTAACCCATTCTTGGCAAATTCGTTGGGGCGAATCGATTCGTCCCTAGGGCGAATCGATTCGCTAGGGGGTCAGTTTATAGGTCTGGGGACCAGAATCAATTCGGGTTAAGGCCAAATCGATTCGGTTGAGGCAGAAAATTGGGTTCTTCACCTGAATCGATTCACTGCTTGGGGAGAATCAATTCGTCCCTAGGCCGAATCGATTCAAAATCTTGCTATTTTGATTTATTTTTCTAACTCAATTTTCACCCTTCTTCTTTAGGCTTAGGACTTAGGAACCTTCTTATATGAAGTAAACTCAGAGTCCTAGTGTCCTCGATGAGTAAGTTAACTACCTTACATTAGAAATGGATTAAATGATGCTTATTCTAGGGGTGTACAAATTGATGTTAGGGCATTCTTTTCCTTTAGTTAATTTTTATGAGACTAGGAGTTGTAAGGTCATATTGGGAGACTTTAGAATCTCAATTGAGGTTTGCTAGATTTTGTGGTTTATAGTGACACCATAAAATGTTTGGAGTATAAATAAGAAGTTCATTAATCATTGAAATTATAATGATGGCATGGAATATGTATGGCTCCGGATAAAATGTGATGTTTCTATTAAAATGGAAATGAAAATGGTAAATAATAATTTACTTAAACACACCTCTCTAAATGATATCATAAGGGAAGTTCGTGCGTGAGGTGAAGTCCCCTGGCTAATGAATGCATGATGAATATAGTCCTCGGCCACATGACTGGTTATTATGTATGTTGTATTTATTATGTGACTGTGAGGTAATTCCGGGCGTGGTTATGACTCACTCGCAGGTATATGGCCACTTCCCGACATTGCGTTAGGATGCCCAGGTTGTCTTGATTGATAGGCCCTGGAATATGATAGTCATTTAGGGGCTCTCACAGTGGGGAAACCTGGACGAACGGTCTTAGAATAGTTATATATATATATATATAACTATTCTTATTCAAGTTGGACTTGATTTATGATAAAGAGCATATAACTGTGATTATGTTTCAGAAAGAGAAATGGAACAATGAAATGAATCGGTGTAAATGATGGAGGTTTTTAATTAATGTTAATCATTCCTATCCTCTTGCATAACTGAATTAAACTTATGATCATTTAAATCGCCTTAGTTTATGCCTTGATATTGTGTAGTAGATTCTTATCTTTATCCATCATGATTTACTATTTGTAACTGTCATACTCTTTATTCATATGGTGATCATATAAAACCGGGCCCTGACCCGTTCATATTTCTTATTGTGCATGAATCTTATATTCGCTCAGGTGCTCCGCCGCAAGGACGCCCGTACTGACTTTTCTATTCCGAGGTTTTTGGGGAGCCGTGATACTTTGCGGATATTACGGGATATGTTGTTATAGACGCCTTCATTTTTTGTACTCTAGTTATGATCGGGTCATTTACTTGGGCGTGTGGCCAAAGCTGTTGTATTTGCATATTGTAATGTATTATGTAACTTAATTATACTTGTTTAATACGTTGTAAGTGACTGTTGACCGACAACATATTCGGTCCCCTTATTGTGTATTTGATGCGGATGTAAAATAAGTTCTTTTGGGTTTCCACTTTCTTTTCAAATTGGGTTGTTTAAAGTCTTTCTTTAACTTATAAAATTAAATTTGTGGCAACCCGTTTTTCTGAAATATAGGGTGGTTATCCCGTATACTTATTATATTATTGTGATGCTGAGAATGATCCATATATGATTCCCTTTATTATTGGAGTATCGGGTTGGCCACCCCTTATTCTGGTGAGTGGGTTGTCACACATGGATTGCATTTTTATACCATTGCTTCAGCAGAATCCTTATCAATGGCTGAGCCATCGCTCCTCTTGTGTGTTTTGATGTAAACATCAACCAAAGAAACCTTTTTTCCCTTGATCAACCTCCATCTGCAATGACTCGTAGGTCGTTACATAAATAAGTTTGATAACCTAAAATAATATTCACAATTGAAATCTTTTACAAAACTCCTTATGGGCAACATTCTCATGACTCTTTCTTTCGAAAGTATGTTGTGATCTTTTCTTCTTACGAGTTAGACGACTTCTTGAACTCATTTTCTGTTACGCATAAAGGCCAAATTCTCTTCTTCAAGTAGCATGAAAAACTTGAGAGTAAATAAGACTCATCTCTAGAGATATTATTAGCCACTATTCTTCAAAATATAATATCTCTTGATGCGAGGACCGATTTTTTTCCCTCCAATTTATGTTTCGAATATAACTCTTGATTTAAAATTGTGGCGTATGACATTTGATATAATATTAACACAGACAAATAAATACATAGAATTGAATATCGGTAAAGGGCTTCCCTTACTCAAGCTTTTGGTGAGCTGGTCTTATTGGAGATGGAACAAGAAATGTATCTAGTTGGCTTTATCAGCTACAAATAGAGTAATCATTTGTTAAGTTTAGCATCAGGCACATTTTAGACCATTCATTAGAAGATCATTTTATTTGTTGAACTCCTAAAACCTCCTTGTGCCAATTTAAGGCCAGAAGTTTCCCTTACAGTCCTTTGTTTTCTTTAAATTACTTTCTGTGAATACCAGTGCACAAATCTCAAACATTGTACTTTTAAGCAGATGTCCTTTGAGTGCTTGTGCTCCTTCTATCCTAATGGAACAAGGCCTAAGGAATTTTAAATACATGGTTAGTGAATTCGGTATTGAACTAAGGATAGAACATTTTGCCTCCCTTGTGGATGTTGTGGGTCGGCACGGGAAAGTTGAGGATGCCATGTATGTGATTAATAGTATGCCATTTGAGCCAGATAATGATGTGTGGGGTGCATTATTGGGTGCATAATAATGTAAAATTAGCCCGAGTTACAACTGAGGCATTGATGAGGCTCGAACCAGAAAGCTCTACCCGATATGATCTACTAGACAACATGTATGTGGGCATCGAGAGATGGGATAATTCCACAGAAATCAGGATGTTAATGGAAATGAATAATATTAGAAAAGAACCGAGGTATAATTGGGTTGACTCGAGTTCTAATAATGCAATTGGAACAAAATAATGGAAGAATAGTAAATATAATCGATCCAATCTCCCAGCTTCCAGTTTGAATAATGACTCACGTGTAACAACAGAAACAATGAAAATTTCTTTTCGCCCTCAGTTTGAACCACTGAGTACGCAACGATGCCTGATCATCACAACAACAGCACAGTAGGGAAGCACGTAATTGCTTGTTCCCCTCTAAGAACTCCAACATGATATTTCTATCACATCAAAATACTCCATAGCTTTAAAAGATTTCCTACTTGTTCTTTGGCATAGCTCTAGCTTTTGAAAAGTGATCCAAAGGGGCATCACATCCAAGCATGTAATAAAGTTCATGTGAAAAACCGAGTACACCAAAACAGATATGACTCACCACCAAACTAAGCAACAAATTAAACCCACCCACATCTCCACCGCTCAACCTCAATGCCATCTCTAACTTAACATCTATTTCAGGCTCTGTGTAACATATGAGGAACATAACATATATATGTACATTTTGCCTTAAAAATTGGGATGATTGACTGAAATGATAACATATGAAATAATTTGATAAGAGTTACGATGATAATTGTATTAAAACATACATATATCAAGTTCCTTGATCATAAACACAAAACATAAACAAATAAACAAAATGTATGTTGAAGCATTTATCAACCAACTGAGAAAAAAATTGCAATAGACTCAAATACAAAATTGTAACAATGTAAACATATATTGAACTCGTAACATATGATATAATTTGATAAGAGTCCCCTAGATAATGGTATTTAAAAAAGCATATCTCAAAGTGTCTTGTTTAACCAAACACTATACAATTGAAACAAACATAATAAAGAATTATTTAAGTATTCGATTAGGTTATCTAATAAATATTCGCAGTCTTTTCTAGTGGCACGGCTGCGACCGTACTATTGAAATGGTTCATCAGTAGAGATGTTAAAACTATTTATTACATTGCAAAGCAATGGGAGATTCAAGATTTGGCTTATGGGAAGAGTATGAATCATCGGGATATGAAAGTACGAAAGATGAATCAAATGCGTCAAATAATTACTTATGAGACAGTTATTAATAACTACTTATGACAACATAATAACTTATTATGTTTTTAAACAAAAAATACCTTGATAAATTGATAACCACCAATGCCAAAGCTATTAAATGCCTTATTGCACCAACAAGAGCCAAAATTTTGGGTCTAGAAGGAACTTTCTAACTGCAATTTGAGCAACATCCATTGAATATGTGAGGAAAATCCTATTTTATACCATAACATCACACATTGACTAACACCTATATAGTAGTAGATGTAATCATCAACAAAAGGCAAGAAATATAAAATGCAACCATTTACTAATCATCAGTAAATACAGAAATTAAACTAAAAACAAAAAGAACTTTACTCTCCATTATTATTTATCCATTCATACATATGATGTGAAACAAATAAAATGCATTCAGTCATTTCTCATTTCAAAAATATTAAACTAACAAAAGAATGTCAACTTTTGTGAACATCTAAGCATCCTTAAAAATAAAACCATTAATAACTCCAAAATTCATGTCAATGTCATCTTTATCCATGTTATCATCACAATCATCACTTTTAATATCATAATCATCACTGGTCTCCTCATTTTCATCACTCTCATTAGCTTCCTCGTCTTCATATGAATCATCTTCACAAGTCTCATAAAATCCTCATCCCTATAATCCGCATCAATACCAACACGGATATCGTCACCTCCATCTATATCCATTATGCTGTCAACAATCACTCCCTCCACACCATCCCTAACCCATGTAATATTCCCATCATGGTTTATTAGAGTGTCATCGAGCTGTTGGATGTTGTATGGATCAACTTGTGCATCTATTTTGTCATATCCATAAGTATTTTTACCATACATGTCATATAAATCTCTCGGTGTCATCTTTACAATAGCATGCCAATCTTCTTCAATCGGGTCTTGCACATACCAAATTTGTTTGGCTTGAGATGATAATATAAACGGTTCATCTAACAGTCGATTATGCTTGTATAGTGAATGTCTGGAGTTCACTAAGGTGAATTCATAATCATCCTTTGTTGTCCCCGAATAGGTATCAACCCAATCACACTTGAATAGAAAAAACTTGAAATAATTTGAATAGTGCAATACAAATATATCTGTTAATACTCCATAATATGTTACATCCCCCGAAATAGTTCGTTCGTCCTTTGAACTTGCAAAACTTTCGGTGGTGGCATCAAGCATAACTCCACTATTCTGAGTATGCAATCTTCTATCACGCTTCTTTGTACGAAACCTAAACCCATTTACAATATATCATGTGTATATTCTAGCCCATTGGGAGGGGCCTGAAGAGAAAATTGCAACTTTCTTTGATACCTCGCCCTCATTTAGATTCCGTACCTAAATTTTTTCATATGGTTGAGTAATAAAAATTAGATGTGTAAAAATTAAATGTGTAATTAGCATGTTAAAATGTGGTTACATATAAACACAAATAGGACTTACAATATCCCCAAACCACTTATGAAACATTTCGTTGTGAATGCAGTTAATTTCGTAGTTTCCTACATGAGGTCTCTCCTGTTTTAGCATTGTTACGTGTTTCCTGTAAAACATGTATCTTTAAATTAAATAACATAGAGGGAGATTTAATTGCATAAAGTTTAAAATCCATTCAAAGGATATTTAATTGCATAAAAGGCTTCACTGCGATGGAGTCGAATAACACGTACCAATGTGCTTGTGAAAACGAAGTGTCATCAAGCGTAAATGACACTCCTTTACCTAATGTAAGACATATTGAAGTTGAGTTGTCATCGGCTTCATTATTTAGTAAAGGTCGATTTAACTTACTCTCAATACCACCCTGGTACCTCGCACAAAATGTTGTGCATTCCTCTACTAGGTATCCTTCAGCAATTGAACTTTTTAGATGACTTCGGTTACGAACATATTCTTTTAATGTGAAAAAAAACCTACTCGTTATTGTAAAAATAATTAGTATTTATATGCATTAATTTAGGTGACATAAACATAATGCATACAAGAAACATACTAGATGGGATACATCCATCGAAACTGTACTGGTCCAGCAATCATTGCCTCCTCATTTAAATGGATTATCAAATGCTCCATAACATCAAAAAAATTTGGGGGGAAGATTTTCTTAAGATGATAAAGTGTAAGAGCAACACGATCTTGAAAATATTCATAGTCTTGGAAGGTCATTGTCTTTGAACAGAGCCTTTGTATTATCTTTTGATTTTCCATGAACATTTAACAATGTCTAAAGTATATTATTGCACACATTTTTCTTTACATCCGTAGCATTAAGATTGTGACGAATCAAGTGATCCTTTTGATTTTTTTCTTCCAATTAGATAACTATCACAATTTCCTTCACCATCGATACTCGTTTTTCTCTTTTTCTTGGTCGATGAGTGACCCTTCTCATTATTTATTTCCATTGCCTCTATTTCCCCAAGATATCATCCCCGGGTACTTGAGTGGGCTTGACTTCTCTTTTAACTTTCCCATCAAAAGCTACGGTATCATTTCTGAATTTATGGTTATGATCCAACCATCGACGGTGACCCATATAGAAAAATTTCTTCCCATTCTTTAACCACTGTGAACGAGTGTTCTTTTTGCAAGAAAGACAAGTCAATCTCCCTTTTGTACTCCAACCTGACAAGTTTGCATACGTAGGAAAGTCACTAATTGTCCACATTATCGTTGCATGCATACAAAACATTTTTTCAGTCGATGCATCGTAATTAAGTTTTCCATCATTTCCCACTTCTTTAACTCATCGATGAGAGGCGGCAAGTAAACATCAATATTATTTCCTAGGCTGCGTGGACCGTCACTCAAAGTAGACAATATAATATAAGGTTATTTCATACATATCCACAGAGTTAAGTTATATATCATCAAAATAACAGGCCACATGCTATAAGATATGCTCATTGTTTTAAAAAGACTGAAGGCATCGGCTTCTAGTCCGATCCTAACATTGTGCGGGTTACTAAAAAAATTTGGATTTTGTTGATCGAAGGTTTTCCATGCTTTAGAATCAGCCGGGTGTCTTAATATGCCATCGTCATCTTATTCCTCCGTATGCCATATCATAAGGGAGGATGTTTTCAATGACATAAATAATCTCTGGAGCCTTGGTTTCAATGGAAAGTACCTAATAACCTTTGTGGGAATTTTTCAACTCCTAGCTTCTTCCTCATCAGGCTCACCTGAAAATTGCTTCCATCTTGATGTATGACATACTATGCAATCCTCATGATCAATGCTCTATTTCCTATACAACATACAATCATTTGGACATGCATGAATTCTTTGATAATCAAACCTCAGATCATTAACCATCTTTCTTACTTGAGAGTTTGGCAATTTCCCACCCTCCGGAAGTGCCTCTAATAAGAATTGAAGCAATGTTATAAACGATGTGTGGATCCACTTATAAAGTGTTTTTATATGAAATAGTGGAACAATAAATGAAAGTGATGAGAAAGATTTTCAACCAGGGTAAAACTCATGTTCCCTATCTTTTAACAACTTGAAAAATATTGATGCATTTTCATCCATCCTAGTCTTCATATGGGTCATTACATCGCATACCCTCTTCACTTCGATTTTTGAATATATCATATAGTAGTCCATACATATCATCTCTTATATTCGAGTCATGCACTTTGTTCGCTCCACTAATTCCCATTGTGTATAGCACCTTTTCATTATAAATCCACCTACTGTAGTTCTTAAAAAACCCATGTATGATGAGATGATCATAAACAACTTCTCTTTTATGGGTAATGGTATTTCGACATTTCTTACATGGACACTTGATCACTAGCTTGGGGTATTTATTGGGAAATGCGAAATCAAGAAACCCATTAGCTCCTATAATATGAGGCTGAGAAAATCTTAACAATTCCATTCCACTCTTATCGCTATCCATTTGAAAAGATTGTTGATTACCTCACACTATCACAAAAATATTGTCACATTCATTAGGAAAAATTCAGAAAAAATACAATAAATAAAAATAATGTTAAACCATAAATCATTAATATGATCCTTCAAAACTACGTACATTTAAAAATGGTAAGTTTTTAATTATAACACCATTTGGATATGGCCTTATATGAAAACTACGTAAATTCGTGCGTGGGACGTCTCGCAAAGCGAAATCCAAACAAGGAACCCCCCCGATACACTACTTCTGGTAATGTTTGTCGTCGAGGTCCATTATGCCCTCGATACCAAAGGAACTAATCACACCAATATTATAATAACCATCCAGATGAGCTATAACTCGAGGACGTAGGGTCTCAATGCTATCATCTTCCTGGGCATCACACATATATCATCCTGGGACCACTGGTAGGACTAAATGTCACCTACATCGTGGTCAACTCACACACACAACGTCTGGGAAGCGATCATAGTTCTTAACCGGCAAGATAATAATGTATATCACATAATAATCACCCCCAAAATAATAATGTATATCACATAATAATCACCATGGACGACTATGACCTGGGGAATATCCACATCCTGCTCATCGAGCCAGGATGATCACCCTCATCGCGCAACTTCCCAATGATAGCAAGGAGGGGGTATGCTTCACTTATATATATATATATATATATATATATATATATATATATATATATATATATATATATATATATATATATATATCATTCACATCATATAAATATATACCGTCATATAAGGTATATATATCACACAGTTACATATTCTTAGTACGCTCTTAGGCATAAATGAAATAATATCATTATTTAGTATATTTCTCTCTCTTGATATACTAATCGTCAATTCTCACACATCTTCCCCACTTAGTATGCACTATACTATTTCTCACTTGAAGTTTTCGCATCACTTCTGATTATGAATTGTCTCTCAATTCTATTTATGTTAAGGATATTCTCTATCCTAATGCACCACGATTAGCATTTCTCATTATGTGAGACATCTCCCAAATTAATCATCGTTAAGGATATTTCTATATCCGTATGCACATTTATTAGCATTTAATTATTTTCAATTTATAATATGGTTCAATTAATCATATGAACCTCTAAAGTTATCTCATTTGGGATTTGATTCTAAGATCTAATATCACTACGCGCATTCTTCATATGTTTTCATAATTATTTCCAAATAGAAATCTTAATGGTAGTGGGCTTCCCCACATAGTATATATACGATATTCTCTAATCGGTAATCTCTCAAATAAAATCAATATGACTCCAATCATTTCTCATAAGGGGAAACTCCCTAAAATCTCCAAGACATACTCCTAATAATACCTATAGATTTTCCCAATCGATAACCTCAAACGAAACGAAATGAAATTCTCCTTAGAAAAACATCCCCCGAAATGCCCTGTTTCCGAATCGATTCGGGCCAAATTCGAATTGATTCGGCCCTGCGAATCGATTCGGCCTCCAAGGCGAATCGATTCGGGTCATCAGACCAGGGATTCTGTCTCAGGATGAATCGATTCGGCTGGGGTCCGAATCGATTCGGTCACTCAGACCTGTCAAGCGGGAACATTCCGAATCGATTTGGGTTGGGGCCGAATCGATTCGGCTTGTTCTAGGGCTACGGAAATGGCTATTTTTTCAAAGCCAAAATTCCCAAAAATCATTTTTAATCAACTTCTCTTCATTTCTCTTCAACCAAATCACATATATAACATTAATATTCATCCAAAAACACATTTAAACTAATTTCTAACATCAAATCCATTATACACACAACAAATCTAAGATTTTACCCAAAAGTTAGGTTTTATCAAACTAAACCTAAAACCCGAAGATTTAATCCACAAATCATGAAATAAATGGTACACAACAATTATTGAGCAAGTTTAATCACTTACCTCAAGTTCGTAGGGTCCGATTCGTCCTCAAGATCGCGTATTGGCTAGAAAATCCACTTTCTCTCTCTTTCTCTTCTTCTCTCTTTATTTCTTTCTATTTCTCTTTCTCTCTAAGGAGAATTGTTTCTCCCGTAGGCTTAATAAGCCTTGTCTCCCAATATACACAACTTTAAATGATAATACACATTTTAAATGACTTGGTAACTTTAATTCGAGCCAAACGAGCTTAAAATATTTCGGAACCTAAATAGACCCCAAGTACAGTCATTTCAACTTTCTCGACCCTTCCGGACACAACTACACCCTCAAAATTTCCATTCAAAACACTTTCTAACAACTTCAAATTTTGACCTCAATGCCAATTTTAGTATTCTCCAATAAAATAATATTTATTTCTCCCAAAAATGAATAAATTATTATCTCTAAAGTCTCGGGTTGTTACAAACTTCCCCACTTACAAGAATTTCGTCCTCGAAATTTAGCTAAGCCTAATACTCCAAAGCTCAACTAGTTCCTACTACACTCATCCTCACTAATCCTATACCCAACCCTCTAACTTCCCACGACGAATTTATTTTAAGTTTTATAAAACCAATTTTAACAACTAGGGCACCCATACACCTTTTATTCGAGCTTTACTCGTACCAATCATAATGAGGCTTCATTTGCCTCCAAAGTTCCATAATTCTAAATATGTATATATTATACTAGCATATTAATACTATAATTTTTTTTTTGAATGGGCTCATCTCAAATCCTGACATTCGCCACTTTCATGCGGGGGAGGTCTTGCAAGAGAAATCCAAACAAGGAACCCTCCCAATACACTAATATGTAGCGACGTAGGGGATTGAGAGGTTGTTAAATCCGGACTAGAGTTTTAAAACTATTTTTGTATAAATCATTTTGATATGACCCAAAGGCCTGTACAAAGTTTGATTTTTTTTAAAAACGATTTATTTTAAAAATAGTTTATGTCTTATAATACATATATAAAATGTCTTATCCCCATAAAACAAGGTCTTAACAATCATCATACATACAACAACATACAAATCATAAAAATTAGAATAATTATGAGCTAAAATTCCATGCGCCTCAATAATCCACAAATTCTAATCTCTTTTCAGAAATACTATCTTACATCATATTAATATATTGCCATTCATTAGGCTCTTCCATAGCTGGAATGCAACAATTATATAAGTCTAACATGACTATATACAATTAAGTAGTTTTATCATTACTACTCGATACACAAAACATTTCTTACATTCATAACAAGGTTTATAGCTCTCTTCGTGCACATTACAAAATAATCTATTCTCTCAAAAGATAATTTATGTAAGAGCCTAACTTGCTCAAAATCCCCTTTCGGGTCATTACATACATAATAGGGTTATAGAACTACCCTCTCATAAATATCTCCCATACGATATTCCAAAAATTCATATATTAATATTCATATTCACAAAGGAAAATAACTTACATCATCCATCTCTAGTCCGATTTCCCTTCCTCATCATTGGGCTCCCCCACAAAGTCCCCTAGTCTAAAATGACCTCGAATCTGTTGTAGGGGTTGTACTTCCAAAACATCATCAAAAAGTGGTCCTTTACGTCTTTTAGGACAATCTCTATTTCTACGGACTATTTGTTTACAAAAGAAACATCTACCCAGTAATCCGACTTATACCCGGTGGTATTACTGGCATTCCCTTCATCAAACTTACTTGATGAACCCAAATCTCTAAATTTCTTACCCTCTTGTGAACGAAGACAATATTCATGACACTTCAAGTGTCACACCCCAAACCCAATATCCATTCTAATCATTTATTATTAGAATAATTAAATCATAATCTAGAGCCCATTGGAAATATAATTCATCTATCCATATTTTACTGTATAATGCGCATAATCAACATAATATTATTATTGTGCCATAACGAAATCAATATCAGAGTCATAATTTAAGCGGACATACAATACTATGATTAACTACGATAAAATTTCACAATCATCAACTCAATCCATACTAACGCAAAATATACAATGTGTGAGTAAATTAAAATCTTCAGTGTGACAATGATAAAATCCCCACATTTAAACCCCGGCTCCTTCCAACGGTGCAACTCTCAAAGTTACCGGTCATATGGTATTCTAGTTGGCAGCATAGAAACCTGAAATTGTTAAAATATAACTGTAAGCATTAAGCTTAGTGAGGTACTCCTTCCCTACAATGTAATAACAATTCTATATAGAGTAAGTGGATATAAAATTCGAACAATCCTGCCCATTGGCAATAACAAATCCTGGAACATAAGTTCCAATTAATTCTGCCCATTGGCAATAACAAATCCTGGAACATAAGTTCCAATTAATTCTGCCCATTGGCAATAACAAATCCTGGAACGTAAGTTCCAACAAATCATTGGATCTTTGTCCAATTCCAATCCTGGATCATAAGACCCAACCAATCCTGGATATTTTAATATCCAAACAAATCCTGAATACCGAAGTATTCAAACAAATCCGCTCTTAGAGCTATATTCATATTTATATATGAAACAAATCATAAGTACACTCACCTTGACAGTTTAACTGGCTTTTCCCTTGCCTTTATCCGGTACTTGTTCAATAAGCTCTTCTTCCCTTCCTATAATTCTCACAATATTAGTATCATCATAAGAATATTAATAGTCCAAAGAATAACTTCAATCATAACTCAATTCATAAGCATCATATTATTCAATTCAAATCATTCATTAAAATGAAGTCCCATCTAGACTCAGGTTCTGATATCTAACATATTCAAATTACAGCCCAAACCCTTTTTAATTATTCTTGGTAATCCAATCCTTATTATATCATGTTTCCAAAACAAAAGACGGCACATCATTCCGAGTTTCCTAGAGCAAAATAAGCCTATTTCTTCACTACATAGCAAATCTGCCCTATAAGCTCTTTTATCGTTCATTCAACTTCCAGGAATTTTCATGATTTTTCTACATCATAAATTTCTATGATCTTTCACCCAACATCAGTAAACACATTGAAAAATATAACATTAAAGTTTCATAATTTTTAAGGTTCGTTTACTATGTCAAGCAAAACACCGAACACATGGCGGGCATATTTTCATCCTTAGGGCAGATTTCTTACCCGAACTTCAAACCCTCACCAAGGACTCATTTGTTGGTATTTTCACATGATTTTCGGATATTCCATACATATATGAGTCCATGTTAATATCCAATTGGAAGCAATCGATTCCAGTAACTATACAAAAATATATGGAAGTTTGAATAAACAAAGTTTCTAAACAAAGCAATCTTAGGGTTTTGTACATTCAACTTAACTTAAACTTGCATATATCCATACATATGCACCCAAACATGAAAGTTCAATAAAAATCAAGGATTTATATCATATAAATCGTAAATGAAAGAAAAAATAGCAAGACTCATGGTTGGAATTACCTTAGGGGCTTTTTCGTAATTTTCTATGAATTTTCTTCAATTTTCTCCTCACTTTTTCTTCCTAACTTCCAACTTCTCTTTCCTTAGGCTTAAAATCTCTCATGGATGCATTTTGGCTGAATAAAGAGGTAATTCTAAGGGTTTGAGGTCGGCCAAAGCCACCACCCTTCCCAACCAATGAGAATAAAACATTTGTTGCCATATTAAGACAAAATACTACTTAACGGATGGACTACTTTGCCCTTGCTTCGTAATTTTGGTATAACTTCTCACTCGAACCTCCGTTTCATTCACCGTTTGTTGTGTTACAACCATAACTCACTTGTCTACAATTATGTAGTTTTCACCTCAAGTCAATTGTTATGTCATAAAGGTCAAAACTAGCCTTAAACATGGACATTCCTATCGAAACCTTCAAATTTTGTATTTGTAACTAATTCGACATTTCATGATTTTTGGAGGTAGGATTAGACTAAACATAATAAATTAACATCACATATATTAATAACACACTAATAGTATCACACAAGCTAGGCATGATTTACGTATAATTAATCATAATTATATTCGGGTTGTCACAATTCTCCCCCTGTTAGGAAATTTCGTCCTCGAAATTGACATACCTTGGTTGTCCGAATCAAACAAATAGGGATAACGCATTTTCATGCTATCCTCACTCTCCCATGTAGCTTATTCCATGGAATGCCTTCTCCACACAACTTTCACAAGTGGGATCACCTTTGATCTTAATATTTGTTCTTTCCTATCAACGATAGCAAGCGGTTCTTCCACGTAGCTCAAATCTTCCTTCAACTCAATAGGTTGTTCCACCAATACATGTGAAGGGTCTACTACATACTTTCTCAACATAGAAACATGGAAAACATCATGTAACCGAGATAATTCTGGTGGTAACGCTAACTTGTAGGCAACCATCCCGACTTTCTCAAGGATTTCATAAGGTCCAATGTAGCGTGGACTTAATTTCCCTTTCTTTCCAAACCTCATAACTCCTTTCCATGGAGATATCCGAAGAAACACATAATCCCCTTTCTGGAATTCCAAATCTTTTCGTCGTTTATCCACATAACTTTTCTGTCTGCTTTGAGCTATTCTCATTCTATCTTGAATAATCTTCACTTTTTCAGTGGTGACTTCAATTAATTCTGGACCCTCTTTCTTCCTTTCACCAACTTCACCCCAACATATCGGTGTACGACATCGTCTACCATACAAGGTTTCATATGGAGCCATACCAATAGTAGACTGAAAACTATTGTTATATGCAAATTCTATCAAAGGCAAATATTCATCCCAATTACCTTTGAAATCAAGCACACAAGCTCTAAGCATATCTTCAAAAATCTGTATTGTCCCTTCAGACTGGCCATCTGTCTGGGGATGAAAAGCCGTACTAAACTTCAAGTTAGTACCCATAGCATTCTGCAAGCTATCCCAAAATCTGGATGTGAAAGTAGGGTCCCTATCTGAAACAATAGATACCGGTGCTCCATGCAATCGAATAATTTCATTAACATACAATCTAGCATACCTATCAACTGTATACGTAGTCTTGACTGCTAGAAAGTGAGTGGACTTTGTCAATCTATCCACCACTACCCAAATCGAATCTGACCCCTTCTGAGATCGAGGAAGCCCAACCACAAAATCCATCGTTACATGATCTCATTTCCATTCCGGTATCGGCAATGGCTGAAGCAGACCAGTAGGTTTCTGATGCTCCACTTTCACTTGCTGACATATAAGGCACCTCGCAACAAAATCAGCTATTTCCTTCTTCATATTATTCCACCAATAATGCTCCTTTAAATCCCTATACATTTTAGTGCTACCAGGATGCATAGTATAAATGGAATTATGAGCCTCATCTAAAATTTCCTCTTTCAATCCACACACATTAGGCACACATAACCGCTGCTTATACAATAAAGTGCCATCATTCACAATACAAAAATCTTCCGACTTACCATCTCGGAGATCTTGTCGTTTCTTCTCAAGGAAAGGATCTTGACTTTGCAAATCATGAATACGGGTAGCTAACAAAGGCCTCACGCTTACATGAGCAAAGAATCTGTCCCCATCTGCTAGCTGCAATTCCACTCCCATCAATCTCAACTCCATAATATGAGCAACTCTAGCACATCGAATACACGATAACCTGCCTGAAGCCTTTCTACTCAAAGCGTCTGCAACTACATTTGCCTTTCCTGGGTGGTAGTGAATTGTACAATCATAATCTTTAATTAACTCCATCCACCGCCTCTGCCTCAAATTCAACTCCTTCTGAGTAAACAAATACTTAAGGCTTTGATGGTCAGTAAAAATTTCACATACCTCACCATATAGATAATGACGCCATAATTTCAAAGCAAATACAATAGCAGCAAGTTCCAAATCATGTGTAGGATAATTACGTTCATGTGTACGCAACTGCCTAGAAGCATAGGCAATAACTTTACCATGCTGCATAAAAACACAACCCAACCCCTGATGTGAAGCATCGGTATAAACAACAAAACCATCTCCACCATGAGGAATAGTAAGAATAGGTGCGGTTACCAACCTCTTTTTCAATTCATCAAAACTATTTTCGCAATCAGAATTCCATTCAAACTTAACATCTTTCCGAGTCAGTTTAGTCATTGGTAAGGCAATCGAAGAAAATCCCTTAATAAACCTTCTATAATACCCAGCTAAACCCAGAAAACTCCTCACCTCAGTCACATTATCGGCTCTCTCCCATTTCACAATAGCCTCTACCTTTTTAGGATCAACACATATACCATCTCCAGAAATAACATGGCCTAAAAATGCAACTTGTGATAACCAAAATTCACACTTGCTAAACTTGGCATACAACTTCTTATCTTTCAACAGATTCAAAATAGTTGTGAGATGTTTTTCATGTTCAACCATATCATGGGAATAAATCAGAATATCATCAATAAAAACTATCACAAATGAATCAACAAAAGGATGCAGTACCCGGTTCATAAGATCCATAAATACAGCTGGAGCATTAGTCACCCCAAAAGGCATCACAAGAAATTCAAAATGACCATACCGAGTACGGAAAGCGGTTTTAGAAATATCACTTTCCTTCACCCTCACCTGATGATAACCCGATCGCAAGTCTATCTTTGAAAACACTTTAGCACCCTGCAACTGATCAAACAAATCATCTATACGAGGTAAAGGATATTTGTTCTTAATTGTAGCTTTATTCAGTTGCCTATAATCAATACACAAACGCATGGTACCATCTTTCTTTTTCACAAATAAAACTGGCGCACCCCATGGAGATACACTAGGCTGTATGAACCCCCTATCAAGTAAATCTTGCAACTGGATCTTAAGTTCTTTCAACTCAGCGGGTGCCATTCTATACGGTGCCATAGAAATAGGGGTTGTCCCTGGTGTTATTCAATACTAAATTCAACTTCTCTTTCTGGAGGTAACCCTGGCAACTCACTAGGAAACACTTCAGGAAAATCCCGTACAATAGGAACATCGACTAATTGTAAAGCCCCCTTCCTAGTGTCAAGAACATATGCAATAAAACCCTCACAACCCTTACTCAATAATTTCCTCGTCTGAATAGCAGAAATGATGCAACTGGGAACAATTTTCCTTTCCCCCACAAATTTAAATTCAGGCTCACCAGGCATATTAAAAACAACTTCCTTACGGAAACAATCCATGGATGCATGATATTTGGATAGCCAATCCATTCCCAGAATTATATCAAAATCAGAAATATCCAATGGAAGTAGACCTATAACTGTATCTCTAGACCCCACAGTCAAAACACAATCATGAAAAACATATTCAGTTACAACCATATCCCCCATAGGCATATAAATACCCAACCCCACATCTAAACGAGCACACAGTATATTCAAGTATATGGAAAAAGCATAGGACACAAAAGAATGTGTGGAACCAGGATCAACCAAAACATAAGCACTTCTATCACTAACAGAAAGTGTACCTGTCACCACATCTGGCGTAATCTGAGCTTCTTTCATCGTAAAGACTCGTCCACCTGGCCTGGAACCACTAGCTTGTCCTCTACCCACACTCTTAACTGTACTGCCTGGAGATAACATTCTGCTTGGTACTTCACTATGTGCTGCTGGAGTCTGTGCCAATTACGGACAATTCTTCTTAATATGCCCCACTTGATGACAATGGTAGCATTCCAATCCCTTAATCTTAGGACACTCAGATTTATAATTCCCTTCCTCTTTACAAAAGAAACATGTAACACCTCCTATTGGGGCCTCACCTCTCCCTGACTTTCTGGCTGAACCAAAAGATCCTCCACCCCTGGTATCTCTACCAAACCTCCCCTGACCTCTACCACTATCTCCACCACCTCTCTGAAATTTATGAGGTTCCACCTTAACACTTCCACTCTCACCTCCCCTATACTGAGATGCGTCGAATCTACTTTTCTTAAAACTCTCTCTGCTCGCCACCCCTTGGTTTATTTGCCTTTCTGCTATCATGGATTTGTTTACTAGAGAAGAATAATCTTCTAACTCATAAGTGGCTACTCTATTTTGTATAGGCAAAATCAGTCCATCTTGAAACTTACTACATTTATCTTCTTCCTCCTGCACATACTTAGTAGCAAACCTAGACAAAGCAGTAAATTTAGCATCATACTCCCTCACAGACATGTTCCCTTGGGTAAAATTTATAAACTCCCTCAGTTTCTCCCTCCTATAGACCTTAGGGAAATATTTAACATACAAAGCTTTAATAAATTCAGCCCAAGTAATAGCATCAGTACCTTCCATCCTGGGCACCAAATGGTTGCTGGCTTCCCACCAATATTTCGCCTCTCCTTTGAGCTTAAACACAGCTAGATTCACTTTCTGGTTATCTGGAACCTTCATAACTGCAAAGATAGTTTCTAGATCCCTGACCCACATCTCAGCTTCCGTAGGTTCAACTGACCCTGAATATTCTGGAGGATTCAACTTCAAAAACTTCTCATGCATGGAATCTTTCATTTCCTTCCTTGCCTCTTTCTCAATCCTGGCCACAGTCTTGGATTCTAGATATCTAGCCTGTTGTTCTGCCATTTGCGCCATATTTCTTTCTTGTTGCTATGCCATCCTCATCATTGCATGCGCCATTATTTGCATCTCTGTAGGCTGCTCTTGCTCTCTAGCCCTTCCAGCAACAATTTGCTCCACTTCAGTATTCTCTGTACGAGAAGCGACTCCCTCTTCTCTAGGTTGTCGATTCCCAGGTTCCATCTGGAATTATCTGTAATACAATAAAATACTAACAACCAATATAAACAGTTTACAGTACTAAACTATTTGTTAGTATATAAACAATTCAATAATATCAAATCAATCAATAACTTCCATCTAATCGTCACACACGTCCAGAATTAATAACCTAGACGCTCTGATACCACTAATTGTCACACCCCAAACCCAATATCCATTCTAATCATTTATTATTAGAATAATTAAATCATAATCTAGAGCCCATTGGAAATATAATTCATCTATCCATATTTTACTGTATAATGCGCATAATCAACATAATATTATTATTGTGCCATAACGAAATCAATATCAGAGTCATAATTTAAGCGGACATACAATACTATGATTAACTACGATAAAATTTCACAATCATCAACTCAATCCATACTAACGCAAAATATACAATGTGTGAGTAAATTAAAATCTTCAGTGTGACAATGATAAAATCCCCACATTTAAACCCCGGCTCCTTCCAACGGTGCAACTCTCAAAGTTACCGGTCATATGGTATTCTAGTTGGCAGCATAGAAACCTGAAATTGTTAAAATATAACTGTAAGCATTAAGCTTAGTGAGGTACTCCTTCCCTACAATGTAATAACAATTCTATATAGAGTAAGTGGATATAAAATCCGAACAATCCTGCCCATTGGCAATAACAAATCCTGGAACATAAGTTCCAATTAATTCTGCCCATTGGCAATAACAAATCCTGGAACATAAGTTCCAATTAATTCTGCCCATTGGCAATAACAAATCCTGGAACGTAAGTTCCAACAAATCATTGGATCTTTGTCCAATTCCAATCCTGGATCATAAGACCCAACCAATCCTGGATATTTTAATATCCAAACAAATCCTGAATACCGAAGTATTCAAACAAATCCGCTCTTAGAGCTATATTCATATTTATATATGAAACAAATCATAAGTACACTCACCTTGACAGTTTAACTGGCTTTTCCCTTGCCTTTATCCGGTACTTGTTCAATAAGCTCTTCTTCCCTTCCTATAATTCTCACAATATTAGTATCATCATAAGAATATTAATAGTCCAAAGAATAACTTCAATCATAACTCAATTCATAAGCATCATATTATTCAATTCAAATCATTCATTAAAATGAAGTCCCATCTAGACTCAGGTTCTGATATCTAACATATTCAAATTACAGCCCAAACCCTTTTTAATTATTCTTGGTAATCCAATCCTTATTATATCATGTTTCCAAAACAAAAGACGGCACATCATTCCGAGTTTCCTAGAGCAAAATAAGCCTATTTCTTCACTACATAGCAAATCTGCCCTATAAGCTCTTTTATCGTTCATTCAACTTCCAGGAATTTTCATGATTTTTCTACATCATAAATTTCTATGATCTTTCACCCAACATCAGTAAACACATTGAAAAATATAACATTAAAGTTTCATAATTTTTAAGGTTCGTTTGCTATGTCAAGCAAAACACCGAACACATGGCGGGCATATTTTCATCCTTAGGGCAGATTTCTTACCCGAACTTCAAACCCTCACCAAGGACTCATTTATTGGTATTTTCACATGATTTTCGGATATTCCATACATATATGAGTCCATGTTAATATCCAATTGGAAGCAATCGATTCCAGTAACTATACAAAAATATATGGAAGTTTGAATAAACAAAGTTTCTAAACAAAGCAATCTTAGGGTTTTGTACATTCAACTTAACTTAAACTTGCATATATCCATACATATGCACCCAAACATGAAAGTTCAATAAAAATCAAGGATTTATATCATATAAATCGTAAATGAAAGAAAAAATAGCAAGATTCATGGTTGGAATTACCTTAGGGGCTTTTTCGTAATTTTCTATGAATTTTCTTCAATTTTCTCCTCACTTTTTCTTCCTAACTTCCAACTTCTCTTTCCTTAGGCTTAAAATCTCTCATGGCTGCATTTTGGCTGAATAAAGAGGTAATTCTAAGGGTTTGAGGTCGGCCAAATCCACCACCCTTCCCAACCAATGAGAATAAAACATTTGTTGCCATATTAAGACAAAATACTACTTAACGGATGGACTACTTTGCCCTTGCTTCGTAATTTTGGTATAACTTCTCACTCGAACCTCCGTTTCATTCACCGTTTGTTGTGTTACAACCATAACTCACTTGTCTACAATTATGTAGTTTTCACCTCAAGTCAATTGTTATGTCATAAAGGTCAAAACTAGCCTTAAACATGGACATTCCTATCGAAACCTTCAAATTTTGTATTTGTAACTAATTCGACATTTCATGATTTTTGGAGGTAGGATTAGACTAAACATAATAAATTAACATCACATATATTAATAACACACTAATAATATCACACAAGCTAGGCATTATTTACGTATAATTAATCATAATTATATTCGGGTTGTCACAATTCTCCCCCTGTTAGGAAATTTCGTCCTCGAAATTGACATACCTTGGTTGTCCGAATCAAACAAATAGGGATAACGCATTTTCATGCTATCCTCACTCTCCCATGTAGATTATTCCATGGAATGCCTTCTCCACACAACTTTCACAAGTGGGATCACCTTTGATCTTAATATTTGTTCTTTCCTATCAACGATAGCAAGCGGTTCTTCCACGTAGCTCAAATCTTCCTTCAACTCAATAGGTTGTTCCACCAATACATGTGAAGGGTCTACTACATACTTTCTCAACATAGAAACATGGAAAACATCATGTAATCGAGATAATTCTGGTGGTAACGCTAACTTGTAGGCAACCATCCCGACTTTCTCAAGGATTTCATAAGGTCCAATGTAGCGTGGACTTAATTTCCCTTTCTTTCCAAACCTCATAACTCCTTTCCATGGAGATATCCGAAGAAACACATAATCCCCTTTCTGGAATTCCAAATCTTTTCGTCGTTTATCCACATAACTTTTCTGTCTGCTTTGAGCTATTCTCATTCTATCTTGAATAATCTTCACTTTTTCAGTGGTGACTTCAATTAATTCTGGACCCTCTTTCTTCCTTTCACCAACTTCACCCCAACATATCGGTGTACGACATCGTCTACCATACAAGGTTTCATATGGAGCCATACCAATAGTAGACTGAAAACTATTGTTATATGCAAATTCTATCAAAGGCAAATATTCATCCCAATTACCTTTGAAATCAAGCACACAAGCTCTAAGCATATCTTCAAAAATCTGTATTGTCCCTTCAGACTGGCCATCTGTCTGGGGATGAAAAGCCGTACTAAACTTCAAGTTAGTACCCATAGCATTCTGCAAGCTATCCCAAAATCTGGATGTGAAAGTAGGGTCCCTATCTGAAACAATAGATACCGGTGCTCCATGCAATCGAATAATTTCATTAACATACAATCTAGCATACCTATCAACTGTATACGTAGTCTTGACTGCTAGAAAGTGAGTGGACTTTGTCAATCTATCCACCACTACCCAAATCGAATCTGACCCCTTCTGAGATCGAGGAAGCCCAACCACAAAATCCATCGTTACATGATCTCATTTCCATTCCGGTATCGGCAATGGCTGAAGCAGACCAGTAGGTTTCTGATGCTCCACTTTCACTTGCTGACATATAAGGCACCTCGCAACAAAATCAGCTATTTCCTTCTTCATATTATTCCACCAATAATGCTCCTTTAAATCCCTATACATTTTAGTGCTACCAGGATGCATAGTATAAATGGAATTATGAGCCTCATCTAAAATTTCCTCTTTCAATCCACACACATTAGGCACACATAACCGCTGCTTATACAATAAAGTGCCATCATTCACAATACAAAAATCTTCCGACTTACCATCTCGGAGATCTTGTCGTTTCTTCTCAAGGAAAGGATCTTGACTTTGCAAATCATGAATACGGGTAGCTAACAAAGGCCTCACGCTTACATGAGCAAAGAATCTGTCCCCATCTGCTAGCTGCAATTCCACTCCCATCAATCTCAACTCCATAATATGAGCAACTCTAGCACATCGAATACACGATAACCTGCCTGAAGCCTTTCTACTCAAAGCGTCTGCAACTACATTTGCCTTTCCTGGGTGGTAGTGAATTGTACAATCATAATCTTTAATTAACTCCATCCACCGCCTCTGCCTCAAATTCAACTCCTTCTGAGTAAACAAATACTTAAGGCTTTGATGGTCAGTAAAAATTTCACATACCTCACCATATAGATAATGACGCCATAATTTCAAAGCAAATACAATAGCAGCAAGTTCCAAATCATGTGTAGGATAATTACGTTCATGTGTACGCAACTGCCTAGAAGCATAGGCAATAACTTTACCATGCTGCATAAAAACACAACCCAACCCCTGATGTGAAGCATCGGTATAAACAACAAAACCATCTCCACCATGAGGAATAGTAAGAATAGGTGCGGTTACCAACCTCTTTTTCAATTCATCAAAACTATTTTCGCAATCAGAATTCCATTCAAACTTAACATCTTTCCGAGTCAGTTTAGTCATTGGTAAGGCAATCGAAGAAAATCCCTTAATAAACCTTCTATAATACCCAGCTAAACCCAGAAAACTCCTCACCTCAGTCACATTATCGGCTCTCTCCCATTTCACAATAGCCTCTACCTTTTTAGGATCAACACATATACCATCTCCAGAAATAACATGGCCTAAAAATGCAACTTGTGATAACCAAAATTCACACTTGCTAAACTTGGCATACAACTTCTTATCTTTCAACAGATTCAAAATAGTTGTGAGATGTTTTTCATGTTCAACCATATCATGGGAATAAATCAGAATATCATCAATAAAAACTATCACAAATGAATCAACAAAAGGATGCAGTACCCGGTTCATAAGATCCATAAATACAGCTGGAGCATTAGTCACCCCAAAAGGCATCACAAGAAATTCAAAATGACCATACCGAGTACGGAAAGCGGTTTTAGAAATATCACTTTCCTTCACCCTCACCTGATGATAACCCGATCGCAAGTCTATCTTTGAAAACACTTTAGCACCCTGCAACTGATCAAACAAATCATCTATACGAGGTAAAGGATATTTGTTCTTAATTGTAGCTTTATTCAGTTGCCTATAATCAATACACAAACGCATGGTACCATCTTTCTTTTTCACAAATAAAACTGGCGCACCCCATGGAGATACACTAGGCTGTATGAACCCCCTATCAAGTAAATCTTGCAACTGGATCTTAAGTTCTTTCAACTCAGCGGGTGCCATTCTATACGGTGCCATAGAAATAGGGGTTGTCCCTGGTGTTATTCAATACTAAATTCAACTTCTCTTTCTGGAGGTAACCCTGGCAACTCACTAGGAAACACTTCAGGAAAATCCCGTACAATAGGAACATCGACTAATTGTAAAGCCCCCTTCCTAGTGTCAAGAACATATGCAATAAAACCCTCACAACCCTTACTCAATAATTTCCTCGTCTGAATAGCAGAAATGATGCAACTGGGAACAATTTTCCTTTCCCCCACAAATTTAAATTCAGGCTCACCAGGCATATTAAAAACAACTTCCTTACGGAAACAATCCATGGATGCATGATATTTGGATAGCCAATCCATTCCCAGAATTATATCAAAATCAGAAATATCCAATGGAAGTAGACCTATAACTGTATCTCTAGACCCCACAGTCAAAACACAATCATGAAAAACATATTCAGTTACAACCATATCCCCCATAGGCATATAAATACCCAACCCCACATCTAAACGAGCACACAGTATATTCAAGTATATGGAAAAAGCATAGGACACAAAAGAATGTGTGGAACCAGGATCAACCAAAACATAAGCACTTCTATCACTAACAGAAAGTGTACCTGTCACCACATCTGGCGTAATCTGAGCTTCTTTCATCGTAAAGACTCGTCCACCTGGCCTGGAACCACTAGCTTGTCCTCTACCCACACTCTTAACTGTACTGCCTGGAGATAACATTCTGCTTGGTACTTCACTATGTGCTGCTGGAGTCTGTGCCAATTACGGACAATTCTTCTTAATATGCCCCACTTGATGACAATGGTAGCATTCCAATCCCTTAATCTTAGGACACTCAGATTTATAATTCCCTTCCTCTTTACAAAAGAAACATGTAACACCTCCTATTGGGGCCTCACCTCTCCCTGACTTTCTGGCTGAACCAAAAGATCCTCCACCCCTGGTATCTCTACCAAACCTCCCCTGACCTCTACCACTATCTCCACCACCTCTCTGAAATTTATGAGGTTCCACCTTAACACTTCCACTCTCACCTCCCCTATACTGAGATGCGTCGAATCTACTTTTCTTAAAACTCTCTCTGCTCGCCACCCCTTGGTTTATTTGCCTTTCTGCTATCATGGATTTGTTTACTAGAGAAGAATAATCTTCTAACTCATAAGTGGCTACTCTATTTTGTATAGGCAAAATCAGTCCATCTTGAAACTTACTACATTTATCTTCTTCCTCCTGCACATACTTAGTAGCAAACCTAGACAAAGCAGTAAATTTAGCATCATACTCCCTCACAGACATGTTCCCTTGGGTAAAATTTATAAACTCCCTCAGTTTCTCCCTCCTATAGACCTTAGGGAAATATTTAACATACAAAGCTTTAATAAATTCAGCCCAAGTAATAGCATCAGTACCTTCCATCCTGGGCACCAAATGGTTGCTGGCTTCCCACCAATATTTCGCCTCTCCTTTGAGCTTAAACACAGCTAGATTCACTTTCTGGTTATCTGGAACCTTCATAACTGCAAAGATAGTTTCTAGATCCCTGACCCACATCTCAGCTTCCGTAGGTTCAACTGACCCTGAATATTCTGGAGGATTCAACTTCAAAAACTTCTCATGCATGGAATCTTTCATTTCCTTCCTTGCCTCTTTCTCAATCCTGGCCACAGTCTTGGATTCTAGATATCTAGCCTGTTGTTCTGCCATTTGCGCCATATTTCTTTCTTGTTGCTATGCCATCCTCATCATTGCATGCGCCATTATTTGCATCTCTGTAGGCTGCTCTTGCTCTCTAGCCCTTCCAGCAACAATTTGCTCCACTTCAGTATTCTCTGTACGAGAAGCGACTCCCTCTTCTCTAGGTTGTCGATTCCCAGGTTCCATCTGGAATTATCTGTAATACAATAAAATACTAACAACCAATATAAACAGTTTACAGTACTAAACTATTTGTTAGTATATAAACAATTCAATAATATCAAATCAATCAATAACTTCCATCTAATCGTCACACACGTCCAGAATTAATAACCTAGACGCTCTGATACCACTAATTGTCACACCCCAAACCCAATATCCATTCTAATCATTTATTATTAGAATAATTAAATCATAATCTAGAGCCCATTGGAAATATAATTCATCTATCCATATTTTACTGTATAATGCGCATAATCAACATAATATTATTATTGTGCCATAACGAAATCAATATCAGAGTCATAATTTAAGCGGACATACAATACTATGATTAACTACGATAAAATTTCACAATCATCAACTCAATCCATACTAACGCAAAATATACAATGTGTGAGTAAATTAAAATCTTCAGTGTGACAATGATAAAATCCCCACATTTAAACCCCGGCTCCTTCCAACGGTGCAACTCTCAAAGTTACCGGTCATATGGTATTCTAGTTGGCAGCATAGAAACCTGAAATTGTTAAAATATAACTGTAAGCATTAAGCTTAGTGAGGTACTCCTTCCCTACAATGTAATAACAATTCTATATAGAGTAAGTGGATATAAAATCCGAACAATCCTGCCCATTGGCAATAACAAATCCTGGAACATAAGTTCCAATTAATTCTGCCCATTGGCAATAACAAATCCTGGAACATAAGTTCCAATTAATTCTGCCCATTGGCAATAACAAATCCTGGAACGTAAGTTCCAACAAATCATTGGATCTTTGTCCAATTCCAATCCTGGATCATAAGACCCAACCAATCCTGGATATTTTAATATCCAAACAAATCCTGAATACCGAAGTATTCAAACAAATCCGCTCTTAGAGCTATATTCATATTTATATATGAAACAAATCATAAGTACACTCACCTTGACAGTTTAACTGGCTTTTCCCTTGCCTTTATCCGGTACTTGTTCAATAAGCTCTTCTTCCCTTCCTATAATTCTCACAATATTAGTATCATCATAAGAATATTAATAGTCCAAAGAATAACTTCAATCATAACTCAATTCATAAGCATCATATTATTCAATTCAAATCATTCATTAAAATGAAGTCCCATCTAGACTCAGGTTCTGATATCTAACATATTCAAATTACAGCCCAAACCCTTTTTAATTATTCTTGGTAATCCAATCCTTATTATATCATGTTTCCAAAACAAAAGACGGCACATCATTCCGAGTTTCCTAGAGCAAAATAAGCCTATTTCTTCACTACATAGCAAATCTGCCCTATAAGCTCTTTTATCGTTCATTCAACTTCCAGGAATTTTCATGATTTTTCTACATCATAAATTTCTATGATCTTTCACCCAACATCAGTAAACACATTGAAAAATATAACATTAAAGTTTCATAATTTTTAAGGTTCGTTTGCTATGTCAAGCAAAACACCGAACACATGGCGGGCATATTTTCATCCTTAGGGCAGATTTCTTACCCGAACTTCAAACCCTCACCAAGGACTCATTTGTTGGTATTTTCACATGATTTTCGGATATTCCATACATATATGAGTCCATGTTAATATCCAATTGGAAGCAATCGATTCCAGTAACTATACAAAAATATATGGAAGTTTGAATAAACAAAGTTTCTAAACAAAGCAATCTTAGGGTTTTGTACATTCAACTTAACTTAAACTTGCATATATCCATACATATGCACCCAAACATGAAAGTTCAATAAAAATCAAGGATTTATATCATATAAATCGTAAATGAAAGAAAAAATAGCAAGATTCATGGTTGGAATTACCTTAGGGGCTTTTTCGTAATTTTCTATGAATTTTCTTCAATTTTCTCCTCACTTTTTCTTCCTAACTTCCAACTTCTCTTTCCTTAGGCTTAAAATCTCTCATGGCTGCATTTTGGCTGAATAAAGAGGTAATTCTAAGGGTTTTAGGTCGGCCAAATCCACCACCCTTCCCAACCAATGAGAATAAAACATTTGTTGCCATATTAAGACAAAATACTACTTAACGGATGGACTACTTTGCCCTTGCTTCGTAATTTTGGTATAACTTCTCACTCGAACCTCCGTTTCATTCACCGTTTGTTGTGTTACAACCATAACTCACTTGTCTACAATTATGTAGTTTTCACCTCAAGTCAATTGTTATGTCATAAAGGTCAAAACTAGCCTTAAACATGGACATTCCTATCGAAACCTTCAAATTTTGTATTTGTAACTAATTCGACATTTCATGATTTTTGGAGGTAGGATTAGACTAAACATAATAAATTAACATCACATATATTAATAACACACTAATAATATCACACAAGCTAGGCATGATTTACGTATAATTAATCATAATTATATTCGGGTTGTCACAATTCTCCCCCTGTTAGGAAATTTCGTCCTCGAAATTGACATACCTTGGTTGTCCGAATCAAACAAATAGGGATAACGCATTTTCATGCTATCCTCACTCTCCCATGTAGCTTATTCCATGGAATGCCTTCTCCACACAACTTTCACAAGTGGGATCATCTTTGATCTTAATATTTGTTCTTTCCTATCAACGATAGCAAGCGGTTCTTCCACGTAGCTCAAATCTTCCTTCAACTCAATAGGTTGTTCCACCAATACATGTGAAGGGTCTACTACATACTTTCTCAACATAGAAACATGGAAAACATCATGTAATCGAGATAATTCTGGTGGTAACGCTAACTTGTAGGCAACCATCCCGACTTTCTCAAGGATTTCATAAGGTCCAATGTAGCGTGGACTTAATTTCCCTTTCTTTCCAAACCTCATAACTCCTTTCCATGGAGATATCCGAAGAAACACATAATCCCCTTTCTGGAATTCCAAATCTTTTCGTCGTTTATCCACATAACTTTTCTGTCTGCTTTGAGCTATTCTCATTCTATCTTGAATAATCTTCACTTTTTCAGTGGTGACTTCAATTAATTCTGGACCCTCTTTCTTCCTTTCAACAACTTCACCCCAACATATCGGTGTACGACATCGTCTACCATACAAGGTTTCATATGGAGCCATACCAATAGTAGACTGAAAACTATTGTTATATGCAAATTCTATCAAAGGCAAATATTCATCCCAATTACCTTTGAAATCAAGCACACAAGCTCTAAGCATATCTTCAAAAATCTGTATTGTCCCTTCAGACTGGCCATCTGTCTGGGGATGAAAAGCCGTACTAAACTTCAAGTTAGTACCCATAGCATTCTGCAAGCTATCCCAAAATCTGGATGTGAAAGTAGGGTCCCTATCTGAAACAATAGATACCGGTGCTCCATGCAATCGAATAATTTCATTAACATACAATCTAGCATACCTATCAACTGTATACGTAGTCTTGACTGCTAGAAAGTGAGTGGACTTTGTCAATCTATCCACTACTACCCAAATCGAATCTGACCCCTTCTGAGATCGAGGAAGCCCAACCACAAAATCCATCGTTACATGATCTCATTTCCATTCCGGTATCGGCAATGGCTGAAGCAGACCAGTAGGTTTCTGATGCTCCACTTTCACTTGCTGACATATAAGGCACCTCGCAACAAAATCAGCTATTTCCTTCTTCATATTATTCCACCAATAATGCTCCTTTAAATCCCTATACATTTTAGTGCTACCAGGATGCATAGTATAAATGGAATTATGAGCCTCATCTAAAATTTCCTCTTTCAATCCACACACATTAGGCACACATAACCGCTGCTTATACAATAAAGTGCCATCATTCACAATACAAAAATCTTCCGACTTACCATCTCGGAGATCTTGTCGTTTCTTCTCAAGGAAAGGATCTTGACTTTGCAAATCATGAATACGGGTAGCTAACAAAGGCCTCACGCTTACATGAGCAAAGAATCTGTCCCCATCTGCTAGCTGCAATTCCACTCCCATCAATCTCAACTCCATAATATGAGCAACTCTAGCACATCGAATACACGATAACCTGCCTGAAGCCTTTCTACTCAAAGCGTCTGCAACTACATTTGCCTTTCCTGGGTGGTAGTGAATTGTACAATCATAATCTTTAATTAACTCCATCCACCGCCTCTGCCTCAAATTCAACTCCTTCTGAGTAAACAAATACTTAAGGCTTTGATGGTCAGTAAAAATTTCACATACCTCACCATATAGATAATGACGCCATAATTTCAAAGCAAATACAATAGCAGCAAGTTCCAAATCATGTGTAGGATAATTACGTTCATGTGTACGCAACTGCCTAGAAGCATAGGCAATAACTTTACCATGCTGCATAAAAACACAACCCAACCCCTGATGTGAAGCATCGGTATAAACAACAAAACCATCTCCACCATGCGGAATAGTAAGAATAGGTGCGGTTACCAACCTCTTTTTCAATTCATCAAAACTATTTTCGCAATCAGAATTCCATTCAAACTTAACATCTTTCCGAGTCAGTTTAGTCATTGGTAAGGCAATCGAAGAAAATCCCTTAATAAACCTTCTATAATACCACTTGATGACAATGGTGGCATTCCAATCCCTTTATTACCTTGAAACACGTACATCGGTTTCCTCCTCATTTCCTTCTGAATCGGGGAAGGAAAATACCTTCTTTCAAAGAGTTCCCAAAATTCTGTTATAGGCAAAGTATCTCTCTGTTCAGATGTGGTGACAGACTCCCAACATTGGAGGGTTGGACCCGTTAACTTAAAGGTGGCTAAAAATTGCTTTTGCACCTCACTACACTCAACCATACGGAGGTGCCTCTGCATACTATTCTTCCATCAACTTACAGCCATTACATCAACTCCCCCTGAAAACTATGGAGGATAACCATTAATAAAATCTTCCTTCACTCTTTCCCACAAAGACAGTCCTAAATGGGTTTGGGATGCTTGAACGGTAGATTGCTGCGCCATCGTAGAAATGGCAGCAGTCATAGCGTGTGCCATAATATTGGCAACTTCATCTGTAGTTATAGTCCTGGGAGGCAATTGGGGTTCCACATTCTCATCCCCTTTGTTTGCCCTGACTGAATGACCTCTCTTCGGTGGCATTTGAAAGAAGAACAAGTGTATCAGAATGCCTTTCAAATGTTTTCTCATCACAGTAGAAATATGGACGTATGAATACAACAGTCCTAATAATAAGGCTCTCCATTAAGAACGCGTATGGAAGATCGTAGTAACCCACACAGATCCTAAAGACACTAGAACCTGATGCTCTGATACCACCTGGGTACAACCCGCTCAAAATAATAACGGGTGGCCAGCCCTATACTAAAATAATCAGGAATCGCAAGTGGATCATTCTCAGCATCAACTGACGATCCTAACAATAAACACTGCTAACTACCCATTATTATAAAAAGAGGGAGTCAAAAAAATTTACAACTTTTATTTAACACCAATCAAAACCAACCATACCATAACTAACCAACAACATAACATCTAAATATGATGAGGGAAACACATATGCTCCAATAATGTATAAAAGAGTACAATAAAATGTACACAGTAAAATACCCGAATATGCTGTCGGGTCATAGACAATACAAAAATCTGAGAGTGAGAATATAAAAGTGTTAATCTATAATACTTTGGTATAAAACCCGATATACAAACTGAATCCTAATCTAGATATACAACAGATAGGAATCAACTATGAGAAAATTCTGCAACAGTCCGCTACCGTTACAACTCCACGAATACACTGGATGGATAAACATCAATGGCGTCCTTATAGAGGAACATCTAAAATAATACAATATATATACATAGCAGGAGAAAATATAAACGGGTCAGAGCCCGAGGTGAAATTTTTTATAGCAAGTGCATTAAAATGCATAATAATTATAAATGCATAATAATTATAAATGCATTATGACATGATTAAGGTGGAGTCTCACTCTCCATAATAATCCAACTCACCCCTCAACTAAAGCGCGCAACTAAGCTTATGCACGTGATCTCCAAATAGACGCCCAAATTTATCTAGGCAAGTTAATCTAACTAAATCCAGTATAAATACTCAATTAAAACCATCTAACTTATCTCACAATTTATCCCTATCTAAATTTCCATCTAAATCATATACTTCAATTTATAATGTTATTGTTCTCTTTTATTTTTTCATTTACTTAATATATAAATATTACATATCCATTCTCTTACTAACATATACAGAATACATAAACATTCTCTTTACTAGAATTTCTTGTATTCTAGTTATGCCATCAATATGAAAATAATTATATATATGAGTTATTAGCATCCAAGTGCTAAGGACTAAACTTCTCTCCATTCTCAATACTACACTGCGTTTCGTGCGTGGGACGTCTCGCAAAGCGAAATCCAAACAAGGAACCCACCAGTTACAGTACTCCTTGACAGTATTGATTTTTGAGATTCAATATGCCCTCAATGCATGATGCATGTAACCCAAATTCTTATTATTCAATTCATTAATTAATTTATTATTCCCAATTCTCAACAATGCACGGCGTTTCATGCGTGGGACGTCTTGCAAAGAGAAATCCAAACAAGGAACCCCCCGATACACTACTTTTGGCACTGTCAATCGTCAAGATATAATATATGTATATATGAGCATTAAGGACTAACTTATCCTCACTCCCAACATTACACTACATTTCGTGTGTGGGACGTCTCGTAAAGCGAAATTCAAATAAGGAACCCTCCTGATACACTAATTTTGGTAATGTTGGTCGTCGAGGTCCATTACGCCCTCGATACCCAAGGAACTAATCACACCAATAATATAATAACCATCAAGACGAGCTATAACTCGAGGACATAGGGTCTCAATTCTATCATCTTCCAGGGCATCACACATATATCATCCTGGGGACCACCGATAGGACTAAATGTAACCTACTTCGTGGTCAACTGACACACACAACATTCGGGAAGCGGTCATAGTTCCTAACCGACAAGTGAGAATGACACATACCCACGACTTCTCACCCCCAAAATACTAATGTATATCACTTAATAATCACCATGGATGACTATGACCTGGGGAATATCCACACCCTGCTCATCGATCCAAGATGATCACCCTCATCGCGCAACTTCCAAATGATAGCAAGGAGGGGGTATGCTTCACTTATATATATATATATATATATATATATATATATATATATATATATATATATATATATATATATATATATATATATATATATCATTCACATCATATAAATACATACCATCATATGAGGTGTATATATCACACAGTTACATATTCTTAGTATGCTCTTAGGCGTAGATGAAATAATATGATTATTTAGTATATTTCTCTCTCTTAATATACTAATCGACAATTCTCACACATCTTCCCCTCTTAGTATACATTATACTATTTCTCACTTGAAGTTTTCGCATCACTTCTGATTATGAATTGTCTCTCAATTCTATTTGTGTTAAGGATATTCTCTATCCTAATGCACCTCAATTAGCATTTCTCATTGTGTGAGACATCTCCCAAATTAATCATCGTTAAGGATATTTCTATATCTGTATGCACATTTATTAGCATTTAATTATTTTCATTCCATAATATGGTTCAATCAATCATATGAACCTTTAAAGGTCATCAGACCTGGGATTCTATCTCAGGCCGAATCGATTCGGCTGGGGTCCGAATTGATTCGGTCACTCAGACCTGTCAAGATGGAACATTCCGAATCAATTCGGGTTAGGTCCGAATCGATTCGGCCTGTTCTAGGGCTACGAAAATGGATATTTCTTCAAAGTCTAAATTCCCAAAAATCGTTTTTAATCAACTTCTCTTCATTTCTCTTCAACCAAATCACATATATAACATTAATATTCATCCAACAACACATTTAAACTAATTTCTAACATCAAATCCATTATACACACAACAAATCTAAGATTTTACCCAAAAGTTAGGTTTTATCAAACTAAACCTAAAACCCAATGATTTAATCCACAAATCCTGAAATAAATGGTACACAATTATTATTTAGCAAGTTTAATCACTTGCCTCAAGTTCGTAGGTCTGATTCATCCTGGAGATCGCGTATTGGACGCAAAATCAACTTTCTCCCTCTTTCTCTTCTTCTTTCTTCTTCTCTCTTTCTTTCTTTCTTTCTATTGCTCTTTCTCTCTAAGGAGAATTGTTTCTCCCGTAGGCTTAACAAGCCTTGTCTCCCAAGATACACAACTTTAAATGATAATACACACTTTAAATGACTCGATAACTTTAATTTGAGCCAAATGGGCTTAACATATTTCGGAACCTAATTAGACCCCAGGTACAGTCATTTCAACTTTCTCGACCCTTCCGGACACAACTGCACCCTCAAAATTTCCATTCAAAACACTTTCTAACAACTTCAAATTTTGACCTCAAAGCCAATTTTAGTATTCTCCAATAAAATAATATATATTTCTCCCAAAAATGAATAAATTATCATCTCTAAAGTCTCAGGTTGTTACAAAGACTACGCCTAATGCCTAAACATTTTAGCTTGAACGAAAATAATGTACAACTACTGAATACCCCAACAATAGAACTCACATCAAGACTTAATTTTCTCAAAGTTAAAAAGATTAAACACAAAATAATGCATAAGGCCCTCGCTTAAAAAACAACTTTAGTAAAAAATAATCATTACGAAAAACAAATCTCCTTGTCAATAATGAGATAGCATAATTAAATCATAGAATCTAGATGAAAATGCTTCTAAATCTAATCGTCCGAATTAGAAGGTAATATTGAAACTTGTATGTTATCTTAAAATTCAGCACATATTGAATGAATAAAGGGGAATTCAACTACAATGAAAAAAACTAATTTTGTAAAGAACCATCACAACAACATTAATTAGAAAACATAAATATACAAACTAAGTTGAGAGACTGAAAATATTGTAAAAAAAGTTCTTACATCTATTTGGGACAACAAGTTTCTTGTCAAACTCTAGCGATTAGCTCTAACTTGCAGCCTGGACATTATCATATAAAAGTATGATAAACTAGTAATTCTAAAATAGATTAAGTCAAGTCAAATAAAGACATATAAACACATCAAATTTTGATTTAGAGTTAGTAAGTTTTGTAATATCAAACTAAAAGGCTAATGTGATACATATATACCTGCACACATATATATGCATGAGAAATAATATGTACATATCAAACTAAAAGGCTAATGTGACACATACATACCCTCACATGAATGCACACATACATAAACATGGGAATATATATATATATATATATAACCCCTATTGTAAAAAAACCATCAATTTTGATGATTCAAATAATACTAATCAATTAAAACAAGGGTATAAGAGTTACACAAAGATGATATCATAGGGAGTGATTTAAGTTTATGTTTAAGTATGTTGAGATGGACTTTTTTAATCAATTGAAATAAATGAAAGACTAAAAAAAATTAGTAGTTATAAAAAATAGATGAGAAAATCCAACTAAATATGCTAGTTCATGCATAAATCTCATCTTATCTATACTTCATCTAATTATATAAATAGTAGAAAAAAAATAGTGACAACCAAGAAACCAGACCAACGTAAATAATAATATTCATATAATAATATATTAAATTTTCCTAGAAATTTGTACTTTGACATTCTCAAGATTCAAAACAACGATTGTAGATATTTTACAAAAACTCCATAAAAGTGGTCATTAAAATTGAGTATAAATTTCATCAACTTGAACAAAAACAGTAGTGAATTGATTAATTTTGATTGGCAACAAAAAAGAAAAAAAATGCATTGAATAATATTCAAGTAGTTTACCAAAAAACAAATCTAAAATAAGCCACCAAAGGTTCAAACACATATACACTCAAACAATAGAAATTATTTATCTAGAGATTATATCCAAGCATATGGGATATATAGATTGATTTGAAACTACCCAAATGCAATTATTTTAAAACTAAACAAAAAAATTCAATAAAAAACTCACAAAAAAATCTCTCGCTCACACACATATCAATTAAATAATGGTGTATAAAAAAAATCTCTTGCTCACACACATATCAATTAATTTGTGTTTTGGATTCATAATATATATATGGCATTAACATGGTTTAATTTTTAAATAATAAACAATAACAGAAGAAAAAATGTCAAAATATTTTTGATTCATGATATATATTTATATATATATATAGAGAGAGAAGCAATCAAAACCCAACATATTGACTGAAATAACTAAAAAAACATCAATGATCCAAGAAAGTGATGCAGTCTTACCTAAGACGAACAAGTCCATGACATTCTTCAAAGAAAAATATCAAAATATATCATAATAAATTTTAAAAAAACCCAGCAATGATACAAGAAAAATATCCAAGACAATCTTACCTAAGACGAACAACAATGATCCAGAAAAATAATAGAAATAATATAAGAAAACTATACCGAAATAAAAAATAAGAAAAACACATTTTACCTAGGATGAATAGGTCCAAGCCATCTTCAAAGAAAAAAATGCAACCCAACCAATAAAGTGATGACCGTCTTCAAATAACAAAATGCAAGAGCAGTCCCAACCAAGTGGATTGAGGATTATTATGCCAAATTAAATGAGAGGAGAGAGGTTTAGGAAGGAGTGGGATGATTGAGATTCTTCCGGGGGAAGAGGCATGATGGGAGAGAGTAAGTTCTATCTCATATGAAAGAAACATGGGTATATTGTTTTTAAGAAAAAATAAACAACCGCCAAAAACTAAGGAAGTGGCGTTTTATTTTTCAATTTTAGTGGCATTAGTTATGAAATTCCTAAAAAATACCACATTTAGTTCAACATTAATGTAAAATTGTTGTATTTATGCGGCACATCAGTATAAATACTGTGAATTTTCAATACTTGTAAATAAATGCTGGTAAAAAAAAATCTCAGCATTTTTAAATAATACCGAGAAAAAAGTGGTGAAAAAAAATTAGTTTTCTTGTAGTGCTTGGAACTACAAGAGTGGAATGTTTAGTTGTAAATGGTCTCCTTGATAAGTTGGATTACTTTGTTGATGATATTTCTAGTGGATATTATGCAACCATCGAAGGTCCTTTAGTTATTACTGATCCAATTACCATAAGACAACTCCAGGAATAATGCTGAAAATGAACTTGATTACATGAGCATAGCATAAAGGGAGTTGGCGGAAAGCCTTAGGCCAAATAAGGATGCAAAGTATTTCCACACTTAAAGGCAATGAGACATTAGATAAAGAGATGGAACAAATAAATTTCCACATAAGGAATTAGATTTTTTTAGGCATTGGTATATTCCATAAACATTGACAAATAAATAAGGAAGGAAGAGTTGACCTGATGGCTTGCCAAGATGAAATTATAGGAAAAATAACTTCAGAGTTAGGAGTCTAGTATAAGATGCCATCAATGTCTTCAATGGGACTATTGTTGTTATATTTGCCCTTTTGTAAGTTCATGATCAAGATGGGGTTGAATAATCACTGTATTTGGGTTAAAATAATTGAGACCAAAGGTTGTTTTAAGTCTTGAGGTTACACCATATCTTCATAGAAGAAGTACTGTAAATGTCTGAATGTTTTTTATAACCTAGCCCCCCCTCCCCCCCCCCCCCCCCCTTCTTCCACATGATAGCAGAGAATATTCCAATTTAGCCAGTGATGATTATTTTAAAATTCTTGTGATGTTCCCCATAGGAAGTTTCTAAGAATACTTTAGATCTTATTAAGGGTTATTTTTGGGCTTAAGGTTAGAAATAATAAGAACGGGGATAGAGCATAAGGTAGATAAGATAAGGGTTCTCCTCCCTGAGAATGAAAGGAATTTATTTTTTCATTTTTCCACTTTGTTTTTTACTGAGGTAATTAAGTCTTCAAAGTAGGTATGCTTTCTTTTACCATAGTAGATAGGACAACTGATTTATTTTTAAGGAATGCCCTTCTTTTTAGGTTTAATTTTTCTAAGATAAATTTCTTTATAGATATTTTAATGGAACCATGGGTTTTGAAACTACTGTTTACAAAGTTTACTATCTCACTTGAGGCTTTCTCAAGTTGATATAGAAAATACATGAGGTTTTAGAGGCTTTTGGAGTCTCCATTACTAAAGACTATAAAATCATCTATAAAAATTTGATTACTGACCAAGGAGTTTCCATTAGGGTGAAAAAAGGTTTTACACTTACTTTGATAATAAGGTTATGGTTACCTCTATTTAAGACTTTAATAATAAGGACAAAAAGCCCCGATGATAGAGGATCACCTTGTTTGAGGCCTTTGAAGGACTTGAAATAACTAGCATTATGGACATTGATGATAATTGAGAACCAATTATTAGATAAGCATCTCTATAGTCCGTTTATGCAAACCTTTGAAAAGTGAAATTTTTAAAGAGTTTTGATTATAAAAAACCAAGATACTATGTCATAGGCTTCCGAAAAGTCTAGATTAATCATCACATTTAAACAAAGATATTTTCTCCCTAACATATACATCATTTCTTACCTAATAAGAATATTATCAGATATGTTGCTACCCTTGATGAAGCCAGCCTGGGAATTATTAATTATTGATGGTAATATTAGGGATAGTCTTGTGGAACATATTTTGGTTATAATATTAAAGTAGAAGTTGCACAAACTTATTGGTCTAAAATTAGAGAAAGAAATAACATTCTTAGTATTAGGAATAAGGATCATGTTTTAACTTGTCTATCTCTTTGTAAATCCCCTCCTGAAAAGAAAACATTTATAGTTTTTAATAAATCTCCCTTCATAATCCCCCAAAACATTGGTAAAACATTCTATCATAACCAACTGGACTACCACTACTTTCAATATGTTGACTTGCTATGGCTTGCTAAACTTCATATTCCATAGGATTAGCATCTAGTTGGCTATTTTGGACCTCCATAAGCCTTGATTCAATGACCTATATAATATCATATTCCCCTTTTATATTGACAGAACTGAACAAGTCTTGACTAAAACTTATAAACTCATCTTTTATACCTTTTGTATTGTCTACCCAATCTCCAATGTCCTTCTTAATTTTGTGAATGAAGATTTGTTTCCTCCTAATTTTGATAGAAACGTGGATTTTTTTTGTATTAACATCCCTTTCGACAAGCCATTTGCCTTTCATTTGTAGTTGCCAAAATGTTTCTTCATTTCTCAAAGCATTGAGCAATGTAGACTTATCTTGATATATGGGGATCTTGTTCTCGTTGGATAAGGTCTCTTTGTAACTCACTTCACATTCAAGCACACGGTCCTCCAAAATATTGATACATTCGAAAATGTTTTTGAAACATCTTTATTCCATCTAACCAGGTATGTTTTCAGTCTTTGTAGTTTGGAAGAAAAGACTCTAAATGGATTGTCTTGGATTGGAGTGGCCTAATATTAAGTGATTACCTCTTTAATATTACGACGAAAACACCACATTTTTTCGAACTTGAAATGTTTATGAGAGGATTCTAAAGTGGAAGAGATAGAGAAAAAGAGGGGGGAGTGATCTAAGAAGGCTTTATTTAAATGGTTTAGGTGAAAATTAGGGAAATTATTTATCCAATCAGTAGACACTGGGATTCTCTCAAGCCCAGACCAAATCCTTCTTTGGTCTCTAAAGTTGTGCTATGTGTATTTGGATCCAAAAAATTCTACTTCAATTAAACTAATAGATGATATAAATTTGGGAATTCTTCCACAATACCATTATCAATGTCATTACCTCCTAATTTATCTTCTTTATATACTACAACATTAAAATCTTCCATGATGATCTTGGGGATACCAAGAGTGATGGATTTATGTCTGAGTTGTAAATCTCATAGCGGTATTCTTTATTTTCTAGTTCATTTAGCATAAACTATAAATAAAAACACCTCTGAGGGAAAAAAAGAGTGCTGAATTTCAAGGAGAATTGCTTGTTTACCATCTTCTAAAATCTCAAATTATATTGCAAACCTCCACAAAACCATATTTTATTAGCAGAATTTCCAAGCCTCCCTCAAAATTGATTATTCTTCAGAAGTCTTCTACCTTTCAAGTTTTATTTTTTGGTTCTAACAAATCAATGAATGGAAGATAATTAATTTTACAAAGATTTTTAATCCTTCATTTGGAAAGTTTATTTGAAAGGCCTCTTATATTACATGTAATAAAATTAATATTTGGTAACTATTAGAATTTAAATTTACTGTTACTTTTTAAGCAACTCTTGTTAGCCTTATCTACATAGGATCAATAAGTTAACCCCTCTTCATGTTGGCCTATAAATTAGGTTGCATAAGTATTGGTATTTCTTCACCCTGCATAATTCTTTTACCTTTCTAATTCTATTGGTCCTCCATTTTATTTTCCAAATCTTTACAGAATAAAAGGATTTATTCCAAGAGCGGAGGGAAATCTTTTCCATATTCTTCAAAGCCAATCACGGCGAGACTGACATGTAGTGACTTTTTATCAAATATTGGTAGGTATGTGACTCTTAGGGAGAGCATCAAATTCTCAACTACCTTTACTTTTTTAGGAATCGCTTCAACATCATGGATTTCATGGATGAATGTTTGGATTTTTGAATAGATTTTAAGAAGGCCTGATTTGTTAGTATGTGGTTTTGAGGCAGTTTGGGGATACTTGAGGTCTTGTTTATTTAAGGGGATTTTTTATGAGGGGTTAAGCACTGAGTTTTTATGGGACACTATAGGTGTGTTTTTAGAAGTGGGAGGATCTTTGGGTTTTAGGTTGTTTGGAAAAAGGCTTTTTACCATTCCCGAAGGGAGAGTCGGACTGAAGGTATACTTACATATTGATTCTTAATTGATCTTAGTTGTAGTTTTTTCATTTGGTCCTTCTTTATCACGATACATCCTACTTTTTCATGACCCATCTTAAAGCGTTTTATTCAGTACTTGGGAATGTCTTCATTGGAGATTTTTTTTCCATAAAACATCCTCTCCACATTCAATCAACATTCGACCAGGCCTTTTTGCAAGAAGATCTAATTCTACACAGACTATTATCGAATTGGGTCTATTATATAAAGTTATTGAGCTATCCAATAAGAGGATGACCTAAAACTTAGGTTATTGAGTCAAATGAATATTTTGAGAAGAAATGAATAGGAAGGGAGGGGAGACTTATCCAAATAGGTGCTATATGGATTTCTTTTTCAGGCCTAAAGTCTGGATTCCATGTGAATATTCACATAGGGTATTTTCCAAAGAACTATTGTGTTCTCATTCAAAGTCTTGTAAATTCTTCTTCAATTAAAAATTTGATCATTATGTGCTTTTCATCTATCAGTCCAATCTAAAATGCACCTTTCAGGCTCATTATATGAAAGGTTTTTCGAATATCATCAACGGGAGGTCTTCCATCGGAGAACTTTCCAACTATTGAGTATTTGAAAAGCTCTAATAGTTTTTAGATGTATTCTAGGGAAAAATGAATCGACGGATCACCTTTTTGGGTAGTTTTGTTAATGAGAGAGATATTATTCGATAAAGACAATGAATTAACAACAATAGAAAGGGATTTATTCCAAGATGGGAGAGGATCGAAAGATTTTACATGAGGATTGGAATTAGGGTTTAGGTAGCTAGAAAGAGAGAGCCCCCACTCCACCTAGTTTAGAAATGGTATCGTAAATCCTTTAGAATATTTTTTTACCAAACATTAATTTGAAAAAAAAAGTTAAAATTTTCAATTAAAACAAACCTACTATATTAAATTTATAATTCATACTAATCAAATGCTAAAATATATAATTTTGCTATATATATATATATATATATATATATATATATGTGTGTGTGTGTGTGTGTGTGTGTGTGTGTGTGTGTGTGTGTGTGTATGTGTGTGAGTGTAAAAATATATTATTTTATATCGAGCCGTTTCGGGTCAGTTGATCTTGTAAATTGTTGATCGGAATGACTTGGTCGCTCCGCTAAAAACCAAATCGAGACCGGTTAAGAAAAACAATTGAAAAAAGGGTCGGTTTGGCTTGGTTCAGTTCGGTCCGTCGGTCTAGTTTGTTTTTTAAACATCCATACTCAAAACCTAATTCCCTCGTATTGTTTGGTAGTAAAAACAATTATTGTAAATGACATAAGTATTAAGGCAATTCATAAGTTGTCCCTTAAAATAATATAAGGGGACATAAATTTTATTTTCTTTATATGAGATAAAAGAGGACAGAAAACAGGCCATTGTTTAAAATATTCAATTCCTTTTTTACACCATTCCCTCTTTTATTTATTCATTCCCTCTTCGATTTTTTTTCTTAAATATTTAATTATTTTAAATACTCACTTATTCGCATATATACAAACCCCGTTGTCCCACTTATCTTATCCACGTTCCTCTCTCTCTTGTGACACCCTACTAATTAAATCCCAGGTGATCAGCCCTAAGTTAAATTAAAATAGGTTTCTCAGTTGGTTCATTCTTAGCATCACTGTCGAAAACTTTTTAATTACTAATCACCTAAGTGAAATTGGACCGATGTCAAATTTTATCTTTCATTAACCCAAGAAAAATTTCCTGAAGCATAAATAATAATTGAACATTCACAATATACTATCATTCAAACCATCTCACAATATATAAAGAATAAAGTCTTACCGAGTCAACAATCGGCTAAAATCCAAAACTACTAAATAAAACCAACATAATCCAAAACAGAATATCTGAAATAATGGCAATGGACAATATGTCCCAATATAGAGTACTAAAATGATATCCTATACTTGATCTGAATAAATGAATCATCTATGCAAAGTCCTGCCCGCCTCCATAATGCTACACCTACGAGTCCTTGTATTGAATCCTCAAGTCTGGCCTCCCTGTGTATGGACACCTAAAAGGGTTTTGAAAATATTTTGATAGCAAGAGTTATTACTCAAAATGTTTTAAAAAGATTTAGTAAGTGATTATCATAGAAATATGAGTTATTTAAGTTGAGATTCTTCTGGCTAGCTGATTTTCACCTTTGCCAACTTTAACCCTAGTCAGGGTTTGCATGGCTTCTCTTCCCTCCCCTTGCGAAAGGGAAGGCATGTAAGATTCATTTACCATTCATTCCTCCTCCCCACACATCACTGATCCTATCAATACCTATAACCCTACCCATGCACCCTCCAAACCCAAATCCTTTGTTGATGTTGTTTGATCAAAGAAGGAGTCTTCAATTTCGCTGCAGATATTATCCTTATTCAAAAGGGAACCGAATTTAATGTTTGAAGAATACACTCTCTAAGAAATGGCAACCCTTTTCAAATACTCCATTGTTGGAAAGTTTTCACATGGCAGAATTTCCATAGTTGTTATTAATAAGTTCTTTTCTTATCTCCAACTCAAAGCCTCGTTCAATATTGGTCTGGTGGATCAAAAACATATCTTCATTCGTCTAGAACATGAAGAGGATTTTCATCGACTTTGGTTGAAAGATTCTTGGTTTATCCATAGATTTCCTATGCGGACCACATAAGGAATCTTCAATTGTTCCTATGTGGATTATGCTTCCTCTTCTTCCTATACACTTGTACAACAAAAAATGCCTTATTCTTTATTGGACAAGTTGTAGGAAAGCCTCTGAAGATTAACAGTGCTACTGACTCCATTTCATGTCCTAGTGTGGCCACAATTTGTGTGGAATTAGATCTTAAAAAGACTCTTCCATCGTGGGTCTGGTTAGGTAACAAAAATAAAGGCACGAGCTTTTGGCAACCTATTGTGTATGAAAATTTGGGTCCATATTGCTTCTTTTGTGGTAAAAAAGGCCATGGGAAAGAGAAATGTCATTTTAAGAATGAGATGGGAACAAGTATGTCAAATGGAGTTCAAGTGAACAATAAAAAAGGAGAGCAATAGAGATAGGATTCAAGAAAAGAATGGGTTATAAAGTCATTTGGAAAGCAAATAGCAGATGCCAATAATGTTTAACAAGAAGTCATAGAGGAAGAAGAAGATGATATTGAAGTAGGAGAAATATCAGAGAAAGGAATTCCCAATCCAAAGAAGAAAACACAAGCCATAATTTCCTCATTTTTTAGAAAAATTCCAAATAAAAAAGTTACTCTAAATGCAAAGCCTCCTACAAGTGTCCAAAGTTGTCAGCTCCTGAAGAAACCAAACCAAATGAGCCTGAAGATGTCTTAAGTCTAGATACTAAAAGTTGTGCTAGCAAAATAAATAATCTGTCAGATATAAGTCAGAAAAACTCTCAGGAGGATCAAGGGGGTACAGATGTTACAGCAAGTGTGATGTCCCAAAAAGTAGTAGGGTAAAGAACCAATATGTCAGCCAGCCATGTAGAGAAGGAGAAAACTACTCCTCAAGGTATAACTGAAGATCAAGAAGGATTTATTACTGTTAGCAGAAAGAAAAAGACTCCTATCAAACGAGGGATAAAGATGGACTCAAGAAATAACTTAATGAGATTTCTAAGGTCACACTCAAACTCCAAAACCCATAAAACTTCTAAATGTTAGCATCATTAATTTGGAATATTAGGGGGCTCTCAAAAAAAGTGCTTTACGAAGACTAAAAGGACTAAAAAATGTCCATAAAGTTTAAGTTTTGGTAGTTTTGGAAGCAACGAAAAAGCTTTGAGAATATAAGAAGATTTATGTTAAAGTTGGGGTTCTCTTCTTGTCAAGCCAACCAGAATAGCAAGATATGGTGTTTTTTTAGAGAAGAAATTCAGTGGGAAGTTCATTCTGATATGCATCAGTGCATTTCTTTTAAAGTCAGTTGGGAAGGTAATAATCAATCTGTGTTGTGCATCTTTGTTTATGCAAGTTATATTACAAATGTTAGAAGAATGCTTTGGGACCATCTCACTGCAACTGATTATGATTCAACCTGGTTAATTGGTGGTGATTTTAATATCATCACAAATAAAATTGAGAAGGTTAGTGGAAATGTTGTAAGTATGGGAGGCATGTATGAATTCCTTGATTGTATAGAGAATAATGGGCTTATTGATGTGCGTTATAAAGGATCTAAATACGCTTGGAATAAAAAAAGAATTCCAGAAAATAGTGTTTGGTGTAGGTTGGATCGAGTGCTAATGAATAAAAAATGTCTTGAGCTGGGTATGGTTTGGGAAGTCCAACACCTAAATAGAAGCATGTCAGATCATAATCCCTTTCTCTTGACTGGAAAGGTGAGAAATTATATGCCCAAAAAATCATTTAAGTTCCTAAATTTGTGGACTGAGAAGGAAGAATGTATTAAAATATTCAGATCCACCTGGAGAGAAGTGGAATGTTCTAATCTGATTGTGCCCATTTCAATGAAACTAAAAGCAATAATGGGAAAGCTTAGCAGTTGGAGTAAACAAGATTATGGAGATATATTCCAATCTGTTAGGGATGCTGAAGACCAGCTCTTACAAGCTGAATTAGAGTACGAAAATGACCAATTAGAGAACAATAGGGAGAAGTTATCCCAGGTCACTGCCATTTGTGATCAAAGTCTAAAGATTAAAGCAGAATTTTGGGCCCAAAAAGCTAAAGATACATGGACAACAGAAGGAGATAGGAACTCAGCTTTCTTCCATGGATCTGTCAAACCCAAGCAGAGGAAATTACTCATCCTTGAAATAAGAAAGAATGATAACACTTGGGTAGAGACTAAGGAGGATATCCAATCAAAAGCAGTTAAACATTTTTCAGAAATGTTTTAATTTGAAGAAAAAAGTAATTCTGTAGGAGAAGAGCAGTTTCCGAAATGTGTCCCTCAATCAGTGGATGAGAAAATGAACATAAATCTGATTGAATGGCCAAAATTGGAAGAAGTGGAGACAGTAGTAAAGGGCCTTAATGCAACCAGTAGTCCAGGTGTTGATGGCTTCAATGGATATTTTTTCATCTTCTTCTGGGAGGATATTAAAATTGATGTTCTCAAGGCTGTACACAGTTTTTTGCTGGTTCTTCCCTCCCAAAGGTGACTACCTCTACTAAAATAGTTTTGATACTAAAAAAGGAGAACCCTCAAACTTTTAATGATTTTATACCAATCAGTATGCAAAACTTTATCAATTAAATATTCTCTAGAATATTGAATGATATAGTAGCTACTACTTTACATAAAATCATTTCTCCTTCTCAATCAGGTTTCATTAGAGGTAGACTCATTACAGAGAATGTTTTATTGGCCTAAGAATGTCTTTCTAGAATTCATAAAAAAAACTTTGGAGGTAATATGATATTGAAGTTGGATGTGTCTAAGGCTTATGATAGGGTATCCTCATTGTTTCTTATTAAAGTCATGAGAAGGATGGGCTTCTGCGAAATATGGTTGGCTATGGTTTGGAGATTGTTATCCAAATCTTAGTTCACACTCTCGATAAATGGATAAAAAGCAGGCTTTTTCAAATCTTCTAGAGGGTTAAGGCAAGGGGACCCTTTGTCACCAAGCCTATTCATAATTATGGTTGATGCTCTCTCTAAAAACCTGGAAAACTTAATTTCCCTCTTATATGGGATATAAAATGCCACTTGGAAGCCCCTATATTAACCATTTTTCGTTTACAGATGATATCATCATATTTAGATCTGGATTGAAGAGAGAAGCAAAGCAAATAATGAAGGTGTTAAGTCATTATGAACAGGTGTCAGGCCAACTCATTAACAAATACAAAAGTCACTTAGTGGTCTCCAACAAATTAAGTTCAAGAAATGTAAACAAGCTGAAGGAATGCACTGGAATGAAGGTTAAAGAAGACTCAATCCCCTATCTAGGCTGCCCAATTTTCAGTGGAAGAAAGAAGATCATTTTCTTTGAAGATTTGGTTCAGAAAATCAAGAGTAAAATTCAAGGTTGGAAGGCCAAATGTTTGAGTACAGGTGGTAAGTTAGTCCTCCTCAATTCAGTTCTCTTCTCCATACCATTGTACCTGTTATCAGCTATTAGTCCTCCTAAGGCAATTTTCAAAAGAATAAACTCACTTTTCTCAAAATTCTTTTGGAGTTATAATTTTGGAGAACAAAGGCATCAATGGTGTAGTTGTAATTTGATTTCTAAACCTATTAACGAAGATGGATTTGGTATCATACATCTTAATGATGTAAACTCATATCAAAGTATGAAGTTGTGGTGGCTTTTTAGAACTCGAAACTCCCTGTGGTCAAAATTTATGCAAGCAGTCTACTGTAGGAATCATCGCTCGACAATTGCTCCAATAAGGGGGGTGACCAAACATGGAATAGAATGTGTTCTATGAGAGACAAAGCTGAGGAGTATATGATGTGGCATATAGGAGAAGGTAAAATCAATGTTCTTAAAGACAATTGGGGCATATCTAATTATAAGAATGCTACAGAAGTCGAAATAGGTCTTATAAAAGACTTTTGGATTCCAGGTATAAAATGGAACAAGGAAAAGGTTCTGAATTTCTTCAAGCCGTACATTTCTCTTCAGATGCTAAATTTTCAAGAATTTTTCCCCAACAGTCTAGACACTCTGATCTGAAAGCCATCTACTATCGGATCTTTTCCCACCTCTTCAACTTGGAGTCTAAGTAGAACTAGAGGTGTTTGAAGCCTGATCTCAAAATTTGTCTGGCAAAGCTCCCTCCCAGTGAAAATATCAGTGTTCATGTGGAAACACATGAATAACCTTCTCCAATCAGATTAGAAAATCAAATATATTGGGATTATAGGTCCATCTAAATGCCTATGCTGCTCGCGACCTCAAGAAGAAACAACTGACCATATTTTCAATAAGGGAGACATAGCAAACTCAGTTTCGGATAAAATTACTAAAGAAAATGGCATCCAAAGAAGTAAAGGTGGAGGATTTAGAAATCAATTATTTCAATGGTGGCTATATGGGGTCAAATTAAACCATGGTGTCTCTATTATAATCCATGCCATAGTTTATTGGTGCTTATGTTGCTTGAGAAATAAATGCAATTATTATGAAGGCATCCCTAGTTTGTCTACTGTTCTTTTTCAAATCCATCAACAGATTTAATCAATTTCAGTTTCAAAATTTTCAATGGCTCCTAATCAGAAGTTGCCGATCAAATTGGAAATTCACCCATCAAGAGTACTAAATTTAAATGTTGATGGCAGTTCTAGAGGGAATCCTGGTTTGGGAGGAGGTGGAGGTATTCTTAGAAATCATTTAGGGTAAATGGTTTGGACTTTTAATTTTCATTTTGGAGATGTTACAAATATGGAAGCAGAGGCTTTATCTCTTTTCAAAGGTGTGTATCTATATAAGGATTTTTTAGATTATTATCTCATTATAGAAAGTGATTCAAGAATCCTAGTAGATGTTCTTACAAGCAAAGGTTTTGTTCCATGGAGAATTAAATGGCATGTTCACAAGATTCAGAGTATTCTAAAGGGATTAAAGTTCAATGTTTTTCACATCAACAGGGACGAAAACCAATTTGCAGATTTCCTTGCAAAATTAGGCAGCTCCCAACTGTCAAACACTAGTTCCCATTCTACAATTGACTTTCCTAAGGATCTAAAGTGTCTAATTACAGTGTACAAATGGATTTTTCCTTCATTTAGGAATGTGTAAAAGCCATTGGTGCAAAATATTCTTTTTAGGTTTCTATAAGCTTGCTTTAATTTCATCTCTCATTTATTTCATTGTAAGGGCTCTATGTCATGAAAAACCTCATTTGCATTCTCAGTCTTTATTCTTTCTTATTTCTTCCAAGGATGTAAGCTACTTAGAAGAGGCAAGTTCTTCTAGTCCATATGAATAAATTGTAGTTCTTTAAAAAAAGATGAGTTAGTTATTACACATGTTAATATTTGCGTACACTCTCTTGAGTTACCTCACCCCACATCTATAGTGCACGCCTAACGTCCCGTACTTAACCTACCTAGTTGTACTACCCAAGCTAATTGGACTATTGTATTCAACTGAACTTACCTACACAACTAAGTTACCCTACCTCCCATGTAGTATGTAATAGAAACCGTATCTCATAATTTTCTATTCTTAGATAACTTTTCACGCCTTGTTGTCTTTAACCTTTTATAATTAATTTTCCCTAATTAATTTTCTTTTAGATTTATTCACGGAATCTCATTATCTACTAACTCATGTAAGTAGATTATCTATACAGCATACATTTCGCACACAATATATACTTATAAATTCATTCATCACTAATATGTCCTCATAACACACATCAAGGACTCTTGGTTCGGAATGGTCCATCGACACCAAGTAAAAGGATTGGTTCGAAATGTCACCTTGACCCCAAGTTTATTTCATGTAATGGTTTTAAAAATCACCTCGACCTCACTAATGAAATTTTATACATATATTGGTTCATAACTCTTTCAACACGACCCCAAATTTACTATTAGCAATTTTAGTTCGGAATACTACCTCAACCCTAATATAGACATATACATACTTTAGGTATTCTCTCCACGTAAGTGTCTATATAATTTAGTGGGTATACACGCAAGCTAAGAATAGTGCGCGTACGTAATATTTTCTCTTTAATATTTACCATCCTTAGTTACTTTACAATTTATCTCACTATCGCATTTTACTTGAGTATTCACACAACTCTAAGGGGGGTAGTTACCACTTCATTCATTTTAGTAGCTAAACTATCTCTAACCTACTGATATTAATTTGGATTGATGTTAGCTTCCCTAATAATTCAAGTCCGTAATCCCTGATACACGACTCGATCGGTTTATCCACGTCGGTCCACCTCTCCAAATCTTACACCCATGATTATAACGGACTGCCACTAAATACCTACTGGTCTTCACTAAGTCCCTACATAAGTATAATATTATCTCTAAGGTTATTCTCAAGCATTGTCAATCACATAGAACAAAACCCACAAAAGAACCCAAAATCAGATAAGGTCGATCGATCGACCGTGAACATCGATCGATCGACATTCATAGTCGATCGATCGACATTCATAGTCGATCGATCGATCGATTAGTGACAGACCCGATTCCTCTTCTTCGTGCATTTTTCAAAATTTTCAATTATACTACCCCCATGATAATATACCAGACTTGTAACTAACGGTTCCTAACCATTCTTAGGTACACTGGGATGATTTCCAACCATTTAAACATCATGAATCTTCATAAATTCATCCCAGAATAATTCAAATTCTCTAATTATTCAAGAACCCTAATTTAATACGTTCTTCCATTACTTTAAACCATAAATATAGATTTAATTCATTTTAATCATCAAGTCTTCTATGATTTCAGATCATCTACAGGTCTAAATTATTCTACATTTAAATCCCTAACCAATATGCATTTTATTCAATTCTTTTTCTCCAAGAATATTGATCAAATCATATTATTCATAAATCCTACACATGGATATTATAACTCAATTTAATTTGAAAATAACGACTTGCCTTGATTATAGTATGTTCTGATTTCGTGATTGTTGGAGGGCTGATATTCTTCTTCTCCTTTCTTTCTTCCAAAGATGCTTGTGGTGGAAGAACACACTCCATACTTCTCTAAATCTCTCTCTTAGGCTTCACAATAAAACTCTCTCTATCTCCAATGGTTTTTGTGAGCTTTTCTCTCCTCTGACCCTAGACTCCAACTCTTATAATCTGATTTAGAGTTTGTAATTTCGTAGGTCTACTCACCCCCAAATGTCAAAAGACTAAAATTCCCCCGTATGGTCCCGGTGTAGCCTAAAAATGCCCCGGTACCTTACTAGCACCCCCGTGCATACTATTTTGACAAATTAGACCCTTTCAAAATCATCTGTGACCTATAAATTATCATTTGAGTCACTTAAAAATAATTTCCTATCTCATCCTCAATCTAGTTTACACGCGACACCCGATTGAGATATAATCAAGTACATCCATATCACTCGTTATGTCATACATATTAACTATCAATATTTACTATTCACACTTAGTAAATTTGAATCATACTATTAATCAATGTCAATCTCTCGATTAATATTTAATAATCACAATTATTATTTAATCACTTAATAAACATAATTAGCATTAAATCGCATTAAATTACGTCACTCACGTAATTTAAATATAATTGTATTTTCCTATTTAATTAATCAATTAATTAAATTCTAAATACGCAAAAATATGGGGTATTACATCTCTCTCTCTCTCCCCCCCCCCTCTCACACACACACACACGTGCAATCAAACCCCCTCGCCCGATCTCTCACCTAACTTCGGCCTCCCCCCTTGGCCATAACTCCTCCTCTCTCATCCATGACTCCTCCTACTCTTGTCTTTCTCCCTCGGCATGCCTCCACTCCCTCTATGCTTCCTCCCCCTCCACACGTCCACTCCCTGTTGGCCTCCTCCCCCTTCGACTATAAATTCGGGTTTTATAGTTTCCATACCATCAATGAAATAAGGTATTCCTTTACAATTTTTTATTTATATGAGGATATTTTGTTTCTTCATTGATTTATCATTTGATGAATTAGCCATTGAGAAACCAAAGTATGAGATTTTGTATTTTCAGGGATAACAAAAATCCTATTCGTTAATTTTTTTATATTTTTATATTTATTGAGAAAATAGATGGATGTTGGGTGGAAGGTGGGGGTTGTGTAAGCTTGACAGTAGGAGCGCGAGTAGGATGTTAACTTCGAATAATTAAGAGTTTAGATGGTTGTACATTCAAGTGAAATAATGGAGATGGGTAAGAGGGAGAAGGGCTTTCGGGTTGTAGCGGTTTTTAGTTTAGGTACATGTGTGATGGATGTGGTTCTTGATGGTGACTTACCAAGATATTTCAAACTTCTAAAAGATACAAAAGATAGTTATATAAAAAATGTCTATAGGTCATTAATGGACTCTTATTTATATTTGAAATCTTTCACTTAAGGCAAGGTAATGGATGTATGAATAGTTCTTTTATAGAGTTGCTAAGACTATTAAAGAAGACATTCCTTAATGCCAAAGTTTTAAAATACTTTTATCAGTCCTACAAGCTCATTACTGATTTAGGGTTGAAGTATGAAACGTGGGATGCATGCCTTAATAGTTGTATGTTATTTCAAAATGAAAACGAGACTTTAGTGAATTGTGTCATTTTTGGGGCTTCTAGATATAAATTAAATGTTGACAGGGATTTGATCAAGCGCAACAAGGTTATCGGGGTAGATAAATATTTGTAAACCAAAAAAAGGTGTTTTCTTTTAAAAACAAGATTACATAGATTGCTTTGGTCATCACATACTACTTCGTTAATGAAATATCACACCGAGGACTGCATTAATGGAGGTGTGCGAAGGCATCTGGTAGATTGTCGTTCTTGGAAAACATTTAATGTCAGCATAACCCATATTTTGCGAGTGATAGTCACAATGTTAACCTAAGTTAGAAAATCATGGATTCAATCCTTTTGGTAATATGAGTGTTTCTCACAATACCTGGTCGATCTTGTTCATGCCCTTGAACGTGGGCCCGTGGTTGTGTATGAAGCGACAAAACTAACTTTTATCTATTCTTATTGACCAAGAAAAGATACTGGTGATAAGACTGATGTATTTTTATAACCATTGGTTGAGGAGATAAAGACTTATGGGGTGATAACCTATAATGTATCGAATAAGAAATATTTACAGTTGCGTGTAGCATTGTTGTGGACAATTAGTGATTTCCCAACATATACCATGCTATCGAGATGGAGCATAAAAATGAATTTGCTTCTCCTTGATGAAACAAATATCATTAATTGACTCGATTGAATGATGATAAAAAGTCCATCGATTCTTACCATAGGTTTCTTGGAAAAAAAATAACTTTTAACGACAATGTTTATTTTAGACCTCCACCATTGAAATTATCATGATCACATGTATTGTAACAGTTAGCAAGGCTTAACATTGAAACTGAATGCAAGAAGGAAGATTTTTTTAGAAAAAGTAAAATATAACAATTAGAAAATAAGTGTGCAAAGACAACACATGTTTTGGTTGTGGAGATGAGATTTAATTGGAAAAAAGAGTGTCTTTTTTTAATTGCCATATTGGGATCATAATTTGATCTACCACAATCTCGATATTACGCATATTGATAAAATTGTGTGTGAAAATATCTTATTAATGTTTTTGGCACTATAAATAAAACAAAAGAAAATTTAAAGGCAAGAAACGACCTATAAGAAATGCTCATCATATAAAAACTACATCCCCAAGCACGCTGGAAAAATTCAGAGTACATAGCTCCACCTGAGTTTACAATGATTAACAAAGAGAAGGATATTTTTCTAAAAATGTTGCAGGATGTTAACGTACCATATGGTTATTCATCAAATAATTTGAGATAATATGTGGATTTAAGAGCCATGACAATATTTTAATGCAACAACTACTGCTGATAGCACTACGGAGGGTACTACAAAAACATGTTATCAAAGCATTAATTAAAATAAGCAACTATTTTTTAGTTTTATGCTCAAGTATAAATACTTTAGCTGATTTAAAATAATTCAAAAATTGTATGGTTCTTACACTTTTCACCATTGAGAAAATATTCCCGCTAGAATCTTTTAATGTGATAAAGAAATTGCCTATACCTTTGGTTGATGCGTTAGTGATTGTTGCTGCAGTAATCTAGTGTTGAACATATCCAATTGAAATGTATTTGCATACACTAAAACTCCGTTGCAATCATGCTAATCCCGAGGCCTTAAATGATGAATCAATTCTTATCAAAGAATGCATCATTTTTTATTCGAGGTATATAGATGATGACGTGGAAACTAAGTCTAATCGGCCTTCCAAAAACAATTATGGAGGTAACGAATCTGGGCTGTTGTGAGAAAATGCCTAAAATTCTTGTTTGAATCAGTAATTAGCATACCAGTGCATGGGTATGGACTTGATAATATTGAAGCATTGAACCATTCATAACTAAGTTATGTATTAACCTTAAGTAATTTTGATATAAAATGCATTATCGAATGCCCTTTATAACATGGCATGCATAGGATATTTTCAAAAAACACATCATTGAACTTACAAAATAATATCCTCATAGTTCACAACAAAATTTAGGGCAATGCCTTCACAATGAATATTTCCACGCGTGTTTTATTAGGTAAGTAGGTTTATTCATTTTTATAATTATAATTATATTTTTAGGCCATAGTTTCGAATTTACTGAAATATTCGGTTGATGGAATCTTAAAAGATATCAAATTATCCAATGCAATATTAAGTTTGGCATTGGGTCCTCATGATGATGTATTGAGATTCAAGTCATATTATTCGAGAGTTTAAATTTCAAACAAAGGAAGCTGATATCGTCAAAAATAAAAATAATAGTGGAGTTTCTTGAGAAGCTTAAAAAAGAGCTATGCTAGTCTAAGAGACTCTAATCCTTTATCAGAGGATGTTAATTTCTATGACAATTAAGTGACATTATTGAAATCCAAAATTTGAATGGCAAAAATTTTATAGTATTCAATGCAGTTGGATAGAAAATCGATTAGGAAAAATCAGTACATGAGTTCAACTTTACATTAGTAAATTTGAACCACTTTTTGTACGAAGATAATCAATCGAGCGATTATCGTTTTATCTTAACATCTGAAGCAGCATAAGTGTAGTACGAGAAAGACCCTTTGGAACCAGATTAGCATGTACTTGTTCAAATGATGCCCGAAGGTATGTTTAATATCTATTCAACCAGGGAAGAATAATTATATGCCCATCCATTCGATACGTTTAGAATGTAAGAGTTGGAAGATGGGTGAGACAAGATATAGATGGATCTGTAATTGATACATCAATGTCTGATGGCGATGATTACGAGGATTATATGGATGAAGAATGAGGTTTGATAAATTGTAAATTAAAAAGAATATATGTAAGCATTATGAAATATGACATATGTTTCTATTATTTTATTATAGTTTTTTTTTATCAATATAATAACTAATAATACATATTTGTTTGTTGCAACAAATATATTATAGTTAAATCCTCATCTATGAGTCAAGCTATACATGCATAACCTCCATCTCTAATTCAGGTATATAAATTTTATTTCTCGAGGAGTTCAAATATTGCATTGAATATAATATACTCATTTACAGAACTTATTATATTCTTGTGTTAATAATTTTTTTCAATAGGTAGTATCGATGGTACACCTTCACGCGGAGTACCAAATGAGTCGCAATTCATATCACATGAGGCATATACTAAAAGATTACTCTACATTATTATTTTATAACTATTTATATATGTGTACTCATTTCTTTTGAACAGATGATGCTTGTGGAACATCAAGTCTTAAGAGGAAATTTAGAGGGAGTTCCAAACAATGGGGTGAAAGGGGAAATGGTTAGAAAACGATAATTGGTTACGATGGAGATTCACAACCATTTGGACCATATGCAAAGAAGTTGGCGAGTCAAATCAACTATTATGCTTGTCAAGGAGATTTCACTACACCAAAATGGTCAAATTAACACCCTTCAACTGGCCAGCATTGTCACGGCCATTGACTGTGACAAAAAAACACTCATTTTTCATGACGGTCAATGACCGTGACAAGACCACGACGAAGGCTTGTCACGATCATTGACCGTGACAATACTATAATGTTTTCACGGTCAACGAACGTGACATGTCCGTGACAATTCTTTCAATAAAAAAATCTTCCCTCTTTTTTTTCACCGATTTCTATTCCCTCCATTTATCTCTCTCTCTAAACGACTTCACTCTCTCTCTCTATAATTTTGGTACATTTTCTCTCTCTATTTCTCTTCCATTTATGTATAGGTGTGTGAATGGGTGTGTGTGTATATATGTGTGTGTAAATTTGTGTAGTGTATATATGTATTGGGGGGGGGGGACACTGTGTGTGTGTGTGTGTGTGTGTGCGTGTGTGCATGTGTCGTGGGCAGTGGAAGTGGGGGGGGGGAGGGGGGAGGCTAGAGAGTGGGGTGGGAGCAGGAGATGTAGGGTTGTATGTGTATATGTGCGTGTGTATTTTTTTAATTAAATTTTTATTAGTTTATTAGATATGGCCCCTCATATTGTAGTGCCCCTTGTAAAATAATTGATTGATTAAATATTGATTGGTTGTTAATTTTTTTAGTAAATTAATAATTAGTGCCCCTTTCATATGCAAGTAGTATTGCCCCTCATAGTAAATTAATAAATTAATAATTGTATACTTTAAGCGTTAGTTTAATTGATGAAAAGAATTAATTGAGTAGATGAATTAGAAGGAGTACGGGATACACATTTGTTGTTGCTATTGAGGTTGGATTGTAGTGGATCGATGTTCGGTTGGTTAATTTTAAAAGTGGCATGGCTACTGGATTATTGTCCATATGGGGGTGGGATTTTTCAACTTTTTTTTAATATTACTCTGTATCATGAACAATATATATATATAGTATGATAACTAAAGGAAACATACATGAAATTACATATAGTGCGCATAGATACTAGCCTTCTAGTTCTTATGTGTACGCATTCAATAGCCCTTAGACCCGTTCGAGAGTCATTACCCTTGTAATGAGATCTCTCAAATTGTCCCGTTTGGATAGTTTGGGACTGCATAATTTTTGTATAATAATATTCTTAGTGGTTTCAAGTTGTTACTTTGGGAGCAAGTTCTGCAGTCGTATCCTAATGTTCTCTGGGTACATACCAGAATGACAAGTGTGACTGTTATTTCAATTGATCAATTGAAATAACACTCAAACTTTCCAATCTACGTCGTGTACTTGGAGAACTACGGGGATATGCTGCAAAAATTTTATCAAATCGTAACAATGTGCATGAGATGCTAAGTATATTACATAAATATGCGATCTTGAATGGGATAGGACCACTCACCCTTTAGAGGAGATGGAGGAAATAGGAATTTCTATTATAAATTAAATTTGAATTTGAAATTTAAAAATAGAATATAAATAAGACATAAGTAAATGAAACATACTATAAATCTAACTTTTGGTTATACTAATCCATGAATATACGCTTCTTACCTTTAATAGGTGATTAGTTGTGGTAGTTGTAATGGGATATACGAAATACAAAGAGTGGATGGGTGAGATAAATATAATGGGAGATGTATTTCGCAGAGGTGCTAATGAATTTGTGAAATACGCAAAGAGATGTCATAATGATGAAGAGTTTTCGTGTCCATGTTCTAGGTGTAAGAATGGTAAGGTGTTTGAGTGGAAAACAGTTGGACTACATTTGCTAAGATGGGGTATGTAAGATATCAATCGATTTTGGAGTTTTAACGGTGAATTGAAAGTTTCTTTTATCCTCGAACAACCTTCACAACAACCTTCAACAAGTTGGATAGATGTAGAATGGGAGGATGTAGATCATAATATGTTAGAGGATTTAGTTGATGATGCGTACGGAGTTTATGAAGCGAAGGAGAATAAGGTTACTGATGATGTACAAGGTTCAAGTGCTCATGAAGATATCGCGATAAACCTTGAAGATGACTATCAAAGTTTAAAATTTAAGGTGACCCAACCTTTATACTCTGGTTGTGATAAAAATCAAACAACTTTACATGCCATGGTTGGTTCGCACAGTTTGAAGACGCAGTGCGGTTCGTCTAGTAATAGCGTGATAGGAATTCTGAATTGGGAGAAGGGCTTACTACCCAAGGAGAATATGCTTCCAAATAGCTATCCTGTTATAAAGAACAGTTTGAAAGGTTTTGGAATGAAGTATAAATCGATTCATGCTTGTGTGTATGACTGCATACTATACCGAAAGGAGTATGGAAATCTTGATCTTTCTCCAGTACGTGATGAACCTAGATATGTCCAATCTACTCGTAAGGAAGGCACAAGCTCAAAAGTTCCTCAGAACATGTTAAAATATTTTCCCATTAGGCCTAGATTAAAGAAATTTTTCACAGTACCATGGAGAGTGGAGGCAATGACTTGGCATGATAGGAAAAAGTAGGGTGTAATTTGAAATATATTTGAATTGGATTATATAAGCTTCAAAGAGGTTGTATTTTACTGTAACTAGGTAAGAGTTGAGGATAAAAATTCTTGTAAAGTTAATCCTGACACCAATTTGATCAAGGTTGACTTATCCAACTTAAAGAGGAACGACCATGTGAGCGATGAGCCATTTTTTTGTGCGTTCAAAAGGTCAACCTAGTGTTTTACTCGGAGTATATCAAGAAAGAGTCATGGTCAACTGTCCTATATGCGCCAAAGCATCTAAATATTAGTGTGGATGACTTGGATGCTCCTACCAAATATTAATTCATTTTTTATGATAACCCGAATTTGAAACAATTTTTCAATTTGTAACAAATATTCCAATTTGTACTTTATCAATCCATTTTAATGCTTTTAATTGATTTGCACTTTATCATTTTCACTCTTGTGTAGTGTGCGTTTGTGTGGGCAGTAAGGGTGGGTATGGGGATGTTTCGAATTTTTATTAATTGTACATATTATGAGTTAGATGTTGTTGTTTGGAATTCAGAATTGAGGTGTTAAACAGTAATAATTCATTTGGATTTGTAGTAATTGTACATATTTGCATGTCTTCTTCTAATTCATTTTGATTTGTACTAATAACAACATTTTTTTACAAAAAATTTCTCCTTCAGGTATTAAATCAAGGATGATGATGCTGATTATGATGATGTCATTTAGGCTCGGTGGTAGCGGAGGAGACTAGGGGTCCTCGGCCTCTAGGCTCCCCAAATATGGAAAATTGGGATGCCCATCGAGAACAAGACGGAGCTATTAGAGAGATCCCTCGAGATGGTAAATACGATCATCGACCAGGGGTACACTAGTTGGAGGAAGGTGCCAAATGAGCTCAATTATCTATTTGGGCAGCACTACAGGTAATGTATTTATATGAATATTTCAATTTCAATTTCGATTTCGATTTCGATTTTGATTTTTATTTCATTTTATATTTATATTTATTCCCAACTAACATTGTATTTGTTGGACAGGAACAATTCAGCCTGGATCCAAAACTACGCGATTCCGTATTGGAGAAGTTGATGGAGCAACACAAGATGTGGAAGAAAAATATGCAGAATCGGTACTTTGGGAAGACCCGGGAGTCCTTTATCCAAATACGCGACTCTGTCCCGTCGAAGGAGACAATCTCATTGGCACAATGGCAAAAGTTCATTGACAATGAGATCGGGAAGCGACAATTGGCATCTCGCCAATCGGGGACAAAAAATCGGGCAAAAAATCTAGACGTGCACTACTCCGGCCAGACGTCTTACACCGAGGTGTAGCATAGGATGATGGTAAGATTTAATTTTTCTATAATTACAGAAATATATTATTCTGTATTATTTTACTTTGCAGGGCCGATACTAATTTTGCATTATTTTATTTCAGGGGAGGGGGAGTGGCCCTGGGGGTAGGCCACATAGGCTCGATACTTATGTGGATGTTTGGACGAAGAAGGGGAAGGATAAAGAGGTGTTGCCGAGCATCGCATCCACGATTGTAAGTAATCTAAAAGTTTCATTTTTGTTAATTATGTTATGATTTTTTTATTTACTTATTTAACTAATCACGTGCTTTTCATCATTTCAGGCAAAGCTTAAAGAAGTACATGAGTCGCAGTCTGTTGCCGACAAGACATATTTGTCCACAGACGCACTCCAAGTGCTTGACACTGATCGCATGGGGAGGACAAGGGGGGTGAGCTCGCGGGTGGCCAAATCTAGGACCATTGAATTGGAGATGAGCGACACCGAGTTGGCTCGAATGGTGGACTCGCATGACGCTAGCTTTCCCATTTGGAGGCGACGGTCCAAGATATGTTTTCATTCATGAAGCATTCATTGGGCAAAAACCGTAAGGGGAAAGGGAAAGAGAAGGTGGTGGTGGATGAGGAGGTGCAGGGGGACGAGGATGTGGACCTCGCTGATTCATCGTCGACACGTGCGGACTCAGATGATCCAGCCCCCTATTTGGCTCCATTTGACCGACCGATGTCGACACTTGGTTGGCCGAGCGTGTTTATACATGACATATTTGATGGCCAGAGGATAGGGAGGGGGTTGAGGGACTCGAATATCGTTCAGGGGACGCCAGTTTATGAACATTTGCTTCAAAACATCGAGGCCAATGTGCTCGTCACACATGTGATACCCGGGAAGGAGAACTCCTCATTATGGTTGCACAAACAATGCTGAACGATGCAATTGCTGGGTGTATTAATTCATATTTCCTGTGGCCTATTCACCTCCTCAGAACATCCCCCCACATGTAGTGACATTATTTGAATTGAATTTTTTTAAGTTGTTACATTTGAATTGTATTTGGATTATATCATGATGCATATTGTTTTGAATGTATATTTTCATTATCTCTATTTTATTTGGATATATGATGTTTGAACAGGTACAACGTTTCTATAACAGGTACAAATATACTGTTGGGCAGTGGTAGTGGCCATATTGCCCAACAGATATTTTTTCAATTCTGCCCAGAATTGTCACGGTCATTGACCGTGACAATGTTTTATTAAATGTCACAGATTTGTCATGGTTATTAACCCTGACTAATCTTGTCAAGGTCACTTACCGTGACAAGTCCTTGACAACAAAAGTTGTCACCCCCAGACTTATCACAGTCATTGACCTTGACAAGTTGGACTTGTCACGGTCAATGATCACGACAAGCCGGCAGATTTGGTGTAGTGTTTGTTTCCTTTGACTTTTCCTTCTTGGACTAAAATGGATCAACAGAAGCTCAACTTTGATTGGTAATGAGGTCTTGTAATATTAAATTAATCTTAGTTTAGTAAAATTGATTATTTATAATAATTAATATTTTAATCTAATTTTGTTATTAGATTAACAAGTATGCACTATACAATTACTAAAACCTATGGTGGCATAAGATTGAAATTCAATGGAGACTGTTTATGAGACGAAGAGGAAGTACTATACGGAATTGAACATGGATACATGGCATTTAACAACTACACCCCCCTCAAGTCCACCCTAATTAATGGAAAGTCCAAATGAAACTTTTGGTTCAACAAGCAACAAAGGTATCACTTCTCTTTTTTTTAAGAACTTTTTAGGATTTTTTAGGGTTCAGTGGAAGGGATTTATATATTATTTTTAGTTATTGATGTTATGTTGATGATTAAACATGTTGGATTACATGTAAAAATAAAGGAAACTATCTCAAAATTTTTTAAAAATAGTACATTAAATCGATGGGGAGGGTGGGGGTCGTTTTAGGTTCGGGTAGTATGTAGGGGTTGTTTTGGGTTCGGGTTGAGGTGGAGGTTGTTTTGGGTTTGAGTGGGGTATGGGGGGGGGGGAGTGGGAATTATTGGAATTTTCTAAAAATAATACATTGAATCGATGGGGAAGGTGGGGCATGTGGGATGTTTTAAGTTCGGGTGGGGTGGGGGGACTTTGTGGAAGGGATTTTTTATAGTGTTTGTTGATTATTAATGTTATGGTGATGATTAAGAAAGTTAGATTACATGTAAAGACAAAGAAAAATCTATCCAATTTTTTTTTAAAATACTACATTGAATCAGTGGGGAGGATATGCAATACACTTTCATCGAGTGGAATATAACAATACCATTGGCATTATTTATTTTCAATTTGTTAGAAATTATTAAAAGACAATTGAATGTGCTACCGCTAGATAAACAAAATATGATAGAAGTGAGGAACACTATATTTGAGGACGTGATAGGACCTGATGAATATGGATAAACATTAGATATGGGAGTGTGTATTAAACCAACTTCTTTAAGTTCAACTACATCATATCATCATTATCATAATAAGATTGCTCGACTAGATAAGGAGGCCAATGAGCGAGAGACTCATTATCATGAAGAGGTTGAGGCATGAGAGAATCATCATCAAGAACAAATTGATATGGTTTGTGCCAATTGAGAAAATGAGATTAAAAAAAATTATCATGAGGGCTAAGAGAGAAACTCTAGCAGAAGCTAGGATTGAAATCTCTCAGATGGTATGAGAGGCGGGCATCTTGCTACCACCACCAGCAGTAGCAGTTGATAATTTTGACACCAATACTTGACTATGTCTTGATGTAACTAACTTAAAGTGGAAATAAAAAATTGAATGTATGTGGTGGTATGTATTTTTGTGAAGTATGATTAGATACTTATATAGTTTTGTTATCATTTTAAAGGTCAAATTTTGGTATAATATAAATTTGAGTCTTGTTTTTTTAATTTACAACTATTATACTAGATATTACTTCCATTTTTTAATGACTACAATTTTTATTATTCAATTTAGGCTGACTATAGTATAGTGTATAAAGAAAATATATAGTTATCTTTTAGGACAACTACAATTATATTTTAACATATTAATTTGGTGCCACTATGCGCCAAAATTTATTTGGGACAACTACTTTTGTCCCTCATACCGCGTTTTGATAGACAAAAAATATTTTTCCTTATAAACATAGAGTAGTAATTGAACTTAAAAGGACATAACTAAAATGACGGTCGCCTGTTGTCCTAAAAACTCATAAAGGAAAACAATTTGTATCCTTTTATCCATTTATGATGCCCACCTATTAGGATAACTCTAACAATCCTTTAAACTGTCCAAAATACTATTGAGGATAGCAATTAAGATTTTGGGACCTCAAATTGGTCGTCTGTGACACCCCGCCTAATTAAATACCGGGCGATCACTCCTTTATTAAATTAAATCAAGGTGAATAGTTGGTTCATTCTCAGCATCACTGTCGATAAAAATAATTTTCCAATTTAACACCCTAAATAATTAAGCTAAGTGTCAAAACCAATTTTAAACATAAACTTCCAAATTTTATTTAAAGAAAAGATTTATTTATTTTATTAACAAAGATTAATGAAAAAGATTCACGCCACACTAAACTGGAACCAAAAATCCAATATATAAAACATCCATCAACGAATGCCAACATACGAGAAAATAAAGTAATACATCCATTTTGAACAAAATCCCATAATAACGAACTAGGAAACAACTGAAATAACAATGTCCCAACATAAAGAAATAATGGAAAGGGCTACACATGCCCATCTGAATGAAAATGCTAGGAGTGGATCTGAATGAACGAAGTCGTCTAATCAAAAGACCTGCAACTCCCACCTAAGCTGCAGCGCGTTCCTTCCAAAAGATCCTAAGCAAGACGCCCCTATGGTTGGGCACCTGAAATACATACATATATATACAAGGGGGAGAGGGAGAGAAGAAACGGGTCAGAGCCCGAAAGTGTGTGTTATTTAAGATCATTTTAGCAAGTATTTAAATTGATACAGGCCAATGCAACAACATATTAGTTCGACACTCCCTTGAGAAATTCTCACCTCTCTTCTAGTGTGCACGCCTATCGTACTAACCTTCCCAAATGGTTTAACTTAACATTTAGATCATACTAACCTCCCCAATAATTTAATTTATTCTTAACTTACACATAAGTTTTAAAACCGAACAATGTCAACGTGTAAAAAGGTTACTTTCTAGTTGTAGCACAACTCTCATTTTAACTTCATTAATTTATAAAGTTTCCCAGTGTCATATTATACTTTCGCAAAACAGTATTTATTATTTGAGTCAACAACCATGTCCTACTTATCAAGTCACAGTAGGTAGTTTGAATTCCATAATCTCATATATATATATAAACTACTCGGATAATATATATATATATATATATATATATATATATATATATATATATATATATATATATATATATATATTAGCACCCCAACTAAGATTATGGTGCGGGCATACTCTGCTATCCAATCCCCGTATCGCTCACACAAAGGGAAATACAAGTTCGGAATCACTCTCGAACTGTATTAACATATACAAAACAACATTGAGGCGAAGTATAGATTCCAAGTCTCTAAAAGGTCAGTACATACCCTCACGCCTCATAGGACCGTCTGAACTATCTAATCGATAGCCTGTACCAAGGATATCTATCTCCTAGGGTACGAACCAATATCCCCCAAAAAGCAACACAGGATAAGGTCGTCCCAGCGCGGTAACCTCAGGGATAGCAAGTAGCGCGGGTACGTTTTTCACAATGAATAAAATATAATATATGCACACACAATCATATAAATATACCAATTTCATCATATTAATATAGGTTCCTCTCATTACCCATAATTACAACATTTATCCTTAATTTCACATTATTAAGATTACGTATAAGGTTTCGTCTCTAACCTTAACTCGAAGGGTTTTCTCACTAATTATGTGATACTCGTGGATTCTAACTATCCAAGTAGTAAATTCAGTAGGTAGACGTCTATGCACTATCGAAGTATTCGACGTAATCTCTCACTTTAAATACGTAGTTTCCTCGTTCTTTAAATAATTGTCCCTAAAACCCAAATATCGTCACATAATAAAGTTCTGCAACACTTAATCATATGTCCTACTGGTCTCTCCTATATCCCAAAACATTTTATTCATAATCCCAAAAGTTATTCCACGGTAAATTAATTCAACTAATTAAACAAGGGGAAATAAGAGGCTGCCAGGAAGGGTCGATCGATCGACGACTGGGGCTCGATCGATCGAACCTTCGATCGATCGACGCTCTAGGGTCGATCGATCGATCAAACAGGTGTTTCGATTTCTGCAGAAGTGCAGTTACGGGTTTCATCACAATTCTTCATCCAAATGCATATTTTTCAACACTAATCGTCCCAAAACTTATACCACAAACATAATAACATATTACCAGATGTTTCTAACGTTAAGCATGCGTATAACCATCATTAAACATGATTAAACAACCTAAAATCTCATCTAATCATCAAAAAACCCTAAGTATTCTTAACTTCTGTTCTAATCAGTTTTTCTCCAGAATTTCCTTCTACATAATCATCAAAATTTGTGGGTTAATCATCTACATCATATAAGACTTCCAGAATATGGTTTTAATCTTTTCTACATGCAAATTCCTATCAAAAAGTGGGGTTTTCTTCCATAGATTATACTCCTAATCATTCCTAACTAATATGAATATTGCACCAACGAAAATACGCAAGTTAAACACTTGCCTGGGATTTCAGAGGTCTGTTTTCCTGTTGATTTTGGTGTGGTTGCGTTCTCCTCTTCGAGATCTACGTGTTGGTGGTGACGGCGGTGCAAACGGTGGTGTATTTGGCCTTGAATCACCTTGAGAGCTCTCTCCTCTCTTCTCCAATGGCCGTACTAGGGTTATAAATGTTCTAACCCTAAAAGGCTGACCTAAATAGCTGCTAAGGATGGCTGAAATTCGTGGGTTTAATTACCCTATTTTGTAAAATGACCAAAATGCCCTCCCGGGTCACTAATTAGGCCTAAAAACACCCCGAGACCCAAACTAAACCCCCGGGTACACTTTTCTGACTATCTCGACCCTTTCGGACGCGTTGGCGCACTCAAAACGACCATATGGACAATTTATAAAATATTTCCTTTTTAATTAACATAATTAGTCCCGACGTGACACGGGCACGTCCCGACTTAAATTTTCGAAATAGTCATATAATTTATTTATGACATTCCATATAACCAATATAATATATTACTATGCTCATTAGTAATATTCAACAAGTTTCCCATAATTACTAACTCTAGTCACGTTAATAATTATAGCATAATTAATTTCCGGATTTTTATTAAATAAATCATCACATTAAATTTAATAAATCCCCAAATTAAAAATAGCATAAAAATACGGGGTATTACATACTTCCCCCCTAATAACGGAATTTCATCCCGAAATTCAGAAAATAAGGCATACCTGGTAAAAATAACTCTGGATATCTCTCGCGCATATCTGCCTCACGCTCCCAAGTGGATTCCTCCACATTATGATGCTCCCACTGAACTCGTACAAGTGGAACTACCTTCGACCTCAATCTCCTCTCACTATAGTCTAGGATAGCCACCGGTCTCTCCTCGTAAGAGCTATTAGGCTGTAAATCGATCTCGTCCATCGCAATGTGAGCATGGGCCATATCGTCCCGAAGATATCATCTCAGCGACGAAATGTGGAATACATCGTGGATGCGATGTAAATGTTTTGGCAATCCCAACCTGTATGCTACTGGCCCAATTATCTCGATGATGGGAAATGGTCCTACGTACCTCGGAGCCAACTTCCCCTTCTTCCCGAACCTCATCACTCCTTTCATAGGAGATACACGTAACAACACTTGATCTCCCACGTTAAACTCCCGGAAGAACCGTTTCGCATCGGCGTAGCTCTTCTGCCTGTCTTGGGCTACCCGAATACGACTCCTGATTATCTCAATCCTCGCGGAGGTCTCCTGAATCACTTCTGGCCCTAATAACTTGTTGTCCCCCACCTCGAGCCAACAAGTTGGAGAACGACAAGGCCTGCCGTACAAAGCCTCAAATGGAGCCATGCCAATCGTAAACTGATAGGAGTTATTATAAGCAAACTCTACCAGTGGAAGGTGTGGCTCCCAACCTCCTCCGAAATCAAGAACACACATTCGTAGCATATCTTCCAACATCTGATTTGTACGCTGTGTCTGTCCATCTGTCTATGGGTGGTAATCTGAACTCGGTCTCAACTCTGTACCCATAGCCTCCTGAAAGCTTTCCCAGAAACGTGACACAAAAATCTTGTCTCTATCTGATACAATATTCAGGGGCACCCCATGTAATATGACAATCTCAGCGATGAACAACTGGGCATACTGACCCGTGGTATAATCTGTCCTCACTGGCAGAAAATGAGCCACCTTGGTCAAACGATCTACAATCACCCAGATAGAATCGTGGCCCCGCTGTGACGTAGGCAACCCGGTAATGAAATCCATGGAAATACTTTCCCACTTCCACGCGGGTACTTCCAACGGCTGAAGTAATCCTGACGGTTTCTGGTGGTCCACCTTCACTAGCTGGCAAGTAGAACACTTGGACACAAATTCAGCGATGTCCTTCTTCATTCCACTCCACCAGTACTGTCGTCTCATGTCCTGGTACATCTTATCGCCTCCCGGATGTACTGCGAATCGGGACCCATGAGAATGAGTCATCACTTCATGACGTAACTCCGCTCCTTCTGGAACCACTAACCTCCCATTAAATCGCAAACCTCCATCAGAACTAATAGAATAGGACTTCGCACCTTCGGCTAGAAGTCGCACAATCTGCTCCTGGCAAAACGGGTCTGTGGTCTGAGCCTGTATTACCTTCGTAACAATCTCGGGGGTGACAGTCATAACAGATATGAAAGAACGGGCTACTGCGTCCTGGTGACCCAACTCCTTCCACTTTGCTTTCCAAATGTCCGCCACATCGTCAACCGGTCTACGGCTCAACGCATCAGCAACTACGTTGGCTTTCCCCGGATGATACTGTATATCGAACTGGTAATCTTTCACAAACTCTAACCATCTGCGCTGACGCATATTCAGCTCTCGCTGAGTGAACAGGTACTGCAGTGACTTATGGTCTGTGAACAAACGGAATTTCTCGCCCAATAAGTAGTGCTTCGAAATTCTCAATGCAAAGACGACCGCAGCTAACTCCAGTTCGTGGGTGGGGTAATTCTTCTCATGCGGCTTAAGCTTGTGGGAAGCAAAAGCTATAGCCTTCTCCTCCTGCTGAAGTACTCCCCCAAGTCCTCGTAAGGACGCATCTGTGTAAACCAGGTACTCTACACCCGGCTTCGATAAAGCAAGGACTGGTGCCGAAGTAAGCTTGTCCTTCAGCTCATCGAAAGACAACTGACAAGCGTCATCCCAGACATATGGTACCCCTTTGCGAGTCAGATTCGTCAATGGACCCGCTATTTTGGAGAATCCCCGAATGAACCTCCTGTAGTAACCAGCTAACCCCAAGAAACTTCACACTTCCGTCGGTGTCGTGGGCTATCCCCATTCCCTCACCGCTGACACTTTGCTCGGGTCAACTGCAATCCCCTGCTCAGAAACAACATCCCCCAAGAATTGTACCTCTCGCAACCAGAATCCACACTTCTCGTACTTAGCATACGACTTATGCTCTCGTAGAGTCTGAAGAACCTGCCTCAAGTGTTCAGCATGCTCCTCCTCGGAGTGTGAATATATCAAAATATCATCTATGAAAACAATGACAAACTGATCCAAGAACTCTCTGAATACTCGGTTCATCAAGTCCATGAAAATGGCTGGAGCATTTGTGAGTCTGAACGGCATCACCCGGAACTCATAAAACCCATATCTCGTCAAGAAAGCAGTCTTCGAAACATCCTCCTCCCTAATACGTAGCTGATGGTACCCCAACCTCAGATCTATCTTCGAAAAGAAAGTTGCTCCCCTCAGCTGGTCGAACAGATCATCGATTCGAGGCAACGGATATTTATTCCGTATCGTGACCTTATTCAACTCCCGGTAGTCCACGCACAATCTCAGTGAACCATCTCTCTTCTTTACAAATAAGACTGGAGCGCCCCAAGGTGAGGTACTCCTACGAATGAAGCCCTGACCTAATAGCTGCTCAATCTGATCTCGTAGCTCTCGCATCTCTGCCGGAGCCATACGGTACGATGCGCGTGCTATAGGTATCGTATCCGGTAATAAATCTATTACGAAGTCTATCTCACGACTAGGCGGTAGGCCTGGTATCTCCTGAAACACAACGGAATACACCCTAACAACTGGGATCGAATCCAAAGGAATCACAACCTCCTTAGAGGTATCCTCCTCAATGTAATATAAATGAGCGGTCGAACCTCCCTCTGGGCGAGGCATCGCCACTACAAACATCTCTTGCCTCGGAATGGAGAAAAGAATGCTCCCACCGAAGCAATCAATCATGGCTCTATAAGATGCGAGCCAATCCATACCAATGATCACATCATGCTCGTGCATGTCTAAGACTAGCATGTCTGCAGGCAATACCAAGCTACCAATCTCTACCCCTACTCCCCGGTATATAAAGAATATAAGTGACCCACTCCTCAGTGGTGAGCCGACACACATCACGGTGCTCTCTGCTGTGGCTAACAACCCTAAGGACTTCGCAAAATGCGTAGCTATAAAACAATGCGTTGCCCCCGTATCAAACAAAACTTTACCCATAGTACCATGGATAGGAAACATACCCTCAATCGCGGGTGGTGCCTGTGGAGCTGCTGCCTGGTGGACGTTATAGACAAGTCCATACTGCAATTGCCCCTGTTGCACTGGAGCTGCTGGAATGGCTGGTAGGGCTGGCACCTGGGCTGGAGCTGGAAGGGCAGGTGGAAAAAGTGGTCTCTACGGCTCATTGCGGGCTCCCTGCTGCTGTGGGGCCCTATCGCCCTCTGGGCAATCCTGATGCCTGTGGCCATGTTTACCGCACCCAAAACATCGGCCTCTGAAGTTACCTCCCCTCTGTCCCTGCTGTCCACGACCCTGCTGGCCGTTATCCCCAAGCCCCTGGCCCTGCTGGCCCTGATGTGCACGCTGTTGGCCCTGCTGCTGACCCTGCTGTCGGTGCTGGCCCTGATGGCCCTGCTGATTAGACTGACCCTGCTGGCCCTGCCTATAACCCCCATTTCCCTGCCTGGAATCACCCGAACGAAATCGCTTAGCAGGGTCCCCCTGATGGGAACTCTGCTCGTGCTGACGAGTCTGTCCATGAGATGGCGCCCCACCGGCACCGTTACCCCCTGTCCTGCCCTGCTGGATGGACTCTCCTGCTCTCTTGCTCCCCTGAAGATGGAAGCGGTGATCCTGGCAATGTAGTAACGCTGCATTGAGTACATCAGTGAAAGTACTCAGGGATAAGTTCCCAATAAGGTGCTGACGGATCCTCCAAGCCAACCCGTCGACGAACAGCAAAATCTTCTTGCCCTCAGTGGGTGCCACATCCGGAACAATAGTGAGAAGTCTCGTGAACTCCTCCTCATACTCAGCTACAGTAAGGTTCTCCTGCTTCAAATTTAGTAATTTCTGCCTCATCTCAGTCTGCACTGCGGGTGGAAAATACTTGCGGTCAAACCACTCCCAGAACAACTGAATAGGGATCGTGTCCCTCTCCTCCAAAGTAGTAGTGGGCTCCCACCACTGTAATGCGGCCCCCACCAGTTTGAAAGAAGCCAATAACTGCTTTTGTACTTCGGTGCACTCATACATGCAAAGCTGCCGCTGGATGTCTTTCTTCCATTGGCTAACCGTGACAATGTCGGAGCTACCGGAGAACTCAGGGGGATGTGCTTTCTGAAAAGCATCCCGAACCCTCTCCCATGTAGATGGAAGCTGTGCTGGTACTGGCGCCACTGCTTGAACCTGGGGTGGAGCCTGCTGAATCACTGATATCGCTGCATTCACCGCCTGAGCAACTATGGCGGCTACTTCATTTGCATTCATTGTGCCTGGTGCCGGAGCTGCTGGCTGCTCGGCTTGGGCACTCCAATCTTTCGGAGCACGTCTCGGATGCATCTGAAACGTGAAAAAGTTTATTAGTCTACAGTTATCAACAAATCTCGAATAGCTGAAGACTTAAACGTAAAAGCAAGAATACAACAGTCCTAAAAATAGGGCTCTATAGAAATAACGTTAAGCTGAAAGAGAAATAAGTCGTACAGATCCTATGGACACTAGAACCTAATGCTCTGATACCACCTGTGACACCCCGCCTAATTAAATACCGGGCGATCACTCCTTTATTAAATTAAATCAAGGTGAACAGTTGGTTCATTCTCAGCATCACTGTCGATAAAAATAATTTTCCAATTTAACACCCTAAATAATTAAGCTAAGTGTCAAAACCAATTTTAAACATAAACTTCCAAATTTTATTTAAAGAAAAGATTTATTTATTTTATTAACAAAGATTAATGAAAAAGATTCACGCCACACTAAACTGGAACCAAAAATCCAATATATAAAACATCCATCAACGAATGCCAACATACGAGAAAATAAAGTAATACATCCATTTTGAACAAAATCCCATAATAACGAACTAGGAAACAACTGAAATAACAATGTCCCAACATAAAGAAATAATGGAAAGGGATACACATGCCCATCTGAATGAAAATGCTAGGAGTGGATCTGCATGAACGAAGTCGTCTAATCAAAAGACCTGCAACTCCCACCTAAGCTGCAACGCGTTCCTTCCAAAAGATCCTAAGCAAGACGCCCCTATGGCTGGGCACCTGAAATACATACATATATATACAAGGGGGGGAGGGAGAGAAGAAACGGGTCAGAGCCCGAAAGTGTGTGTTATTTAAGATCATTTTAGAAAGTATTTAAATTGATACAGGCCAATGCAACAACATATTAGTTCGACACTCCCTTGAGAAATTCTCACCTCTCTTCTAGTGTGCACGCCTATCGTACTAACCTTCCCAAATGGTTTAACTTAACATTTAGATCATACTAACCTCCCCAATAATTTAATTTATTCTTAACTTACACATAAGTTTTAAAACCGAACAATGTCAACGTGTAAAAAGGTTACTTTCTAGTTGTAGCACAACTCTCATTTTAACTTCATTAATTTATAAAGTTTCCCAGTGTCATATTATACTTTCGCAAAACAGTATTTATTATTTGAGTCAACAACCATGTCCTACTTATCAAGTCACAGTAGGTAGTTTGAATTCCATAATCTCATATATATATATAAACTACTCGGATAATATATATATATATATATATATATATATATATATATATATATATATATATATTAGCACCCCAACTAAGATTATGGTGCGGGCATACTCTGCTATCCAATCCCCGTATCGCTCACACAAAGGGAAATACAAGTTTGGAATCACTCTCGAACTGTATTAACATATACAAAACAACATTGAGGCGAAGTATAGATTCCAAGTCTCTAAAAGGTCAGTACATACCCTCACGCCTCATAGGACCGTCTGAACTATCGAATCGATAGCCTGTACCAAGGATATCTATCTCCTAGGGTACGAACCAATATCCCCCAAAAAGCAACACATGATAAGGTCGTCCTAGCGCGGTAACCTCAGGGATAGCAAGTAGCGCGGGTACGTTTTTCACATGTATATAATATATGCACACACAATCATATAAATATACCAATTTCATCATATTAATATAGGTTCCTCTCATTACCCATAATTACAACATTTATCCTTAATTTCACATTATTAAGATTACGTATAAGGTTTCGTCTCTAACCTTAACTCGAAGGGTTTTCTCACTAATTATGTGATACTCGTGGATTCTAACTATCCAAGTAGTAAATTCAGTAGGTAGACGTCTATGCACTATCGAAGTATTCGACGTAATCTCTCACTTTAAATACGTAGTTTCCTCGTTCTTTAAATAATTGTCCCTAAAACCCAAATATCGTCACATAATAAAGTTCTTCAACACTTAATCATATGTCCTACTGGTCTCTCCTATATCCCAAAACATTTTATTCATAATCCCAAAAGTTATTCCACGGTAAATTAATTCAACTAATTAAACAAGGGGAAATAAGAGGCTGCCAGGAAGGGTCGATCGATCGACGACTGGGGCTCGATCGATCGAACCTTCGATCGATCGACGCTCTAGGGTCGATCGATCGATCAAACAGGTGTTTCGATTTCTGCAGAAGTGCAGTTACGGGTTTCATCACAATTCTTCATCCAAATGCATATTTTTCAACACTAATCGTCCCAAAACTTATACCACAAACATAATAACATATTACCAGATGTTTCTAACGTTAAGCATGCGTATAACCATCATTAAACATGATTAAACAACCTAAAATCTCATCTAATCATCAAGAACCCTAAGTTTTCTTAACTTCTGTTCTAATCAGTTTTTCTCCAGAATTTCCTTCTACATAATCATCAAAATTCGTGGGTTAATCATCTACATCATATAAGACTTCCAGAATATGGTTTTAATCTTTTCTACATGCAAATTCCTATCAAAAAGTGGGGTTTTCTTCCATAGATTATACTCCTAATCATTCCTAACTAATATGAATATTGCACCAACGAAAATACGCAAGTTAAACACTTGCCTGGGATTTCAGAGGTCTGTTTTCCTGTTGATTTTGGTGTGGTTGCGTTCTCCTCTTCGAGATCTACGTGTTGGTGGTGACGGCGGTGCAAACGGTGGTGTATTTGGCCTTGAATCACCTTGAGAGCTCTCTCCTCTCTTCTCCAATGGCCCTACTAGGGTTATAAATGTTCTAACCCTAAAAGGATGACCTAAATAGCTGCTAAGGATGGCTGAAATTCGTGGGTTTAATTACCCTATTTTGTAAAATGACCAAAATGCCCTCCCGGGTCACTAATTAGGCCTAAAAACACCCCGAGACCCAAACTAAACCCCCGGGTACACTTTTCTGACTATCTTGACCCTTCCGGACGCGTTGGCGCACTCAAAACGACCATACGGACAATTTATAAAATATTCCCTTTTTAATTAACATAATTAGTCCCGACGTGACACGGGCACGTCCCGACTTAAATTTTCGAAATAGTCATATAATTTATTTATGACATTCAATATAACCAATATAATATATTACTATGCTCATTAGTAATATTCAACAAGTTTCCCATAATTACTAACTCTAGTCACGTTAATAATTATAGCATAATTAATTTCCGGATTTTTATTAAATAAATCATCACATTAAATTTAATAAATCCCCAAATTAAAAATAGCATAAAAATACGGGGTATTACATCGTCCTCAAATGTCATTTTTCTAGTAGTAAAAGCTTATCCACCAAGAGGCAAAAATGATTTTTTGGCCATAAAACGTTAATCATTAATCCGATTTGCCCATGATTAAGATTGTTATAAAGAATATTAAAGCTCTACGATTTTATTATGGGGAGAATCCAAGATTTAAGAGTTTACCAAGGTCAAATGGGTCCATAAAAGAGCATAGTTGTCCTACGGTTAGGAATCGAAAGAGGACCTTGGTTCGGGAATCAAAGGTAGTTTGTTTGGACTCGATGGAAAAGTGTTTGGGTGTTGCAATGGGGAGTCTAAAAATCTTATTAATGAAAACTCTTAGAATAAATGAAAGGTTGTCAAAAGATATACTCTCGAATTAAGACTTTGAATGTTGTGTCTCTTTGTGTCATATATTTAGCAGGGGTTGATAGATGGGGAGTTGCAGTGTGACCAATGTGAGTGGTGATCATGTTGAGGGCAAAGACCCGATTTCATGGGATGCAGACCGATTGTGAGGATTTAGGTGTATATGAGATAATCCTTTGGTCTTTATGGAATATAAAAGGAATGTATATTGATTTGAGGGCCTAAAAAGTGTATGTAGGAATTATATCCTTACTAAGGCAACCAAGAGAGTGCATGTTCAAAGAGAAAATTTTATAATTTCTCATTTTAATTTTATGGGTCGTATAAGGTTTGCCCCCCATTTAATTCCTTATAATGAGTCAAACCCCCCAAAATTAACTTTCTTAAGGTTTGACTCCCGTTTTTAACTTTATGTCCATTCAACCGTTAACTCCTATGTTTATTACTGATTATACTCTTACTTTAATATGAGGGCCAAACCTTAATTTAAAAAAATAGAAATTTATTAAAAAAGTTAAAAATTTATTAATTAAGAAAATAAATAATAGATATAAAAAAAATGCTTAGAAAAAAATAGAAAAAATAAATCCAAAAATAAATACAAAAATACAAAAAATGAATAAAAAACAGAAAATATATATTAACCTTGAAATTAATTAAAAAAAATAATGAAAAATTTATTAAAAAGTAAAAAAAAATATTATTAAGAAAATAAATAATAGAAAATTCTTGAAAAATTAAAAAACGCCCAAAATATCACATTCTACCAAATCTTTTAACTATCAATTTTATAAAATAAACATGTAAGGTATTGTTTTGATGTTAACTCAAATTTTAATTTGATATAATATGGTCCATTAACCCTATGCGCATTAAGGGGGAATTTTTTCTAAAAACCCACAAGATTTTTATTAAAAAGTCAAAGTTTTATTGATTAAGAAAATAAATAACTGAAAAATAAAAAAACGTTCTGAAAATTAAAAAGCCAAAAAAATTAAAAAAAATGTTTTACTTTTTTACTATTTTAGAAAAAACTGTTTAAAAAAGTAAAAACTATTTTATAAAGTAAACAATTGTTTTACAAAGAATAAAGCGCTTTATTATATTAAAAATAGTTATAATTATTAGCAAGTTCTTTAATAATTAAAAAATATTTTTTTACATTTAAAACAATTTATTATTATAAGTATTTTTATTATTGCAAATTTATTTTTTTAGTTGCCTTAAGATATTTATTTTAATTGCAAATTGTTCTTTTTTTATTCATTTTATGCTATTTATTTTTTTAGGGATTGTTTAGTAGGGTCAAAAATTAAGGGCATGTAGAGATGTGGGAAAAAAATGTTTTGGGGTTTAAAAAGTTTGGAGGATTTATTTTATTTGGTTTAGAAAAAAGTGGTGGATCCATTATTACTTGTCTTATTCGAGGGTAAAAATTGAGGATAAAAAATGGGGATCACTCTAGATCTACTTTTATTATTAGTAGTAGGGTCTTTAAATTGTGTAACGTGTTCAAATGACACGCATTAAAAATGTTAAAATAATTTATTTAACATTCGTGTTTAATTGCACTTTATACCTCATATTTGAGAGGAACCACTTTCTAATGTGATGCAACGTTAACCAACTTCGTGAATAGATGTATTTTTTTTAATAAATATTTAATTTCATCACTTAAACATAATTGAATTTAAAATAAACTTAAATTATTTATTTAGTTTTAACAAAAAGGTATGTTTCGACTTAATTTTGACTATAAAAAGGAGTGGTTAAAGTTTAAATTGGAAAAAGTAGGAAATGTTTGAGCTTTGATTTTTAGAAAAAATTCCATCTTAATGCGCATAGGATTAATGGACCATACTATATCAAATTAACAATTGAAATAACGTCAAAACAATCCCTTACATATTTATTTTATAAAATTACTCCGTAAAATATTTTGTAAAATGTGACATTTTGAGGATTTTTTTTATTTTCTAAGCATTTTTCTTATTTTTTTGTTAATTAATAACTTTTTGACTTTTTAATAAATTATTGAGTGTTTTTTAAATTAATTTTGTGATTAATATTTCTTTTCTGATTTTTATTCATTTTCCGTATTTTTTTCATTATTTTTGGTTTTTATTTATTTCGTTTTTCTTTTCATTTTTTGAGCGTTTTTTTAATTTTCTATTATTTATTTTCTTAATTAATAAATTTTTGGCTTTTTAATAAAATTTTGGGTGTTTTTGTAAATTAAGGTTTGGCCCCCATATTAAAGTAAGGGTATAATCGGTAATAAATATAGGTGTTGATGGCTGAATGGATGAAAAGTTAAAAAATGGGTCACCCCTTAAGAAAGTCAATTTTCGGAGGTTTGACTCATTATAAGGAATTAAATGGGGGTCAAACCTTAAATGACCTTAAAATTATTTGGATTATCCTGTTACACCCGACCGCACCTTCGTGATCATTCTCAAGTCTTCGAAGAGAAGAAATGTTGGTGACACTTGCAAGATTAAAGATATTTCATCACAATGTTATCTGAGAATAGTTGTGAGGTGGATTGGTAAAGCTTTAAATATCTAGGGGTTATTTTTAAAACAGTTTGCATTTAAAAGTTTTCAAAAGTTTTTAAAGTTATTTTATGTTTTTTGAAGAACTCATCAGCTTGTTTGAATGACTTGGCATGTCCTTCAAATTATATTGGATATGTTGTTATGGCGAGGTTCCCACGTTTGAATGAGATCTGAAGCGTCGCCTTTTGGGTTCGCACTGGAATGTCATTTGAAGTTTTTTTGGAAACCGTTCGAATGAGATAGGACATCGTTCGAATGAGGTGGCATATCGTTCCAACGAGTATGCATGTTTCATATTTTTAATCAAATGTTTTCCAAATCATTAATCCCTATCTCATTGGAATAACTTTTTATATAGAGAGGGATGTGGGATTAGATTTTTTTAAATAACTTTTTTAGAGTTATTTTTCAATCAGAAGCTATAATTTTTTTTATCCAAAACCCTTAGATCTTTAAGTATCACTTTGCCAAATCAAGAAGAACATAATCAAAAGTTCAAAACCGTGTAGAGATTTTCTCTACTGCTGATTTGTGGAGCTGAGGCTCTATAGATGAAGAAGAAATGAATTATTATTCTTGAGGATGATCGGTGGATACCAAGGCAAGAGCTTCTTGTTATGGGTGGTGTTGGACTGCATCCCATTTTGTTAAACATTTAAAGACGCATGCATTATACTTAGTGAATCTATAAGTAGTTTGTAAGTCATCAAGTTTGTCAAACTCTTTGACAGTGATGAATATAGGCTTTGCCTAAAATGGATTTTTCCTCAATTCTCTCTTCTTCCCATCCTATTTGGTTTGGCCTTACTGATTTATAATTTATTTTGCATGTTCACTTTAAAATAACAAAGATAAAATTAGGTAAAAAGTGAATTTGACTTTAGCCTATGATGCAAGCAATTCAATATAAGCCTCTGCATTTTAAAATGATATCATACCTGGTTATAGTAAATTTATTATATGATTCTTTAATTTTGAATTATATGGATATTTTGTATAATAGGCTACCCAAAAGGCTTTTACTTACCCAAAAGGCTTATAATCCATCATTCAAAACTAAAAACAGACCATCTTTGTGTCCCAAAGGTCAAATACCAAATATACCCCAAACTAATAACTAATAACTATGTTATTTTGTAATTAATCAATACGAGTCCAAATTTTAAATAATTTAATTAATGAATTATTGCATCTTAAATTCGATTTCAAATCCTAATTAAATAATAAAAAAATATGTTTCTAGTCACTATAAGCACATATAAATAATTTCCATTAAAATTTCTAATTAAATAGTATCCATAAAAATATGAGTTATTATATTCCTTCCCACTTAAATAGGGGATTTTTTCCTCAAAATTTGAATTCTTTATAGATAAAATCGAAATTCTAAAGATAACTCACCCATAGTTTACTCAAACTATTATAAAGGAGTCTCTTCAAACTATGACCTAGCATACCCTATGGTCAATCATGTTGAAAATTTAATTCAACTAATACTCTAAACTAAGGTAATTTAATTGTTGCTATAAAAACTTCTTTTCCCACCGCTCACTCATTAATGTTGATCACATAAGGTCAGACGAAACTGGCCTCACCCAATCCAAGATTACCAATAAGGAACTTGTCATTGGGTTACTGAATTACCCAAACTCATAATTTCCACTTGTAGAAAAGATAACCCACCATAATCGGTCCATTTTCTTGGGACCCCAAACCTACACCCACTTGATTCCAAAGACTGATTTGCCTGTTTTGGCAAAGTTCACATGTTTTACCACAAAACTTCCATCCTCTATGGTATTCTAAACACACCAAGCATAAATAGCTTACTAACTTATAGTTTTAATAAATTTGTTCGATCTATGACATATGACCCAAAAGGGTTCCATGTCCTCATTAAAACTCCCAAATCCCATAAAAGTCAATGTTTTTACTCTCCCACTTCTACATTAGTAGTTTAAACACTATAACTCTTTGATGGTCTATAATGTTCTACCTTCTAGATTGGCAAGAACACCCTCTCGACCCAAATAATGCAAAAAATTATTCCATCATAACTATATTACGAACTCCCCCACTTACTGTACAGTAAATCACTAATAGAATGTATAGGAAATCATAAAAGACTTGCCTTAGTCAAAACTACTTCCGGTAGTTTAGGACTCTTTGGAAAAACATGTGCCTTGAAAAACCCCTCTCCTATAATCAAATGGGGAAATGCCATATTCCCAATACTATTTGGGTACTCATTCTCGGTGACATCAACGTTGAGTTTTAAACAAAACCTAATCACAAAATTGAGTGTGCATAATAGCATAACTACACTATTCCCTATTCAACGAGATATGATCACAAATCATAACGAACTACCCCTTCGCATAGTAAAAAATCCACTAATGACTTTCCCACTCCATATTGTTCTAAAAAGATACCTTTGGGATATTCTCCACCCGTTTGTGACAAGGATAATAACTAGCTCCCGTTTCACTTACTTGAAGGAAACATTCTGCTTAACTGTTCCCACAAATTGTTAATATAATAATAATAATAGTAATAGTAATAGTAATAGTAATAGTAATAGTAATAGTAATAGTAATAGTAATAGTAATAGTAATAGTAATAGTAATAGTAATAGTAATAGTAATAGTAATAGTAATAGTAATAGTAATAATAATAATAATAATAATAATAATAATAATAATAATAATAATAATAATAATAATAATAATAATAATAATAAACACGCCTCATATCGTGATCTTATTCTTCTCCTGGTAGTCCACATCTATATGTAGTAAAACATCCCTCTTTTAGAGATTCCTCAAAGTAACTTCATCCCTGAAAGATCAACCAGATCAAAACTATGGTGTCTACTCTGATGACACCTCTATTATCCTTAGCGACATCAGTCTCATAAAATTCCCTCGCGATGGATCCAATGCCAGTGTAATCTACAAGGAAAAACTAAACTCTTATATAGGTGATAATTCAACACCTAAACAATTAAAGACTAAAAGAACCTCAGACTATCAATGACACCTCAACGCAATTGTAATCCCCTTTAATATACTCACATCCATACACAAAAAAGTGTGTCAGGCCTTATTCCGAAACTAAACACAACTACTGAAGGAAAATCTCAGCCCAAAAATGGCATAACAAAGCCTACCCTCACTATTCGATATAAGTGTACAATATAGCTATACACACAATATCTTTACTAATAAGATGATATCTCATTAAAATGTCAATAAAGCTCCCAAAAACCATGTCGACTAAATAAACATCCACTTCTCTGTAATCATGATATAAAGTACCTCCCCCCCCCCCCATTGGGGATAAAATTAAATACATGAAGCTCAAAGAAAATCTATATACCTCAAAATCATAATTACTCACACATTACTAATAAAGAAGAAAAAAATCCTCGATGTCTAGGCAAAACTCATGTGCACAAGACATAAATGTACCCATAACCATCCCTCGGAGGTACCCTAACTAGTTGGTTGCCACGAAGGCATATAATATCAAGGTGGAATCACTCGCCACAAGAGTAATACGTCCCTCTAAATGAATAATGGAGATGGTGGCTCCATTCATGTGGAGATAGAGGATTTTTTATGATGTTTAGATTTTGGTCCCATAGGAGGGGACATGATGACTTTGTTCATGAGTCCTTGTACGACATTCTTAAGATAATGGAATTGATCAATGGTGGGACCATTGGTATGATGGACATCCTAATTAATATAATCCTTGAAGTATCAGGGAAGAGAATTAGGAATAGATGAGGTGTAACACCCCATAAATTAGAGGAGTTTGAATTTAAATATTATTGTGTGAATTTAATCATTTTGGGAGAAATGAAACTTATTCATTTTTGGAGAAATTTAAATTTATGATTTTGAGAAATTATTCAAATTGGTGGATTTATTTAAATTAGGAAATTGAGATTTAAATTATTCGCATTATTTTTGTATCACATTTTCGCATTTTTGAAGTAAAAAATTTGAGAATGTTATAAAGTAATTCGAATGAAAATTCTGAGTGCACGATTGATTCCTAATAGGTCGAGATAGTTAGAGAAGAGTACTCGGGGTAGTAATTGGGTCTCGTGGCATTTTTAGGCATAACGGGGCCCACACAGGGGTATTTGGGCCACTTTAATTTAGCCTACAAGCTTAATTTTGGGATTCACCTAATAAAACCTAAGTTAGAGAGTTTTTGGCAGTCACAACTCAAATTAGAAAACCCTAGTTGCAGAGGAGAAAAGAGGGATCAATTGGGAGAGCTTTTGGGAGCCAAACCAAAAAGAGACTGATGTGTTCTTCGTCAAATCTCCATCTAGATCAAAGGATCATGTCCTACAAATTTATCCGGACAAGTAATTAAGCTTGCTTTCATTTAAATTAGGGTGTTGTGATTCATATCATGGTGGGTGCAAACCATATTCATTTTGGGATGAGTTATTATGACAAAATTCATTTTTGGGAGGGCATCACAAGTTTAATCTGGGTTTGGGGGATTCAAGAATTAAGGGTTAAATGGATGTTTAATTGATGTGAGAATAATATCATATGAGGCTAGAATATGATTTAGAATCGAAAACCTGTAGAAATTATTGCTGAATTCGGATTATTGAATCGAATTGAGAATTGTGATTTAAGGGATCTTGAGAAAAAACCAATTTATGAATCGTAAAATTTTAACGAAAATCACAGGGGATTAATTTCATATATTAGTGTTTGAACATGTTTATAGATGAAATAAATATGGGAGATAAAGTAATTGAGGTTTGGATTGAAGTTGGAAAGCTTCAGAGTTTAAAAATTGTGAAAAACAGAATCGGGGAAGAAAATGGATAGCTTCTCGATCGATCGAATGAACAAATTAATCGATCAATCAACCCCTTCAGTTATTCTAAAATATGAGATTGCATATCTTTTCGTCACAGTCGCGTGGGCGCCGACCTCGTAGTTTTAGGATTTATTTATTTATTTTGATTTTTCTATGACAGGGTGCATGAGATTGACATATTTAGGAAGAAATAAATTCAGGTTATTTTGAGATATCCGTGGATGAGTGAAGGACCTGGGAAAATATTAATGAACATTATTTTACCCTTGGATTAGATAGGTATGACTACAGGGTATGGATTTAGGAGTGTTTAGGATGAATAACACTCGAAAATATATGAACGGATTCGTATTGAAATCTTTGATGAAATTGGGACACAAATAAGATTGATATGTGCTTAGTATCTTGAAATAAAAATTTATAGAATTAAGAGTCGAGGTCGTGTCTTGGATATTTTAGGATAGTGCAACGGGAGCTTGGTAAAGAGTAGCTGGTTTAATTTATTATAAATGTGTATGATAAACTATCAAATATTGAATTTAATAAAGGGTGTTTTACCTAATAGTGGGACTTGGTGTGATATATTCCAGAGGGTAAAGATACAGACCGAATGAGTGAGTCAAGGTATTGTAGATGGGTGACACTAATTTAACAAATTAATTAACGTGAAATTGATTAAATTAATCGGTGTGATTTGAAATGTAATGAATTCGGGGTATGAGCAAACCTATGACAGAGACGAGTAGGATATGAGCGAATTATGTACTGGAATATTTTAATGGTTAATTGGCACACTTCGAGTAGCTAGGGATACTCGAGTATATACAATGAGATGTATAATTAAAATTTAACATTACGTAGAATATTCACGAGATATATACATACACTACGTATGAGACATATACTATAGGTCGCGTGAATACCTATATTGCAGATAGTAACTTATATATTTAGGTTGTGTGAATACCTAATGATCATTATAGGTTTTGTGAATACCTATTGCATGATTTATTATTTGTATGATATAACTACGTTGCTTGCTATCTGGAGGAGGAGGTTGCGCATTAGGACAATCTTATCTTAATGAGCCTTCGGGGGGATTTTAGACCCATACCCAAGAACATAAGAACTTAGAAATGTACTATCCGAGATATAGTAGTTCGACGGTAAAATGGGAGCATAGGTATGTGCGTGACCCATGAGGATATGGACTATGTTCGCCTCCTATATGTGTGATTTGTATTGATGGTTGGAGAGATTGAACGACTACTCCTTTATGCAATGATTGATGCACCAGGACATGATATCAGAGTTTGCATTGCACCAAGTGGTTATAACCTAAGGGTGCATGATTATTATATGTGTATAGAGTAATAAATATATGTATACTTGTGATTATTCTACTGTGTGTGCTTTAACGATTATGTACCGAGACTTATTAGCATAGTATGTTTGCACTACAGGTCTCAGCCTAAGGGTTCTATATTAGTATATATATAACTAGTGGGATATATATATACACACACACACACACTATGATTAATAATATATGAGAAATTTAGTAACATAAAAAATAACCTAAGTATGTGGATCTCAATCTTTAAATGGGACATCCATAATTGGCTAACATATTGTATGGGCAATATGAGCAGGCAAATGAATTTTTCTGGAGGAAAAGAATTGGTTGAAACTAGTTAGACGGGTTAGCATAACTAGGGAGGTTAGATGGCAAGCACTAGGTGTGCACATTAGATGAGGGGTGTGCTACGTCTCAACAAAGTGCGATACTAGCTTAAATATGAAAAGTGTACATGCATGTTTAACCATGGCTATTTAACTGCTTGATAAATATTTTCAAAATGTTTTACCTGGTCTCTGACCTGTGTCAAAATATTTTCCAAAACATTTTAGGTGTCCACCCATAGGGACGCCCAATTTGAGGATTCTATCCAGGAATGCGCAGCTGGAGCTCGTGTGGAAGTTGTAGGACCTTGTAATATATGCTTCGTTCATTTTCTCCTAGTGTAGGAACTTTTCAGTACTCATTTGGTCATGTCTCCCTCAGATTTTGTATTTAGTTTATTTATTGGACTTTATTTATCCAGATTGTTGTTTCAGTGACTATTGTATTTTATTATTGAACCGATAGTTGATTCGATTATCTTTATTTATGATTATTCATTTGGGTTGGATTTCATTATCAGTTGTGTGGATGGTTTAATTCGCATGGATTTCTGCATGTTGTTAATTAATTAAAGATAAAATTTGGCGCTGGTCTAATTAAATTACTAGGTGGTTAGTAACCTCAAAAAGTTTTGGACAATGGTGCTAATAATGAGCCATATGAGACCAACATTTTATTTTGATTACTGGCTGGACACCCAGTATTTTAGTAGGCGGCGTGTCACAGATGGTATCAGAGCATTAGGTTCTAAAGTCCTTAGGATCTGTGCGACTTATAACATTTCAGTGTAGCTTTCTTTGATATAGAGCCTCATTATCAGATTGTTGTATTCCTTCACATATGTGACATACGTCCTCCTGATATTAAGCATAGTTGATGTAATTTATATACTAGTTCGGTTGGGTTTTATACACTGAACAACTTTGGACGACCAATGAGTGTCGCTCGAAGGATTATAGGGGGAGAGGCTCAGCAGAATCTATGGAATATTTTAGGAACGGTGATCGCGATAGAAGTCACAAAGTCAATGAAGAGGAGAGTATCTAAAGGTAATTATGTAGGGTGGACTGTAGTGGCACCCAGGATTTAATGTCGGGAAAATTTTTGGCTCATAAGAGCGGCATTGTAGTGGTGGGAGTCGGTCACCATAACCATGGAAGGATACCATGGGTGATAAGGAATTTGGGGTTCATCTTGACCTCGAATCCTCTCATCGGTTGTTTAAGAGGAGAGGAAAATTAAATTTAGTACCTATTTCGAAAAGGTCACGCAGTGGTTGGATATGAAGGAAAGTTGATAATTTTATCAAACTTCGTACCCGAGAATATGGATACAGAGAATCAAAAAGGGTCCATAAGTTAAATATGGAGCCATGGGAGGAATGTACAAGTGTGGATGGGAAATTAGGCTAGAATGGTGGGGGCATTATCGTTAAGGTCGTAAGTACAAACTGACATCAATACTTCTAGGAGAAAGGAACCTAGAATGTTGGAGAACCTAACCGAATCACAAAAGTGGATTTAATGCTGCTAATGAGGCACTAGAGGAGGGTATAAATAGTAAAGGGTGAGTTTAATGATCGAGAACAATAGAATCCTTACCAGGTGACGGTGAATTCAGTCAGGGTCATTAAGGCCAGCAACGAGTTCCATAGGGCCCGCGAAGCCAAAGGGACAATGGGGGTATCAATCAGGGTCAAGACTATTAGGTCCGTAAGGACAACCCTAATATGACTAGTGGGAGCTAGAGAAAGGGGAATGGCACAAAGAGGTTTCGTATGTGTAAAGAGTATGAACACATGTGTAGATCTTATTCTAAAGAATTTGGGGACAAGGATGAGATGCACAGTAGGGGGAACAGTTATAAGAAGTTTCGTTTGGTATAATGGTGTTATGTCCAGGAACCATTTGAACCACAAGTTCTATTGGCAATTGAAAAATTGAGTTTTATCCCTAGGTGATTGAGGTCTGTTTTATGTGAGATGAATGAGTTAATGTAATTTGTTAGTACTAGATTCGTATGAGAAACAGTTTTAGTAGAAGTATCGATAAAATTTCTATAGTATCATGGCTCTCTTTAGTTCCATCCACAGGGGAGCGGATGTGAATACTGAGACGATATATATATATTTTTTATGAGGTTGTCTTATTTTGAGTGTTTATATTCGAGGTATGGTTTTATCCTGAGTACGGACTGTTAAATGATGGCGGGAGGTTACAACAAGACTATCATGTTCGATGTTCTAGGGGAAGGATGTATATTTTGCGATATCTCACCTGAAAGAGGGTCGATCTCGCGGTAAAATTTTAGGAAGTAGACTTCAGAGAGTACAGTCATCTAGTTATATGGGATCCTAGTGCGTAAATACTTTGTTTGATTCATTCAAGGTATATCAGGTTTACCTTTGAGGGGAGAGTTTTAGCTCATTATTGTTTACCTGTTGAGAACTTAGTAATAGTGAGAGCATCATATCGTGTGAATCCTTAACAAACATGGGCATAGATGATTTGATTTATGTGCCTGGAGACAGGATTTATGACATCTTAATTATGTGCTTTGGACCCACGAATTTAGATGATCAATAATGCTAGGGGATAGTGCATTGGGAAAAGTTCTTTTGAGTTTCATCAGGGATGTTACACGCATGGACATTAATAAACATTGGGAACAGTGATATGTTATTAGATGCTAGTGCATCGATTTTAAATGTTAAATTAGTAAATGTCTAGAGGGAACCCTTAAATCTGAGAGCTATTACGGTATAGGGCCAGTGGAGTCGAGGAGAGTTGTGAAGGAAGCACTAAAAACATTTATGGTCACAAGTTAATGGGTGGGGAAGTATCGAGAAGTATTATATGAAAAATTGGTGGGGTCATCGAGAATACCCATATGATATAGCCACACCGAGAGTGCGGAGCTGAGCTTGAGATAAGTATGTTACGTACGAGATGTTAATGATAATTAGATGGGAATGTTTGGGTTATAGTATATAGTATGGTGAGACTTTGTGTTCTCTATCCCAAGGTATGTTTTTCTTATGCTAGTAATCACCGGAAATAGGGTCTAGCCTATATATTCGTGTATATATGTTATCGTGTGTTTCATAATATACCTATGAGAAAGTGTTTGTATTATTATATTTTATCCCAGTGAATAGGGATGTTTACTGATGAGAATCATAGTGGATATGTTTAGTAACGAGTGAGGGTCTATAACTCATGATTTACTCGCGCTAAGATAATAGTGATAGTAAGGGGCTCTATATTGTATGAAGTCTTTGGTAATATGAAAATGGTCAAGTATACTTTTATGTCCGAGAACGGGATTTGGGGGTACGTGCTATGGACTGAGGGCCTAACATATCTCAACGACTAACAATGTTAGGTAGTAATGTAACGGGGGGGGGGGGGGGTCCTTGTTTGGATTTCGCTTTGCGATACATACCACACATGAAGCTTAGTGCAACGTTGGAAGTTGGGAGATGTTTGGTCACTAACACATATGTTTGGTACCTTAGTTTATATATACATATGTGTTTATAACTGTGAGGTTAAAGTTATATTACGATTTAAGGCTAGCAGAGCCGAGGACTTTCATACTTATGAGTATGGGTACAGGGTGAATGGACACCCCGTATAATTAATTTAATTCTAATATAATTCACGATTACAAGGGCTAAAGATATGGGAAGCGATCTTAAGTTCATGTGAGTACGATACGATTCGAGGATTTAAGTACTGGCCTCATCTGATTTTCGAGGACAAAATTCCTTTGTAAGGGGGGAAGTATGTAACACCCCGTAAATTTGAGGACTTTGAATTCAATTATTTTTGGGTAAATTTAATCATTTTGGGAAAAATGGAACTTATTAATTTTTGGAGAAATTTACATTTATGAATTAGAGAAATTATATAAATTGGTGGATTTATTTAAATTGGTGGATTTATTTAAATGGGTAAATTAATATTTAAATTATTCACATTATTTTTGTGTCGCATTTTCTCATTTTTGAAGTAAAAAATTTAAGAATGTTATAAATTATTTCGAATGGAAATTTTGAGTGCATGGTTGATTCCGAATAGGTCGTGATAGTAAGAAAAGAGTACCCATGGGTAGCAATTGGGTCTCATAGCATTTTTAGGCATAACCGGGCTCACATGGGGTGTTTGGGCTACTTTAATTTATCCCACAAGCTGAATTTAGGGATTCACCTAATAAAACCTAAGTTAGAGAGTTTTTGGTAGTCACAAGTCAAATTACAAAACCCTAGTTGCAAAGGAGAAAAGAAGGATCAATTGGGAGAGCTTTTAGGAGCTAACCCAAGAAGAGACTGATGTGGACATCGTTAAATCTCTATCTACATCAAAGGATCAGCCCTACAAATTTATTTAAGCAAATACATAAACTTTCTTTCACTTAAATTGTGGTATTGTGATTCATATCATTGTGGGTGTAAACTATATTCATTTTGGGAGGGTATCACATGTTAAATATGGGTTTGGAGATTTAAGGGAGAAATGGATGTTTAATTGATGTGAGAATAATATCACATAATGCTATAATATGATTAAGAATCGATAACGTGTAGAAATTGTTGTTGAATTTAGATTATTGAATATAATTGAGAATTGTGATTTAAGGGATCTTGGGAAAAACCCAATTTATGAACCCTAAAATTTTAATGAAAATAACAGATGATTAATGTCATATATTAGTGTTTGTACATGTTTGTAGATGAAATAAATATGGGAGATAAAGTAATTTAGGCCTGTATTGAAGTTGGAAAGCTTTGGAGTTCAAAAAATGTGGAAAATAGAATCGAGGAAGAAGATGGATACCTGCTTGATCGATCGATCGACCAAATTCATCGATCGATCGATCCCTTCAGTTGTTCTAAAAGATGAGACCGTACATCTTTTCGTCACTGTCGCGTGGGTGTCGACCTCGTATTTTCTCATTTTTTATTTGTTATGATTTTTCTACGATAGGGTGCATGAGATTGACATCTTTAGGAAGAAATAAATTCAAGTTTTTTTTAGATTAATGTGGATGAGAGAAAGACTTGGGAAAATATTAAGGAACATTATTTTATCCTTGGATTAGATAGGGATGACTATGGGGTACGGATTTAGGAGTTTTTAGGATGGATAACACTCGAAAATATATGAACAAATTCGTAAGGAAATTTCGGATGAAATAAGGATACAAACAAGATTGAGATCTGCTTAGTATCTTAAAATAAAAATATGAATGTAAGTTAATACTTATATAATTAAGAGTCTGGGTCGTGTCTCGAATATTTTAGGCTAGTGCAACGAGAGTTAGGCAAAGACTAGCCAATTTAATTTATTATAAATGTATTTGATAAATTATCAAATATTGAATTTAGTAAAGGGTGTTTTACCTAATAGTGGGACTTGGTGTAATATATTCTAAAGGGTAAATAGTCCGACCAAATGAGTGAGTCTGGGTATTATAATTGGGTGACACTACTTTAGTAAATTAAATAATGTGAAATTGATTAAATTAATCGGGGTGTTTGAAATGTAACGAATTCGGGGTATGAGCGAACCTATGATGAAGACTAGTAGGATATGAGCGAATTACCTACCAGAATATTTTAAAGGTTAATTGGCACACTTCGAGTAACGAGGGATACTCATGTATATATGATGAGATGTATAATTTAAATTTAGCATTACGTAGAATATTCACAAGATATATATATACTACGTATGAGACATATACTATAGGTTACGTGAATACCTATATTGTTGATCGTAACTTATATATTCGAGTTTTGGGAATACCTAATGATTATTATAGGTTGTGTGAATACATATTTTATGATTTATTATGTTTATGATATACCTACGTTGCCTGCTAGCTGGAGGAGGAGTTTAAGCATTAGGACGGTCTTATCTTGCTGAGCCTCCGTTTTTTTTTTTTAGACCCATGCCCTAGAACATAGAACCTTGGAAATGTACTATCCGAGATAAGTTAATTCGACAGTCAAACGGGAGTATAGGTATGTGCGTGACCCATGAGTCTAGGGTACATGTTTGCCTCCCATATGTGTGATTTGTATTGATGGTTCAAGAGAGAATGAACCAAATGTCCTTTATGCAGTGACTGATGTACTAGGACATGATAACAGAGTATGCATTACACCAAGTGGTTTTAACCTAAGGGTTCCAGATTAATATATGTGTATCAAGTAATGAATATATGTATACTTGTGATTATTCTACTGTGTGTGCTTAGTAGATGATGTACCGAGACTTATTAGCATAGTATACTTTCATTGCAAGTCTTAGCCTAGGGGTGTTGTATTGGTATATATATAACTAGTGGGATATATATATATATATATATATATATATATATATACTTGTAACTTATTCTAGTGTGAGTGCTAGTAGATGAGAAATTTAGTAACATCTAAAATAACCTAAGTATGTTGATTTTAATCTTTAAATGGGAAATCCATAGCTAGTTAACGTCTTGTATGGACAATATGAGCGAGCAAAGGAATCTGTTTTGAGGAAAAGAATTGGTTCAAACTAGTTAGATGGGGTATCATAACTAGGGAGGTTAGAACGAAAGCGCTTGGTGTTCAAATTAGATGAGGGGTGAGCTACGTCTCAAAAGAGTGCGACACTAGCTTAAATATGAAAAGTGTGCATGCATATTTAACTATTGCAATTTAACTACTTGCTAAATATTTTCAAAATGTTTTACATGGGCTCTGACCCGTGTCAAAATCTTTTCCAAAACATTTTAGTTGTCCAGCCACAGGGATGCCCAGTTTGAGGATTCTATCTAGGAATGCGCAGCTGCAGCTCATGTGAAAGTTGCAGGACCTTGGTATAGACGCTTAGTTCATTTACTCCTAGTGTAGGAACTTTTTAGTACTCATTTGGGCGTGTCTCCCCCATATTTTGTATTTAGTTTATTTACTGGACTTTATATATCCACATTACTGTTTCAGTGACTATTGTATTTTATTGTTGAACTCATAGTTGATTCAGTTATCTTCATTTATGATTATTCATTTGTGTTGGATTGCATTATCAGTTGTGTGGATGGTTTAATTGGCATTGATTTCTGCATGTTGTTAATTAATGAAAGATAAAATTTGGCACCGGTCTAATTAAATTACTCGGTGGTTAGTAACCTTAAAATGTTTTCGACTGTGATGCTAAGAATGAGCCATGTGAGACCAACATTTTATTTTTATTACGGGATGGCCACCTGGTATTTTAATAGGTGGGGTGTCACATGAGGATCAAATGGTTTGATGAGATTGCAAAAATGAAAGTATTGGTATACTTTAGAGAGGGGAGCATGGATATCGGTATAATCTATTCTGATGGCATCAAGGTGGGACTTTAGTTCCCATGAACCCATTGGATTAGAGGATTTTTTCCTGTGGTAGCGACTTGCTTCTGAAACTTTCGGGGAGGGAATTTATTCACTAATTTCTTTATTTATGACTCTTATTTATACTTTGGATGGTAACATTCTCTTTTTTTTCCACCCTATCTTTTCAAAGAGCTTTGGAATAATGATAGTGTTGTATATCTATGATGTTCTTGATACGTTATAATACGTTCTTCAAAATATTGAATTTTTCTTTCTCTCATTTATGTTAGTCATGGTTAAAACTTTTTATATCCATCTAACTATAAAACTATTAAGAAGTTATCCCAATCCTTGTTTGATCAACTCAAGGTCACAATAAGTTACTTCAATCTCCTTATTATATTGTATTAAGTTATTATTTCCTGGGCTACATCCTTGGAACTATGAATAGGAGATTTATCTAGATACCGAAACCAACGAACATATATTTCTTTAAGTTTTCCTTAAAATATTTGGACCATAACTTCTTTATTTTATCTCAACAAACTCATCATTTGATCATAGTAATACAGATACACAATAGGATGTCGACTATCTTTAAATTTCTCAATATATGAAATTTTGAATTTCTCGAGCATATGGTATTTATGATAGGGAGATATGTGGGTATAATCCACATAATTCCTAAAGAGTTTGACCTGATTAAAATTATGAAAGATAATATTAGTGTCTTCTTTCACCATATTAAGTTATTTTTCTTTAGGATCCACTGCAACGTGCACAAGAATGTTAGCCTTCGTTGAGGTATATTTGGGATAGGCAGGTGAGCATGTGGAAGCCCTTTGACAAGAAGTACACACATAGACATTCTGATATAATTAGCATGCTGGTATTTATCGGAGGACCATATAGTCTCGATAATTCCTTAACCCGTGATAGGTGGGAAGGTAACATTATGATTTGGAATTAAATTGTCGCGGGGATTTATAGTATATAAGCCTTGTTCCTTTGTAACTCATTGACATTTGAATGCAAGCTATTGATATTGACAATGAGCTGAGAAAGCATGGTCATCAAATTTGGCTAAAGATCAACTTTTTAAATAGGGTTGTACATGAGGCATCTGCGACAATATTTTTCTACTCCTTTTGATGATAGAGAGAGCAATGATGAAGTGAAACTCTTAGGTGGTCAGACGGTGGATCGTAATCAATAAGGATCCAGTCTAAGCTAGGGGGAATGAAGTCAGACCTTAGAGGGAATTATAATTTTTTATAAATGTAATATGTTTATTTTTGAAAAAAAATGTTTTGGGTATTTTTAAAAAATGGGGAAAAAAATTCCTTTAATTTGGTTATTATTATCAGATTCCACTTATTATGTTCCTTCTAGGGTGAAATTGAAATGTCGAACATGTCTCAAGTCTGAGAGAAAATAAGGTGCATAATTCAAGACAAAATTAACTTGTTTTCTAGACTTATGGACAAGGTTATCTTTTAAAATGGATGAAAAAGCATAAAATTAGGTGGTAGGATGACCTAAAATTTTGACAGAGTTTTGCGTTGAAATAGAAATCTAGATAAAAGTGTCCTAGTGAAGACATCTATATGACAACTATGCATGGGAGGTTAATGTAAGGGTTCACCCTTTGGCATTAATCCCACTATATCTATCATGCCTATTAGAGAAATAATTCACAGGCACATGTGGAGAATTCATTTGATATACCCGAGTGTACATGAATTGCCTCGTGATATACCTCATAGTGATGAAAAGTGGGAGAGAGAATTTAATATACTTGGCATATGTGAATAATTTCCTGCTATATAGCTCCTATCATGAAATTCGTCAACCGATATGATAAAGGAAATATTTCGATATACATCGAGCGTACATGAAAAATGGAAGGTGGGAGCCTATTTCTTAGGTTAACCACACCTCATAGAACCGACTACCCATAATAAAGTGACTCCCTAACATGTGACACATATCGGGTCAATACTCATTCTTCATGTAATGTAGTGTGAAAATCCATGAGTTTTAACTAGTATCTTTATGCAAACCGTTATGTATGCTAATAGAGTTGTGTACAACTAACATACATCAAGTAAAAATAAAATACATGGCATGGGGTAAAAGATCTACCTACACAAGTGAAGTAAAGCATGGAATATACAAGCAAAGTGGAGCATGGAAATATGTGCGTGTCATGTGAAGCATATGATAGAAAAGTGAGATATAAATATGATGAAGAAATTGGAGCATGGAAATATGTGCGTGTCATGTGAAGTATGTACATAAAATGGATGATATAATATGAGCATGATATATAAAACATGTGAGAATATGATAGAAATAAAAATAAACATCAAAAGAAATATACACATAAAGGAAATGATGTAGGAGAAATTAAAAAAATTGTGTAAATAGCATTTAGTCCTAAAAAAATACTCCCTGGAAGAGTCCTTACTATGGACATCCCTGACCTTGATATGAGGTTGCATCTCTCCTACGTGCTCAGATGATTGGCCTGAAAGTATAGGGCATCATTGTCTATTAGATGTGTGTGAATGTGTAAATATTTGAGTCTCCAACTTGTTTTACTCAAAATAGGAAGAAGAGGTTGTCACCTCTGAAGAGATAGCATAAAAGATAACTAGTGCATGTGAGGCTATGTTACGAAGTGGGAACGTGATATAAATTCACTTCCCCCTTTGATCTGTCATGCGATCAAAAATATTATCCTTCTCTCATATGCATGAACATGCATATATGTGTAAAATATGTTGTGTCTGCAAAGTGTGCAAAGAGGAAGTACGCAATAATGTCCAAGTATATGTATGTGTGTGAATAGTGAAACCATCATATCCATGCCATGAAAAGGATGGGATTTAATCCTTCTAAGAATATAAACTATTTAAATATGATAAAAGTGATAAAATAAATGTGAAAAATGGCTAAAATATGAGCTAAACTACCCGTAATCATAATCTAACTGTGGAAAACTGAATGCAAAATAACGTATGACCGCTAAAGAGGTATTAAATGTAAGAAACATAACTACATATGTGAAACATTCTAGATATATTAATAAAAATCTAATACATCTACGTAGACTAGAATAAAACAAATAAGTTAGGACTTGAATTCCAAAATGATTGTAAGATGCTTACGTAGCCCAAAAGGGCATCAAAGTTCACATAGTTTGTAATAAGGCTAAGGTTAACGCATAATACAAATTTAATTGTCACTTTTGGTTTATGAAAACATGAATGAAATGTGGTGAAAATGCAGAAAAATATGTGAACTCTAAATTGATAATTATGCTGTAAACCATTTTTTTTTTTTTTGGGTTTATATAAATAGACTTGAAGATATGTGTGTTGTAAAAAGAGTATTATTAGTATAGAAATGATTAAAACAAGATATAAATTTGATAACAACACTAGAATATCCAAAATGAAATTTATTGAGCTAATAAAATGGACAGGTTTTTGGACATTCAAGTACTCTTGAATTATTCTGTGAGCTCTTTGTGGGCTAACTTTTGGAGTGTGGATAATGGTGGTGGAGTGGTTGTTAAAAGTGGAGTAAGGTTATAAAATTGGATTTTGGGGATATATGATGGAAGTGATATATACTAAATTTGGAATGAGCTTTGCACTTAAATCCAGGTTTCGTGCAAATGAGATCAAGGTTTACTTAGAGGAAAATCCTACATTAAGAAAAATAAATGTATGGCATAGGGTTCAGTCGACTGACCTGGTCCTAGACCTACCCAGCTATAGGATGGTTAGAAAATCTAGCCAAGTAACTTAGCCTTTCAGCATGCAGGTGATATATATATCAAATAGGAATGTAGAAATATTTGTATCCATAATATGCAAACTTTAAGTTCAATTCGTGTAGGACTCGAACAGTTAAAAACAGGATTCAAAGATCTATTATTTTGTGAGGGGGATTCAGGGGTATGAGAGTTGATGAACATCAAATATGTCCCAAATATATCTTAATTATCCTCTAATTATGGTTTGAAGGAGGACGGCGGGTCCAAAATCAAAGGGACTTTGTTTAAACCCTATGGAGAAGTGTAGGGGTATTAGAATATGGTGTTTACTGATACCATGGGTGTGTGTTTGTTCTTGTGGGTCATTTACTAGAAGGATTTTGATAAATTACATATGACGTTGATTGCATATGGTATTCTCAGTGATAGATACATACTTTCCTAAGACCCTATTTGCCCTGATCCTATGTACTGAGATACATGTGTCTCGAGGGCTTATTTACCCCGATCTTAGGTGTACTAATTTCTTTTTGATTCCTTTTTGAGCTTATAGGGTTCGTACATACTATAATTATACCCAGTAGTGTACGAGAGATACCTAAAGGAAATCGGGATATGGATTTGTACTTTTATCTTCGAGCTTGAGAATAGACCATATGATTTCTCATGAGTTGATCATACTCATGGATATTTTGGATTATGTGATTTTTTTCATTCATAGTCTCTTCATATTATTATGCTAGAGATGATTATACTAGAATTATACATATATGAGATTATTACTTAAGGATAATGTTATAAAATATAATAGAGACTTATAGTGAACTTGGATTTTAGTATATTAAAGTTTATTACACTAGAAATGTACTTGTGGAAATCATAACTTGATATAGTTAAACTAGGATACTAATGTTTAGTAATTGAGATAATATTGATGTAAAATAATACGGTGGAGTAAGATATACTAATTCAAAATGAACTTAAATTGTTATAGTAAAAAATACTTAATTAAATGATGAAATTATATCACATAGGCCCCATTCAGTATTGGGATTAGTTTCGCATTCTTATTTAGGTTATTTGGGTTGGGATAAATTAAAATCAACTTAATATTGGAGGAATATGTATTATTAATATTGTGACCTAAATGTAGGTCTTTTCTTATTCAATGTAGACTTTCGAGGTGTAATCCTCTTTGCTAAACTGTTGTTACATGTATTAGGCCTCAGTCGCTGCCACATACATGACTTAATCATTTGAGGAGTTTTTCTAACATCAATTATATTTATTATTTCTTATAATGTAGGTGTCGAGTACTGTAGTTCATTTGCATTCTAGTATTCATTAATATTCAATTTTTCAGTTAGTTGTATTATTTCAAAATTTTCAAGTCTGAGATTTGTGTAAGACATATTTATTTGAGATTATTGTTATTCAAAGATGGATACTAGACTGTTGAGATTAATTAAATTCCAAAGTTTGAGTTTTATTTTATTGTTAGTTGGATAGTATCAGAGACGTTTTAATATATTCAACTCCTTATTATTTAGCATTTTCTTTATCAATTATTACCTGGTACATGCTTAGAATGTTATTTATTGATTTTATGTTCTGTGATTTTTATATTAGAACTGGTTAATATATTTATGAATTTTATAAGGCGTCACAATCATCTTCACTTCATTCCATTATGAGTTTGATGTCTAACTGACAAATGGTTGATGCCACTAAGTTAAGTTATTATGAGTTCCAAACTTTCTCATACTATGGTTGTTATAGTGCTTAAGGTATAAGGTTGTTTTACACATTATAATTAACCCACTCACCCAAACTCTTATTGAAATAATGTTTCCAGAAAAGTATAGGATGTTTATATTTTGGTCCTCAATACTTTATGGAGAATCAATAATGATATTGGGGTCACACAGGATAAGACTTTAAGACAACATATTATAATATTTCTTAATCTCTTAGGTAGTATTTATTTAATATTTAGCCTCATTCTTCATGATTTATTCTCCTTTTTGCTTTTTCCACGATCTTATGTCTTATATAACCTTTACTACCCCAATCTTGATCTCTTACTTAAGATATCCTTGATTTGTGGTCTTCATATGAATTTTTATGAACACTGTCAACTCAAATACAAATTAGATAAAACATGACTAATTTATTTTCTTCAAGAAAAATAACAAAAACACCCATGATATTGATGTTTGGTTCTAACGCAACCGATTAAGACATAAGTATATGGACAAATTGTGAAAAAAAGACAATCAATTTTCATCATATATACTTGTAAATCTTCCAACTTATCATTTTGTTTTATATTACTTTATCTTCTCATTATTGGGTTTATCATCCAATTTTAACGTAGATCAAGAAATCGTATAAACTAGATATAATGAAGGAATCAATTACACATGGAAATCATTTCATAGGAAGTTTTCATATCATTTATGGTATTGTGATTACTATCAATTAGATCTAAGTTTATCATTGTCGTGAATTGATTTAGTTTTTTTTTCTTCTTGTATTAGAGAATGGATGATTTCAAATAAAATAAGTTTTCTATATATTTGTAAAAAAAAATTGATTTGAACATGTTGAGGCAAATATAATTTTTATGTTGGGGTCTTTTTACTTTTAGATCCATTTGAGTTTAAATTTTAATTTTTTTTAAAATTATGGTTTGGATTTGAGGAAGAAGAAAATTGAGACATTGCTCTTTCTAATATAAGTATAATAATGTTTTAGTTAAAAAATTTATTCAAGGGCTAAGTCTAATTAAAAAATAGGATTTTTAAATTAAAAATTGACTATGATGAAAATCTAGGGGTTAGTCAAAGGATTTAAAAAACTACTCGTTATATATAATGAACCATCAAAATTTTGGAGTTAAGTTAAAAGAATTCTTTTAATTATAGATAGATGAATTTTTTGAATAAATTAATTATAAGCCCCATGAGTTTCTAGGGAATATATATAACTACAAGAGTTATAATTATTTTAAGATCATAACTTTAATCTATATTGCACCTATAAATTGGAATATTGTTCATTTAATACGGTGTTCAACCATGTTGCCATGTGCCACCCTTTTCCCATCATCTTTTTCCACTCAAACGTCTCTCACACCAATGCACCAATATATCTCCATCAATTGATTGACGTATATAATGAAAGGACACATGGACAAATATAAAACCCCGTCCAGATAAATTTGTTTAATTATATATGAAATTATAAAAGGATGAACAAATTATAATTATAGGGAATTTTGGGTACCAAATTGGATGTTAAAGAAAATTATTAAATTTAGGACTTTATAATTGGATTATTGAATGAGTGGTTGAAAATTAATTAAATATTATATATGAATTATGCATGATGAGGTAGGAATCAAAGTTTAAGAATAGTTATTTAATTATTGGATCATATCGAGGGTTATACCCTGTGAGAGGTAGGCCATTGATGGAAATACAAATTTAAAATAACCAATAGCAGAAAATGGGTGTTGGCTGTTGATGATAAAAAGTTTATGCATATATATATATAATAAGGGTAATAGCAAGGATTGTGTATTGAAGGAACGAATGATAAGTAAGGTAGGTGGGTTGCTCAAACATGGCGACGTGTTGTTCAAGAGACGTCTTATGTCACTCAAACCACAACTCTGTCGCTCGAACGACAAGTAAACTATTAGCCCCTTTATGAGTTGTCATCCTTTCATTCGTTAATCAGTTCCTCATAACAGAATGCAACACTATTAACTAAATGGGAGGCTGCATGTTTCGTGTAAGACACCAATGGGGGGGGGGGGAGATGTACTACAACTGGCACACCATGTTGTTATAAAATTCCCCAACCGTTGATGATATGTGTTATTGATATTTGGAGGATCCAATGCTCAATATGGAAGGGTTTTCAGGGGATACGGTTTCCTCATTTGGTAAAATCAACTTGTTTGGGTAATATAACACAATCATATAGTGTCAAAACATACTCCATCAGAGTGCAACCCCTCTTCCTCTCTAAAACTAGGAGCTTCAATGGAGGGCAAAGTCTTCTCCACAAAATCGTTAACAAAAACTCCCATCCTAGCCAATCCTCATGACCATGATTTAGTGGATTGTTCCACCGCATTCCTCAACATAAAACCATAGGTAACTTTGGAAAGGCGTTGAGGGGGATATTCTCGGTATTTATCGGGAACTAAAACGTGGAATTTAAAGAGGATCATTCAAGATTTCATGGATCCAACTTTGAAGGGGCTTTTAGAGACCCACTTGAGGTCACCTTTGGAGGTCGGGGGTCCTCCAACTTCTATCAACATCTCCACCATATTAGGGCTCATTAAGGTGGGAAAAAAAATACTCTTGACCCAAGTTTAATTTTTATTGCATTTTCATCATGCTATCTACATATATTAGGTTAACTATATGTGTGTAGGATATTGGCTTACATCTTAGTGTTAATTATTAGTCATCTTAGAATTATGGAATGAGTGTTAAAAGGATGATTTAAATTGGTCCAGAAATAGAATAAATTTAGAATATAAATAATCAACATTTTTATAGAATAAAAATGTAAGAAAATAATATTTGGGTGTGTTTCTAGTCAAAAACAAATAATAAACATTATTATGGATAAAAATGTAAGAAAATATTTTTGTCTATATGTTCTAATAAATCTGAAAATGGGCATTTTTATGGAAAGGAAATGCAAGATATGTCATGTTGGTGTCTTTCTAGTGAAAGATAAGTAACAAACATTTTTATGGAATAAAAATGCAAGGCATTGTTAATTATGTGTATTTTTAGAAAAAGGAAATAATGGACGATTTTAAGAAATAAAAATGTGGAATCATGTTAATGTTGTCAAAATATTTAGGAAATAAATATTCTTAAGTTCCTTAAAAACAGAAGTTTGGGAGCTTAAATGTAACGGGTGTTATTTTGTGTTTTAAAGGTGTTAAAGTGATACGTGTGAAAGTGGGAAAAAGTGTGATATAAAACAAGTGTTAAAATGGATAAAGTGTTTTAATTGTTAATTTGGAAACTAAATAACCATTTTGAGAAAAATATACTTGTTAAAGGACTAAGTTTCAAGTTTGGCAAATAAAAGGTAAATTGGTAAGTTACTTAAAGTGGAACATTTTTATGGAATAAAAATATTAAAGAATGTATTTACACTAATGTGTATGTGAAAATGAAGTACTTCCTAAGCTTGAATGAATCTAGCATAATTCACATGTGTGTGGATAAAGGACTTAAAGAAGAAAACAAACAAATTTCCAAGTGTTACCGGAAAAATGGACGATTAAGTCCGGGTTTTGGCTTTAGCCGTATAAAGTGTGGAAATTGAATAATGTGGACATGTGTAAAATGTTAAACACATTAATAAGAATTCAGATGCAATCGGGAATTAGCAAGAGGGGCCCGGAGCCATTGGGTGAAAAACCCTAAATCACTGGCCAGAGCATATTGTGCGAATAGCCATCGGTGTAGAGCCCATGTAAGTATGAGGTATTTGAAGTTTTTCTGAAAAATATAAATCAAACGAGGTATACAAATCAAGAAATGGGTTGTGTGGTGAATGTGTAAATACAACCTAACTTGAATGAACAAAATAAATGTTCCAATAAAGGCTAAATGGACAAGTTAATGCATAAATCTACTATTATTTATAAGATAAGGGAAAGGATAAAGAAGGTGGATAAATAAGTGGTTAAGCATCCTAATGGTGTAACCCATGTTTAACACAATAATGTGTTGTAAAAATGATTTCAGAAAGGTAAATAAGCATTTTTTAACATGAAGAATATGTTTGTTGAGATGGTGATTTTTAATGAAAATACTAGAGTATATTCAAATGAATGAATGGGTTAATTTAAGATAAAGGAATTTTTTTTATAAATTACGTGAAAGGGGTTTCAAACATCGAGCCCAATGTGTTAGATAAAGTGTAAAATGCTAAGTATGAACAAATAATGCCTTTCATAAGATTAACATCTTAATCGGGATAAGTAAGGTTACTGAATTAAAACGGTTAATACATTGGCAAATGTTTTCAAAGGTATATGCATGTAGATATATACATATTTTTTCATGCATGTGTTTGTAGCGTGTGAGTATTATTTCCTGTCGTTCGTCTCTATATTGCTTGTATATTCCCACTAGGCATAGGGTCACACCCTCACTTTATTACAGTAGTTTAGGTGTGGGTTCGTATTTGAGGGCGTTATACAGGTAAGTGTACTCTATTTATTTTACGTTGGTATATCTGTTTACATCGACTCGGGGTGCTCCTCACGGGTTCCACACGTAGCTTATCTTGAAATTGAACTCACATGCTAAGTAAGTGAAATGTTAATTTAAAGTAAAACTGGACTAACAACATTATTTAGGTCATTTCATTGCACTTTACACCTAACATCCGATTAAGATCGGGTTGACTCACAGTATATCCATAAATTCGGGTCAGGTTGTTACAAATTGTATCAGAACTCTAGGTTCAAGGTTCCTTTTAGGTGTGACGCGGTGAGGTAGGTATTGGATGTTTCAACATCCGTGTGGTTTTGGAGGTCATGCTAGTTTGATGACAATTTAGTTTGTGTCCTCGACGATGAGGTTAAAGAGGTTAGCACAATAAGTAAGTTAGTGACAAATGGCATACGATCAAATTAATTATTATAAATTGCTTCCACAAATTCTGATTTAAGTTATAATTTATGGGCATCCACGTAAGCCAGTAAGTGGTGACACTATGGTTTGTGGTGTGAGGTGTTTGTGTTCCATCCTATATAGAAGTAGAGTCTTTAGAGATGTGATAGAATGAGATATCTCCCATTGGTAAAGTGGCATCAAATTGCGAATAGTTAATGGTAGGGACTAATTGATAGAGTGTCATAATTATGTATAGAGAAATCGTGACTTTAAATTATATGTAGCCTTGGGGTGACACGTATAAGTGGTCAATACATATGTGATAATTAGGCCATTTTGATCCTTGGGGTAATACTGTGATTGATGAGTAATATGATGAACATGCAAATTGTATGGGTCAACACTAGAGGATAAGTAAGTCTTAGTTGATAAACGTCTACCTTTATGGGTGAACGCTTCAATGGTTGTTGACAAATGAATATATCTTATTAGATGTGATTAGAATTATAGACATTTATGGCAAACAGTCACGTAAGTGACAACGATGAGTTGTAGTGACAGGTGAGTGAAACTTAGGCAGCCCTTGGGGGTAGTGAGTTAGATAATAATGAAACAGTTGAGGAATATGATCTTTCGTGACACCGGTGGTGTATACCTTAGGATTTGCAAGTTATACATGGTGCCTTGTACCCTCCAAAGAGCCTTAGTAGTAGTAGTAGTAACATTATATAATATTCTCCATGGCTTAGCTGGAAATCTTGAAATTTAGTGAGTAAGAAATGTGTTTATAAGAGTGGTCTCATGGTGACTTAGTATTAATTATGTGAGTGGTGATGTTTTAGAATAGGACCTCTTACAGCATCTTTAGGGTGGGTGCCCTCTTAGTCAATACCCGATATCATGCGTCCTGCCAGGACCTAGAGTTCGAATTTGGTGGCTGTAGTTTGCTATTGAGATATACGACTCTTATGGAGTTTGTAGGCATGGGACTTAGTTTTCTTAGGAAATGCTCGATGCCCCGTATCCTACTAGAAGATATATAGTGGTGTTAATTCGTAGGTTGGAACATAGTGTGATGTTTACATAATATGAGGTTCACATAGGAAGGCATTTCAGATATAGCGGTGGAAAACTCATAGGGGTCCTAAGGATGTGCTATAGTGAGACTGACTTCGGGTTAGTAACATAGTAAGGCAGGTGAAGTTGTGTATAAAACTCCATGAAATGTACACTAAGGTTTATCTAGAGAATTGATTAATTAGAGTGGTACATATTCCTTAGTAATAGTGAAAGTAGAGGTTGGGTAATGTGTATTACATTTGGGACTTATTGTTGCATTGAGGTTTATGTGGTGACGTACATTTCACAATGATAAAACTCAAGGCTGGGTAGCATGGGTCAGGGTATGACTTGTGATTTCTTATAATAAATGTGTGTGATGTTTAGAGAAATAATTGGCCTTGATGTTGTCACCTATGAAGCATTGAGAGTCATTGTCCTATCGAAGTCTATATAAACGATAGTAGACCATTGATGACCATAATATGATTAGATCATGTCGACTTATGGCAGTGCCTTGGAGTTAGTATTAAAACTTTATTTATAGGCATGTGTCATGATATGACCTTTAAGGATGAATTCGAAATAGGTTGAGCAACACTAGTTGGCTCATATAGGAGACATAGAACACGATGATGTTCAACATGGTTTTTAGACATAGTGCTTGGATGAAGTGTTAGGATTAATTATATCACCCTAGTGTGCTACTTGTATGGTTGGTATAATTCTAGTGACTGAAATCAATAGGCTTTTAGGCATGGTCGATGCTTGAAAGTATGAGTTTCCATTTAGAATGGTTATGATTTTAAATCATGTAGACTATGCCGAGATTTTTGGCAACGGTCTGTGAGTTGAATGTTTGAAATCAGGTGAGAGTGATGTTTCACTTGATGAGAGTGATCTCGAAAAATGAGGTTAGTTATTGCGAGTTAAAGTTATGGAGGCCTATGAATGTATATTTAAGCGCTTAGTTGGTCGTACTTACCAATGATAGGAATATGGAATTTATCCTGAGGAGGGAAGCCTAGCGTTCAGTTTCCTGAAAAGATTGGTTTTGCATTCTGTCTATCCAACACAGATGAATGATTCATGGTTAGAACTCGTCATGACTAAGAGCTCAAGACAGGGTATGGGGCAAGGCCAAGGTGCTTAACAGATATCAGTGAAGAGTTATAGAATTCGAATGTACCTTATGGGTTAGCACTTCGTGAGCTACGATTCATTGTCAAAATTTTATTATTTCCATTTGTTGTTCCAGTCACCGGAGTCGTTGAGTTCCTTGAGTCTTCCTTAATATCGGTAATAGGAAATTATTAATCAGCTTGATTTGGGTGTAGCATTGTGTAAGCTCAGTAGTTATGCGGTCTAGGCCAGTTGTGGCTGGCGCGCCATGGTATATGAGTGCGTTTTTCTTCGAAAGCACCTTCTCCCTAACTAGTTTGTGAGTGCGCATGGTCTCGCGTTTGTTGCATATAGTTGCATATATTAATTAAGTGATTTAGGTTAACATGTTTCGTTAGTTAACAAGTGTAGTTAGTTACGACTTGGTCGTAGGTGTTGAGGTTGTGACCTAATAAAATTGTGAGAAATGGCCCTTGTTGTAGAAATATTGGATTATAGTGTTACACTAGGTTCAGGATTCTGGGAAATTAAGGAGAATGATCGCTTATGTATGATTCATGTTGTGATACCTAAGGTGATCTTAGGTCACCATAAGGATCTCATAGGAGATATCGGTTGAGTAGACCTACATGGTAATGGGATTGACATAGGAATAATTGTTATGAGTAATGATAAGTGTTGAAATTGTGTCAGCTTAGGCCATGCATGATCCAAGATTGTTTGACGAAATGCACGTCGTGAATCCTAAAATAGAACGACCCATGATGACGAGTTCAAAGGTGATAGTGTCAGGTTCGGTGAAGGTTGAGCATCTCGGGGATTGTAAGATAGACATGTTAGGCATATTAGAGAATTTGTAATAAGGCCATAAAATATGTTGTGATTAATGATGATGGGGTTGAGGATGAAATTAGTATAGATTATAAAGTTGTGGACTAAGAATTTCGAGGACGAAATTCCCAAAGGAGGGAAGTTTGTAATACCCCACCCCAATAAATTTGTTTAATTATATATGAAATTATAAAATGAGGGATAAATTATAATTATAGGAAATTTTGGGTACCAAATCAGATTTTAGAGAAAATTATTAAATTTAGGACTTTATAATTGGATTATTGAATGAGTGGTTGAAAATTAATTAAATATTATATATGAATTGTACATGATGAGGTAGGAATTCGAGTTGAAGAATAGTTATTTAATTATTGGATCGTATCGAAGGTTATACCCTGTGAGAGGTAGGGAAAAATTTGTGCCGACAGTGGATGGAAATACAAATTTAAGACAACCATAGCAGGATATGGGAGTTGTCTATTGATGATAAAAAGGTTACGCATATATATAAGGGTAATAGCAAGGATTGTGTATTGAAGGAAAGAATGATAAGGAAGGTAGGTGGGTCACTCAAACATGGTGACATGTCGTTCAAGAGATGCCTTATGTCGATCAAACCACTACCATGTCACTCGAATGACGAGTGAACTATTAGCCCCTTTATGAGTTGTCATCCCTTCGTTCGTGCATTAATTCCTTACACCAGAATGCAACACTATTAACTAAATGGGAGGCTGCATGTTTCGTGTCTGATACCAATGGGAGAGAGAGAGAGAGGGAGGTGTACTACAACTGGCGCATCATATTGCTGTAAAATTCCCCAACCATTGAGGATATGTGATGTCCTTATTTGGAGGATCCAGTGCCCGATATGGAAGGGTTTTCAGGGGATATGGTTGCCTCATTTGGTAACATCAACTTGTTTGGGTTATATAACACAATTTTGTAGTGTGAAAATAAACTTCATCATAGTGTAACCCCTATCCCTCTCAAAAACTCGGAGCTTCAATGGAGGGAAAAGTCTTCTACACAAAACCATTAACACACACGCCCACCCTAGCCAATCCTCATAACCATGATTTCGTGGATTGTTCCACCTCATGTATCAACATAAAACCCTAGGTAACTTTGGATAGGCATTAGGGGGGATATTCTTGCTATTTATCGAGAACTAAAAGATGGAGTTTAAAGAGAATCATTTAAGCTTTCATGGAGCGAACTTTGAAGGGGATTTTAGAGACCCACTTGAGGTCACCTTTTGAGGTCGGGGGTCCTCCGTCTTCTTCAACATCTATACCATATTAGGGCTCATTAAGGTGGGAAAAAAATACGCTCAACCCAAGTTTAATTTTGTATTACATTTTCAGCATGATATCTACATATATTAGGTTAAGTATATGTATATAGGATATTGGCTTACATCTTAGTGTTAATTATTAGTCATCTTAGCATGATGGAATGAGTGTTAAAAAGATGATTAAAATGGGTCTTGGAATAGAATAAATTCAAAATATAAATAATCAACATTTTTACAGGATAAAAATGTAAGAAAGCGATATTTTGGTGTGTTTCCAGTGAAAAACAAATAATAAACATTTGTATGGAATAAAAATGTAAGAAAATATTTTTGTGTATATTTTTTAGTAAATCTGAAAATGGACATTTTTATGGAAAGGAAATGCAAGAAATGTCATGGTGGTGTGTTTCTAGTGAAAAATAAGTAACAAACATTTTTATAAAATAAAAAAGTAAGAATGTGCTAATTGTGTGTATTTTTGGAAAAATTGAAATAATGGATGTTTTTAGGAAATAAATATGTGGAATGATGTTAATGTTGTCAAAATATTTATGAAATAAATATTCTTAAGTTCCTTGAAAAACGGAAATTTGGGAGCTTAAATGTAACATGTGTTATTTTGTGTGTCAAATGTGTTAAAGTAATACGTGTGAAAGTTGGGGAAAAGTGTGATATTAAACAAGTGTTAAAATGGATAAAGTGTTTGTAATGTTAAATTGGAAAGTGAATAACCATATTGAGAAAAATACACTTATTAAATGACTAAATTGCAAGTTTGATAAGTAAAGGGTAAATTGGTAATTTACTTAAAGTGGAACATTTTTATGGAATAAAAATGTTAAAGAATGTCTTTACACTAATGTGTGTGTGAAAATGATCTAAGTCCGAAGAGTAAATAAATCTAGTATAAATAACGTGTGTGTAGATAAAGGACTTAAAGAAGAAAACAAACGAATTTTTAAGTGTTAACGGAAAAACGGATGATCAAGTCCTGGTTTTGGCTTCTGTCGGGTAAAATAAGGAAATGAAATAATGTGGACATGTGTAAAATGTTAAACACGTTAATAAGAATTTGGATGCAACCGGGAACAGGCCCTTGGGTGAAAAATCCTAAATCACTGGACAGAGAATGTGGTGCGCATAGCTGTCAGTGTAGATCCCGTGTAAGTATGCAGTATTGGACGATCCCGAGAACAAATTAAATGACACGTGGTATAAAAACAATAAATTCTTTGTGTTTCGAATGTTTAAATAAAACCTACCTTGTATGAACGAAAAATATGTGTTGGTAAAGGCTAAATGGACAAGTTAACGAGTAAATATACTAGTGTTCATAAGATAAAGGAAAGGGTAAATAAGTCGGATATATAATTTGTTAAACAACCTAATGCTCTAACGTATGTTTAACACAAGAATGTGTTGTTAAAATGATTTTCGAAAGGTAAACAATTATTTCCTAACATGGCAAATATGTGTGTTGAGATGGTGATTTTCAATGAAAATACTAGAGTACATTGAATGAATGGATTAATTTCCGATAAGGGAAGTTATTTTTTATAAATTACGTGAATGGGATTTCAACCGTCAAACCGGATGTGTTAAATGAAGTTGGAATGCTAAGTATGAACAAAGAAAGCCTTTCACAAAATTAACGTCAATTAATCGGGATAAGTAAGGTTTCAGAAGTAAAATGGATAATACATTCGCAAATGTTTTCAAAGGTATATATATATACATATGTTTGCATGATTGTGTTTGTAGCGTATGAGTATTCGTTTTTGCCGTTCGTCTCTATATTGCTTGTATATTCCCACTGCGCATAGGCTCACATCTTCACTTTGTTATTATAGGTTGGGTGCGGGTTCGTATTTGAGGGAGTTATATAGGTAAGTGTAATCTATTTATTTTACATTAGTAGCTCTGTTTCCATAGACTCGAGGTGCTCCTCATGGGTCCCACACGTAGCTTATCTTGAAATTAGACTCGCATGCTAAATAATTGAAACGTTAATTAAAAATAAAACTAGACTAGCAACATTACATTGGTCTTAACATTGGACTTCAGACTTAACGGCTAATTCGGACTGGGTTTACTCACGGGAAATTCATAAATTCGAGTCGGGTCGTTATATACACGAACACCAATTCTTCAGCGTCATTTTTTCCCATAACTCACTTTTTCAATCTTCTATTTTCTTCTCCTCTTTATTCAGTTCTTCTCATACCATTTATTCTCTCTCTCTCTACACGCACATATAGGAGTGAAGGATGCACAAAGTAACAAAGTCAAAAATGTGTGGTGTCATTATGATAATTGTGACTCCTAGAGCTTACTTTCAAGTGAAGAAGAAACTTCATTTATGTAGACTTTGTAAAATCATTTATATGGAGATTTTTATTACATACATCAATATATTTTTGTATTTTAAAGATGAATCACATTCATGTGCAGATTATTAGAGACCATTACTAAACATAAGTGTTATCTTCTTTTCATTAGCCATCATATCTCAGTGAAGAGTCATTACCTATGGGGAAAAGATTGATTAGAAAGGTATTTACAAAAATGGGACAAAAATAGTGCTAAAATTATAGAATTTTTCTCTTTCTCCTTTTATTTCGGTTGTTCCATTATTCAATTAAGGTTATATACATATATGGAGTTATATTATGTCTTTGTTTTTCCATCCACTTTTCAGGGACACCTGCTCTATGTGTCACTTAAAACTCTAAGAATATCAAAAGAAAATTTACAAATTTTTGTGACTTTACTAGGAAAAATGTTTATTGATAAAATTACAAAATGCATAAAGATATAAAAAAATTTAACAAAACTATAAGTCAATGTTCATTTCAATTTAAAAAAATTGTGCTACGGTGTATGATTCTGCATGGTATATAAACAACCTAATTATGAATTTCAAAATAAATTGCAACTTGAAGTAACATTTCAACTAAACTTCCTCAATGGAACCTATATTTAATTCATTTGATGAGCATGTATTAGGAGGATTTTAGAATGATATCAATTATAGTTTTTAGAAATTCTTTTACAATTTACAAGATTTGTGTGTCGCCCATGCATCGCACGGGATGTAGGCTATTCAGACATAAAGTGAATGGATGGTTTCTTAGCCCTTGTGTGACTAAAGTAAATTCCTTAATGTCTTTTATTTAAATATAAAAACACTATCACTAGTCCTTATATTTTCTATCAAGCCACTCCTCGGTTGTTGAAATGAGGCAAACTAATTTTCTATTGATTATGAACTAAGTAATAATCTATTCTTCTTATTTACCAAGAGATAATAAAAACATTGTGTTTCTCTCCTTTAAGGACATAATAACATAAATATGTGAAGAAAAAGCCTCCCAGAGCACGTATGACACACACACACACACACACACACACACACACACACATATATATATATATATATATATATATATATATCAATGTTTTAAAAGATGTGCCTAAGCGGCACTAAGGCGCGCCTAGATGCATGGCTTTTTAGATATGCCATGTTTTGGACCTAGGCATGGATTAAGGCGTGGTCAACGATGGTCAACGTGTTTTGCGGTAAGACGTGAAAAAATGCGCATTGTATGGGGGTAAGGCATGAAAAAACGCGAGTTTTTTCAAAGTAGGGTGTTAAAAAATGCGAGTTTTTTACTTTTTTTAATATTTTTAAAAAATAATATTTTAATTTACAAATATTCAAACACATTTTTAAGGTATATACCATTTTAGTATATTTAATAGCCTTATCATAGTTAAAAAAATATTAAAATATATTTAAAAAGGCCTAGATGCCTTTTTATACCTAAGGCCAGTCTAGGCTTCTGTAGAACATCGTAATTTCTGGGTAATTATTTTAATCAATTAATTTGGTAATTAGTGATCCTTAATTAATGAGAGTTAATTAAAAGGAATAATTAAAAGTGAATATATTTAATAAAGATAACGAGTGAGGAGTTAATTTTAGAAATATAACCCAGATGACGATTTTAAGTGTGCGGTTGAGTCCGGTAGGGTCGAAATATTCCAAAAAAAGTGGATACATACATATACTGGGTATTGGGGGTCCAATTACACATGTGTGAACTTAATAAAGAGAGATTGGACCATTTTAATTAGGGCCCATCGGCCCAAAAAGTGAATAATGTTTTAACACTAAGATGTGTAAGGGGTTTGGCATCATTAAGTCATAATATAAGGCTAAAGGGAGAAAAGAAAGGGAGAGACAAAGGAAAAGTGAATTTGGGGATCTTGAAGAGGCAATTTCAATTCAACTTCATCATTCAAAGCCATGGATCATCTTGGTTAAGTCAAGTGGTTTAAATTTTGAGTATTAAATTGTATCTTGCTATTCATATAATCCAATTGAAATTCTAGGGTTAGTTCTTGCATAAATTAGGGTTTTCTCCTTATAAGGATTAGAAATATGTAGATGATTTGATAACTCATGCATTTGATGATTGAGGATCTGAAAGTTGATGAGATTATTAGGGCTAGAATTGTTGTAATGGAGGAAGGGACTTAGGATGAACCTGGGGAATGCTTCTACAGAAACCTGTTCAAAATAGGGGTTTTAAATTCATCAATGGAGGACTGGCTTTATACTAAAGCAAGAGAGAGGAGGAATTACCATGGTCCTTCGAATAACATGGTAATTCGTTCGAATGAGATCCACTGTCGTTCGAACGACAGGGCTCTTCATTCGAAACACCTCTGATGGTTACCAGGTTTTTGAGATCCCCTGGTTCAGACATGATGTGTTGGAAATTACAATTTTTGCCCAACTGAAACTTTGAAATTTAATATTAAATTCAGGTTAATTTTGGAATGCTTAACCTTGGCATTTATTTGACTAAAATTCATGATATTGGATATGGAGGTTCATGATTTAACATATTATAATCTTGTTGTTTAAAGTGATTAAACTTGATTGTAGAAAATTAAATGGTGGACTAGAAACACTGAACTTCGGGCCGAGAGATAGGGAGTCTAGTTATACTTAAAAAGGGGTTACATTAAGATAAAGTAAATTAATGTGTAAATAATAACAATAAAGAAGTTGGGGTGTAGACTTAAATATTTTAGGCTTGAGTATGGGCATAATACTCCAATAACCTGGATTTCTATGTATGTTGTTTGTGTGGATAAAATATATAGTAAAGCCATAACAATAAATGCTATCATAGGAGGTTGTGCGATATGGGTGAATCCCTAGGCTTGAGGAGCACGGCGAATATAGTCCCCATGCCATAGCGTTCGGATTTAGGAGTGAGACGAATGGTGCCCAATTTGAATTCAATACCGTGGGAAAATATCTCTGCCTCCACAGCAATTGTATGTTTTTTTATGAAACGGGGAGCTAAACGTATCAGGGTTTCAGGTGGATGAGTATACCCGGTTATGATAGCATATAGAGATTACCCGATAACTGCCTACTCAGGGGAATAGTTATATATGTATCTATGACATATACTTGTGAACGTTGTAGTATTATTTCGTATATATGGTATAAGTATATACGGGTTAGTACATGATAAGAATCGCATTAATTATATAACTTGTGAAATGGTTATATGGTATTAAATGGGAAATGATGTTTTTGTAAGTTAATGTGAATAATAACATAATAAGGAAAATACTATACTCACTTGGGCTGTATTACTGGGGTAATTAGTATAGTATTTGGGAAAGTATTATATTTGTGGATAAGGAATTTAGGTCATGGTTATGTTAGTTTAGAGAACTAGGTGTTAGTAAAAGTATTGTATTTGTGGATACCTTGTGTTTTGAACATAAGGTGTTTGATTTAGTGTGTCAAAAGACACAAAACAATTTTATATTATATTGTTTTATAGGCCTTCGGGCAATATTTATGGTTCAAAAAAAATCTTTTATAAAACCTTAGTCTAGATTCAACTAATCTCAATTCCCGACCGATCTACATAGTAGTTTGTTTAGAGGGTTCCTTATTTGGATTTATATTATGAGACCTCCCCAGATGAAAGTACCTAATGTCAGGAATTGAGAAGAGTTCAATTATTGGAAATTTCAAATTTTTACAAACTTATTACGCTATTATAGATTAATTTGTTAAGAGTTATATTAAGGGTTAAAGCAAGTGGAGCCGAGTATGTTTATGTAATTGGGCTTGGGTACAGGGTGTATAGGCGCCCTGGTTAATTAATTCTATTTCTAAATGAAGTAATTCGCCGAGAGAAGTGGAAGAAAGAGATATAGAAATTTTGAGGGTCGGCGACGTGAGAACTAGTTAAGGTTCGGAGTCTTGGGGTTAACTCAATTTCGAGGATGAAATTCTTGTAAGGGGGGAAGTCTGTAATACCCCGCGATTTTGGGAATGAGAATTTAATTTATTTGGGATAAATAAAAATTTATTTAAATTGGAGAATTTTAAAATTTTGGCAATTGAGTACAAAATTGAGGACGTTATAAAGTATTTCGAATGACGATTCTGAGTGCGCGGTTGATTTTTGATGGGTCGAGATAGTCCAAATGACTGTCCTTATGATTTATTTTGGTTCCGGAATGTTTTTAACTTAATTTGACTCGAATTGGAGTAAACAAGTCATTTGAAGTGTGTATTATCATTTAAGATTAGGATTTAGGATTTTAAGGTTTAGGAGGCTTACGAAATAAGCCGATATCATTTGTGAGAAAGAGATAGAGGGGGAGAGAGAGATAAGAAGAAAAGAAGAAGGTAGAAGAGAGAGGAGAAAGCTTGGAGATTTCCAGCAAATACGCGATCTCGAGGATGATTCAACCTCTACAATTTTGAGGAAAGTGTTTAATCTTGCTAAATAATTCTTATGTGTAATTGATTTCATGAATTGTGGGGAAAAAGCATGGATTTTTGGGTATTTATATAAAAACCTAGATTTTTGGTGTTAAACCTTGTATTTGATGTTTATACATGGGTTTAACGGTGTATAACTTGAAAGGATTTGAGATATGGTGAGTTTTGATGTTGGAAACATGTTGGGGGGAAATGATTAATGGTTGGAAGTGGCTAAATTTGGGTTTGGGGAAAATTAGGTTTTGGAGAAAAATACCCATTTCATGGCTTGCTGAACTGGCCGAATAGATTCGGACCCTTTACCGAATCGATTCAGAAAGTTACAGGTTTATAGGTCTGAGTGACCGAATTGATTCGGACCCCAAGCCGAATCGATTTGGTCTAAGTCAGACTCCTAGGTCCTTTGGACCGAATCGATTCTCATAAGAGGGTTAATCGATTCGCTGGGGGGTTAGGGACGAATCGATTCGGAAATAGGGCAGTTTTGAGTAATATTCTTAGAATGAGTTTTACTCCATTTCGATTGGGTTTCTCGATTTGGAACATTTATATATGATTCGAGAGATCGTGGGGATGTATCAAAATAGTTTTGGAACACATATGTGTGTTGGAGTTTGTCGTATCAATATAGTGGGAAATTTCATTGGGGATGGGAGTCCCATTTAGAGTTTAAAAAGTGAGTTAACATAGGATGTAAGGGTAAGGACTTTTCGATGAAGTTGTAAAGGTATGGCTAGAGATGGTTATGTTGACTTTTGTGTCGAACCCTTCAAGCGATAGGATTTTATTTAGATATTATAGGTAGACCAATGAGAAAGAGGCCGAACATCCTTAATGACGATGAATTTTGGGATTAAATAAAAAATGATGTAGCGTTAAGGGTTCACTTGAGTAAATGAACCGAGATCTTAGTTAGAAAGGATTAAATAGACTACCGACTATTAGTTGGGTATATCTATAGGCGGGATAATTATTATATATTAGTCGGCATCCGGAGCTGGATGGCGAGTGTATAGGGATTGATAGAAACGTTTAATTCTGAGATAGTGTCCTTAATGTAAGATATTATGGGAGACAATTTATATCATAGGTGATTTGTATGTATATGTTTCAAGTGAGGGATCGTTTAAGGAAAATGCATTGTTTAGATATGCGATATAACGATGGTGAGTATTATGAGAGTTGTATACATTGTTTGATGATTTATACATATGACGTGATATATATATATATATATATATATATATATATGTAGTGTGAATGATATATGTATATACTTATTATGTGAGCATACTCAACACATGCTATCATGGGAGGTTGCACGATGTGGGTGAGGCCCCTGGCTTGAGGAGCAGGGTGCCTATAGTACCCAGGTCATAATCGTTCATTATTGTTTGTGGGATATTATTTGGGAGTGAAAAGTCTTGGGTATGATTCGTTCTCACTTTCCGGTTAGGAACTATGACCGCTTCCCATACGTCGTGTTTTGTTTTATTACCATGGCAGTGTGATAATAGTCCGGTGTATGGTAACCCGGGATAAAGTGAATAATTCTTATAAGATGATAGCATTGTGAAGTATATTTGTATCCTATAACTGTATGTGTTATGAGTATTGTATAGTGTGCATTATGTGTGGTATGTATACATGGTTATAGGATTAAATGATTGTATTATATATTTAGGGTAAATATATATATCCTATAGGTGAAGGTGACATAAGTTTTCTAAGATGTACATCTTTTGTGATTTTGGTGTACTAGCTTATTAGGGTCGAACGATCGCACTTAGAGACAATTGCTGATAAATCGACCCCCAAGGATTTAAATAGGGGTCTTGGGTACTAGAGATGGTACTCAAAATAATTAGATGAGATTTTAGTATGTGTATGGAGGTCATAATGGATCCCGACGATCAACATTGTCAAGGAGTACTATATCGGGGGGTTCCTTCTTTGGATTTTACTTTGCGAGACATCCTGCAAACGAAACGTAGAGCAATGTTGGGAGTGGGGAAAAGTTTAGTCATTAGTACTCGGGTGTATGTTGTTTAGTGATAGAATGTTTTATAAGAATAAGAAGTTAATATGTGCCTATTATGTCGTTAAGGACTTGTTTAAGTTATATTTAGAATCGGATGGACTCTAGTAAGGTACATGTGTGTGCTTATATGATTATATATAAGTTTGGGTGTAAACTTAGGGTATGATAGGATGAGAGGATTTTTGGGTTATCCTTAGAAGATGTCGGGTAGGTAAACTTAGGTTCATGTGCTTACGTTTAGGTGCGCGCTTTAGTTGAGGGGTGAGTTTGGGGGTTCCACGAGAGTGCGACTCCACTTTATTTATGAAATTGAGAATTTATTCATTATTACGCATATTATACACTTTCTATAAATGTTTTTACACCTCGGGCTCTGACCCGTTTATTTTTCCCTCTTGGTATATATATATATATATATATATATATATATATATATATATATATATATATATATTGTGTACAACAGGTGTCCCACCGCAAGGATACCGATGATGCTATTCTATCCAATGTCTTGAGAGCCGTAGTAACCGCATATTATTGTGGGATTTTGTTATAGTCGCCTCCTACCGTTTGTAAATCTTGATACGATTCATTTTGGTGTATCGGGTTTATACCCAAGAGTTACTTTTTGATTTTTTTTTATACTTTGTCCTCTGAATTGTTGTATTATCTTTTACCCGACAGCATATCCGGGCATATTTTCTTTTATTGTACTTGTTACCTTTTATATGAGTACATCTTTTTATAGTTGTACGTGAGTGCATTTTTTTTCTTACTTAGTAATTGGTTTATAGTTGGCTTGATGTTCATTATATGTTTTTTAAATTTTTTGGCATTCGTTTATTATGGTTTTGGGTAGCTAGCAGCTTTTATTTTTGTATCGACAATAGATGCTAAGAGTGATTCACTTGAGATTCCTGTTTTAATTTAGTATAGGGTTGGCCACCCATTATTATTTTAAGTGGGGTGTCACTAGTGGTATCATAGCATTAGGTTCTACTATCGTTAGGATCTGTGCTGGTTTTCTGTGTTCTTCCTTTAGTGTTCTTGATGTAGATCCCTATCATTAGGATTATTGTATTCACTATGCCTATATTTTATTTTGTAATGTGTAATCACTTGAATGACATTTTGATATAGTTTTTTTCATCTCAGACGTCGCCGATGGGAAGCCATCCAGGAAGGGCAACTCGAGGGGCTAAGAACATGTAACCCCATAAGGCTCAAGGGGACTGTGAGTACAGCTGCGATTATCGATATGGTGGCAAAAGTCATTGATGTTGCCATTGTTGCGATGACACATCATTTCATCTGGCAGTTTTGATAGCTCCGGACCACCCAGGGCCACCTGCGTGGGAAAGAGTACGAGAAGCCTTTATAGAAAGGGCATCCTCCAAAGAATTCGAGGGAGGGGAGCTGATGCAATTGTTGCATGTCAGGGGAAGAAGGACGTACAAGGCACTTTAGGATGGTGGAATATAGTGAGGTACCGAAATGAGTTCTCGCCTTCTTTAAACTCTTGGGTGCAACTCCCCAACAGTGGGATCCAGTAACCACGTCGGAGCAGGTAGAGTTGCAATGCTTGTATCCGATTTCTTTTTGGTACACTTTTACTAGAGGTCTTTTCCTTCTACAGTTCAAACGGAAATAAGAAAAAGATTACTAGAGGTGACTCAAGTTTATCGAACAGTGGTTGAGTACGAAGAAGAATTTACTCAACTATCAAATTTTGTGCCACTAAGGCATATACATATAGAGGAGGAGCGAACAGTGAAGTCCTTAGGAGGATGAGACTGGTAAGTTTTATAGCATTTATGAGGGAACCCGACATCTCTGACTTTTATCGATGTGATGAATATGGAATAGTTAAACTGTCAAGAGTATCGTCTTCATTTAAAGTGAGCACGCAATTTGGGGACTCGGGTTCATCAAGTAGGACTAGAGGAGATAATGCCAGTAGAGCAAGATCATCGCCGCGATAGGGTTTTAGGCGGGTTTATGGAGGGTCATAATATTGTTTTGTCCCTCAGGATGGTCAGGAAGGAATTTTTGGGAGATGAGAATTAGACCATAAGAAGAGGGATTACCTTCGAAGAAGTAGATGTCAACTTTTGCGGAGGTCTTGGAAGTGAAATTCCTATAACAGTTCCTAGGCCCGTTTGGGCAAGAAAACTTTGAATGGTACCCATTGATGAAGTGGGGTAATTGGAGTATGGAGGTATAAGTAAATTATCCTCCCTTGTGCTTAGGTCGTGTTTTGAGCAGAATTGGGAGCGCCACATGTAAGGTTTAGTGATTGGTTAGTTGTTATAACCATATTGTGCATTACATTTACTCGAAGGGAGGAGTGATTAAATGTGGCACGGGGATGGTATCTTTTGCGAGAATAGGTTGTTTCAAGATGTGCTAGTGGAGATTTATAAATTCTCAATCTTCGGGAGTGAGAACTGTTAAAACGTGTTTGGTGGTAATCGATAAAGTTATAATTTTTATAGTTAGGATAGATGTGCGCGAGTGCATTATTCCAGTTGTGGGAGGGCCTATCTTGTGGTGATGCTCGGGCGTGATGTAAAGGATTTTTTTTATCTCTGAGAAGGTTTAGCAGGATTCTTGTTTGAGCGAGGAATTTAGCTCATGATTGTGTTAGTTTAGAGAACTAGGTGTTAGTAAAAGTATTGTATTTGTGGATACCTTGTGTTTTGAACATAAGGTGTTTGATTTGGTGTGTTGAAAGACACAAAACTATTTTATATTATATTGTTTTATAGGCCTTCGGGCAATATTTATGGTTCGAAAAAAATCTTTTATAAAACCTTAGTCCAGATTCAACTGATCTCAATTCCCGACCTAGCTACACAGTAGTGTATTGGGAGAGTTCCTTGTTTGGATTTCACTTGAGAGACCTCCCCCGCATGAAAGTAGCTAATTTCAAGAATTGATAAGAGTTCAATTATTGGAAATTTCAATTTTTTACAAAATTAGTACGCTATTATAGATTAATTTGTTAAGAGTTATATTACGGGTTAAGGCAAGTGGAGCTGAGTATGTTTATGTAATTGGGCTCGGGTACAAGGTGTATAGGCTCCCTAGTTAACTAATTCGATTTCTAAATGAAGTAATTCGCCGAGAGAAGTGGGAGAAAGAGATATAGAGATTTTGAGGGTAGGCGACGTGAGAACTAGTTGAGCTTCGGAGTCTTGGGTTTAACTCAATTTCAAGGACGAAATTCTTGTAAGGGGAAAGTCTGTAATACCCCGCGATTTTGGGAATGAGAATTTAATTTATTTGGGAGAAATAAAAATTTATTTAAATTAGAGAATTTTAAAATTTTGGCAATTGAGGATATTATAAAGTATTCCGGATGACAATTCTGAGTGTGCGGTTGATTCCGGATGGGTCGAGATAGTCAAAATGACAGTCCTTGGGATTTATTTCAGTTCAGGAATATTTTTAAGTTAATTTGAATCGAAATCGAGTAAACGAGTCATTTAAAGTGATTATTATCATTTAAGATTGGGATTTAGGATTTTAAGGTTTATGAGGCTTATGAAATAGGCCAATCTCATTTGTGTGTGTGTGTGTGAGAGAGAGAGAGAGAGAGAGAGAGAGAGAGAGAGAGAGAGAGAGAGAGAGAGAGAGAGAGAGAAGCAGAAAAAAAAGGGAGAAGAGAGAGGAGAAATCTTGGAGATTTACGACAAATACACGATCTCGAGGATGATTCAACCTCTACAATTTCGAGAAAAGTGTTTAATCTTGCTAAATAATTCATGTGTGTAATTGAATTCATGAATTGTGGGGGAAAACATGGATTTTGGGTATTTATATCAAAACCTAGATTTTGGGTGTTAAAGCTTGGATTTGATGTTTATACATGGGTTTAAGGGTGTATAACTTGAAAGTATTTGAGATAGGATGAGTTTTGATATTGGAAACATGTTGGGGTAAATGATTAATGGTTGGAAGTGGATAAATTTGGGTTTGGGGAAAATTAGGTTTTGGAGAAAAATGCCCATTTCGTGGCTTGTTGAACAGGCGAATCGATTCGGCCCCCTTCCCGAATCAATTCAAAAAGTTGAACATTTATAGGTCTTAGTGACCAAATCGATTCGGACCCCAAGCCGAATCGATTTGGCCTAATTTAGACTCCTAGGTCCTTTGGACCGAATCGATTCGCATAAGAGGGCGAATTGATTCGCTGGGCCGAATCGATTTGGGTTAGGGACGAAACGATTCGGAAATAGGGTCGTTTTGAGTAATTTTCCTAGAATGAGTTTTACTCCATTTCGATTGCATTTCTCAATTTGGAACTTTTATATATGATGCGAGAGCTACATTTTGGGGGTTTATTGAGGGTTTCTCACATGATATGATCGTGGGGATGTATCGAAATAGTTTGGGAACACATATGTGTGTTGGAGTTTGTCATATCGATATAGTGTGAAATTTCACTGGGTATGGGATTCCCATTTAGAGTTTAAAAAGTGACTTAACATAGGATGTAAGGGTAAGGACTTTTCGAGGAAGTTGTAAAGGTATGGCTAGATATGGTTATGCTGACTTTTTTATCGAACCCTTCAAGCGATAGGGTTTTATTTAGACATTACGGGTTGACCAATGAGAGAAAGGTCGAACATCCTTAGTGACGATGAATTGTGGGATTAAATCGAAAATGAGCTATCGTTAAGGGTTCACTTGAGTAAATGAACCAAGATCTTAGTTCGAAAGTATTAAATGGACTACCAACTATTAGGTGGGTGTATCTATATATGGGATCATTATTATATATTGGTGGGCATCCGGAGGTGGGTTGCGTGTGTATATGGATTGATACATACATTTGATTCTGAGATAGTGTCCTTAATGTTGCATATTATGGAGACTATTTATATCATAGGTGATTTTGATGTATATGTTTCAAGTGAGGAACCGTGTAAGGAGAATGCATTGTTAAGATATGCAATATAATCATGGTGAGTATTATAAGAGTTCTATACATATCTCCAGATGCATTTCCTTTATATATAAGGATTGGAGATAGGGTGTATATATATATAAAGGTATATATAAATGTGTGGTTATATGACGCGAATGTATATTTCTTGTGTGATGATTTATACATATGATGTGATTGTGTGTATATATATGTAGTGTGAATGATATATGTATATACTTATTGTGTGAGCATACCCGACACATGTTATCACGGGAGGTTGCACGATGTGGGTGAGGCCACTGGCTTGAGGAGCAGGCTGCGTATAGTTCCCAGGTCATAGTCGTCTATTATTTTTTGTGCAATTTTATTTGGGGGTGAGAAGTCTTGGGTATGATTCGTTCTCACTTTCTGGTTAGGAACTATAACCGCTTCCCATCCGTTGTGTTTTGTTTTATTACCATGGCGGTGTGATAATTGTCCGGTGTATGGTAACCCGGGATAAAGTGAGTAATTCTTGGAAGATGATAGCATTGTGCAGTATATTTGTATCCTATTACTGTATGTGTTATGAGTATTACAAAGTGTGCATTATGTGTGGTATGTATTCATGGTTATAGGATTGAATGATTGTATTTTATATTTAAGGTAAATATATATATTCTATAGGTGAACGTGACATAATTTTTCTAAGATGTACATCTTGTGTGATTTTGGTGTACTAGATTATTAGGGTCGAACGGTCGCATTTAGAGACAATTGCTGATATATCGACCCCAAGGATTTAAATAGGGGTCTTACTTGGGTACTAGAAAGGGTACTGAAAATAAATAGCTTAGATTTTAGGATGTCAATGTCGGGCATAATGGATCCCGACGATCAACATTGTCAAGGAGTAGTGTATCGGGGGGGTTCCTTGTTTGGATTTCTCTTTGCGAGACGTCCCACGCACGAAACATAGAGAAATGTTGGGAGTGGGGAAAAGTTTAGTCCTTAGTACTCGGGTGCATGCCATTTAGTGATAGAATGTTTTATAAGAATAGGAAGTAAATGTGTGCCTATTCTGTCGTTAAGGACTTGTTTAAGTTATATTTAGAATCGGATGGACTCTAGTAAGGTACATGTGTGTGCTTATATGATTATATATAAGTTTGGGTGTAAACTTAGGGTATGATAGGATGAGAGGATTTTTGGGTTATCCTTATAAGATGTCGAGTAGATAAACTTAGGTTCGTGTGCTTACGTTTAGGTGCGTGCTTTAGTTGAGGGGTGAGTTTGGGGGATCCACGAGAGTGCGACTCCACTTTATTTATGAAATTGAGCATTTATTAATTACTATGCATATTATACACTTGCTATAAACGATTTTACACCTCGGGCTCTGACCCGTTTATTTTTCCCTCTTGCTATATATATATATATATATATATTGTGTACAACCGGTGTCCCACCGCAAGGATACCGATGATGCTATTATATCCAGTATCTTGGGAGCCGTAGAAGACGTGGACTGTTGCATGATTTTGTTATAGTCGCCTCCTACCGTTTGTAAATCTAGATAGGATTCATTTTGGCGTATCAGGTTTATACACACGAGTTACTTTTAGCTTCTTTTTTTATATTTCTCTCCTCTGGATTGTTGTATTATCTGTTAACCGACAACACATTCGGGCATATTTTCTTTTATTGTACTTGTTACCTTTTATATGAGTACATCTTTTTATAGTTGTACGTGAGTGCATTTTTTTTCTTGCTTAGTAATTATTTTCTAGTTGTCTTGATGTTCATTGTATGTTTTTAAAAAATTTTGGCATCCTCTTATTATGGTTTTGGGTAGCTAGCAGCTTTTATTTTAGTATCGACAATAGATGCTAAGAGTGGTCCACTTGAGATTCCTGTATTAATTTAGTATAGGGATGGCCACCCATTATTATTTTAAGCGGGGTGTCACATTACCCTTGCTATAAAATATTTTCAAAAACGTTTTAATTGTCCTCTCACAAGGGCTCCAGACATGACTCCTTTCTACAGGGTACGTGGTTGCAGCTAGGTGGAGTGTTGTGGTTTCTATGATATAGTCTCTTATATCATTATATCTTAGATAGGGATCTTGGTAGTTGTACTTTCGAACTTATACGGTTATATTCGGTCTTGGCCTGTATTGAGATACCTTTATATTCGCATTTGTGGATGGCTTGTAGTCGACGTTGTTCGACAGACTATTGTACTTACTTTGTGGCATGTTTTAGTGTTACTCTCGTATTGGATTGTTGTTGTTCTATTATATTATTTTGGCTGGATTAATAAAGATAAAATTTGGCATCCGTCTAATAAATGACTAGGTGGTTAGTAATTAATGAATCAATGACAATGATGCTACGAATTAACTAGACGAGATTCCTTTTTAATTTGATATAGGACTGATCACTCGGTATTTTATTAGGCGGGGTGTCACAGCTTCTAAGGCTTAAGGATTAGCCTCCATGCCTCGATCACATCCCGCATTTTTTAGAAACTTGATATTTCTTAAAACTTTATGTAATTACATAAAAGAAATTATTCTTAGTGTAACTCTCGTATCGTTTATGGCCCGTTAGGTTCACTTAGGGCTAGGTGCGAAATTAATAAAGTGTCCTTCGTACTATTTACTTAGAATAAATTATTCAATTTTTAAAAAAATTTAATCTAATGGAATTAAAACCTAATTGCTATTTTATTATAACGTGAATCAACGCTGTGAACATTACCCCTATCAGTTACCACATACTCAAATCCTTCCATCATATATAATATCTTGAATAAGTTATACAATGAATGGTTTTTAGGCATATCGCACAACTTGATCTCATGCATTTTATCCAATTTATTATTCCCATAATGATATGAATTCAATATCATATTTCTAATCATCCATTTGTAATAGACAAAGAACAATTTATTATTAAAACTAATAGGATATTGCATCCATGATAGCAGTGACGATTCCTTGTTGGTCCATGCACCAAAAGAAGGGGAAAACTATGCTTCATTAAATAGCTCGATGATATGCTTCTAAATTGATCCGTTAGATCACTGTTCTAAAAAACCCACCTAGGCTTCGCCTAGGCTCAAGGCTTAGGAGAAACGCCTCGCCTTACGCTTTTCACGCCTTATTCTTGGTAAAACCCTTACGACGCACATTTTTCTAAAAACAGCAATGCCTAAGTGAAACGATGTCGTCTTTTAAAGAATTTGTTTACAAACTGGACCATTATCTTATCCAAAATAATCAGATAGAATTTTAATTTGCATATATTCAGACATATTTTTATGATATGTGAATTTTTTGTATTTTAATAGCCTTGTTATGGTTAAAAAATATTAAAATATATTAAGAAGGCCTAAACGCCTTTTCACGCCTTTTTACGCCTAGGCCCGCCTAGGCTTCTAAGGCTTAAGGCTTGGCCTCCACGCCTCAATCACGCCCCGCATTTTTTAGAACCTTGCGTTAGATACTTTATAGGAACAAGGATAAACTTATAAGAAAATAATACACTTACGGACAAAGAATTCATCCGTGTTGGTCCATACACCAAAAGTAGGGGAAAACCATGCTTAATTAAATAGCTCGGTGATATGCTACTAAATTGATCCGCTAGATACTTTATATGAACAAGGATAGACTTAAAAGAAAATATACTTATGGACAAATCATTCATCAACATTATAAGACTCGTGTTGTCCACACATGATTGCTACAATTCCTCGGAACAAAAATTATATTTATTAATCATAGCATATAAGTATTTATTTATCAATAGAAAATTCCATTGGATGTTATACAATTGGTAATTGTTAGTATACACGCTCTCTAGCATCCACCCATATGTTTCACTTAGTATCTCTATATAAGTAGTTTGACGTAAACGACCCACGGAAGAACTATAACATATGCCAGCCAAAGAAGATATATTTTCCAAATGTACTTCTCACTAGAAATGATTTATAGAATAATAACGAAGTAAATACCTCACAATCATAATCCACTATTTTTATACAACAACTCTACAATGTTTTATTAAACATAATAAACAACTATAACTCTCCCAGTAATTTTTTTAGAGTGTGAAATATTAATTAATATTTATTATTGATAAAATCCCCGATATATAATTAATTTATTTCCGTCCTCTCCACAAGAATCCCACTTGCAAAAATGCCTCGTTTGATGCGTCATAAGACGGGACCGGATATGATAGGAGAAGAGTCGAATTGGATAAGATGGGGATGGTCAGATAAGACTTATTCCAATACTACGTTTGTAACAGTTTCGAATAAGAAGACGAGATGACATATAATAACACAATCATGTGTTTTGAAATATTCCGAATAAGATCAATTTCTCTCTAATTTTCCAAAAAAGACCTTGTTTTGTATTTAATTATAAAATATACAAAAATATACTAGTATAGCATATTTAACTCAATAACATAATATCTAAATTCACGCGGGATTTTAAAAAATAATATTTTGAGACGATAATAATGAAATGGACATATGTATTTACAATTGTATTTATAATTTGAACATAGTCAACCATTAGCAATCACTCATTCACATACAAAAATCGTGTGCACACAAAATAGCGGCTAGAAATAATAAGATAGTAAAACTAGTTATTTACTATATTTTCTTCCAATTCAAAACAAACTACCTTTCGAAAAACTATTTGAAGCCACGATTGGGTAACATCGATTTTAACAAAAATAACCACCCAAAACATATGAAAACAAACAATTATACATAAATTTCAACTTGTCTAGTATGTGGGATGACAACACATTAAAAAAATAATCTTTGTAACAAAATATCAGCGATGGATTAACAACAAATAACTTTCAACTTGTCTAGCAGGTGGGTTAACATAATATTTGCACTGATTTAAACCAAAATAGTAGTTCATGATAAAGCAATAAGCATAAAAATTAGAAAAAAAAATAGGAGGAGGAGGTTAATGAAAAATGTGAATGAAGAGTTATGTGAATGAAAGGAACTGGTGATTACTATTTAATATTTGAGAGTGTGCAAGTTGAGTGAGTTTCTTTTAACTTAATAAGGACACGGTAGTGATTTTCAATCAAATCTTGACACCATATAGTTTTATATCGCCTTAGAGGTGGGATTTTTTTATCCCACTCTTTATGGGATAAGCAACTCACTTGGGATAACTTATCGCATCTCATATTCAATCGTAAACCATGCTAAACATTGGATAAATAATTTTATTCAATATAAATCTCTTATACAACGCATCACACGAGGCATAAATTCATTTGGATATAATCTTAATGCCCGTATTCTTAAAATGATGATAAAAACTATATAAGATGTAAAACTATAGTGAAGGGATCTGTCACATCATCCTTAAATGAATTTTTTTTAACACTAACATCGTTTATGCCTATGATATATCCTATTAAGTGGTAGCATCACTATATGTATTTATACTTCTAATGACACCCTATTCCCCGATCTGAGCTATGACTTCATTATCATCGAAATAAAAATGGTCTTAAACTCTATGATAGGTAAAAATTTAACATAGTAATGAAATTTTAAATCCAAATATCCTCCTTAGCCACTTCAATTGTAAAAATATACTCTTTTTTAAAATCGTTGTAATATTGTACCTACAGATTCTTGAGTCAAAAGTTTAATTCTGGGGTACAAAATGAAATTAGAAATTAGTACTTGGTCATTGAATTTAGATTTTAAAGTCAATGTATTATACCACTTTTAGAATATCATCATTGTTTACCAACCATATATCTCATATTTTACAAATATTTAAAAATGTGTACGGTTATCCAACAATCCTTGATTGTATCCAACTAATATTTTCTACAACACTTACGACATGGATAATTACATTTTTTGTCATGACATGGAATACATGAAGCATCATACTATCGATGCATAAGAAATAATTTGCATGCTTGAAATATCTTATATACTTTGAGGTGTCATTTTTACAAACCTAAATGATAATAAACCCATCTTAGAGTAATCAATGCTAAATCTCTTGAACACCTTATTAACATAATTATATTGTGACAATTTGTATAATATGAGAGGAGGGTGTTTTACTGTTCCAAAATATCAATGATTGAGATCGAATTTTTTGAAGCGATTTAAGGGTCTGAGATTGTGCCATGTCATTATGACATGGAAAAGATGGAGATAACCAAACCCTTTCTCTTATTGTCTCCCATCTATTTCGTTTTAGCAACCCAAATGAACCCTCTCTCACTCATCCCCCTTACTCCTCGATCTCGCCCCCTCTCCCTACTTACATCTTGTTTCCCCATTGCCGCGCTCACCTCCAACCTCCTTTCCCTGCTGCCAATAGGTACAAATTAGGGCTTTTCCCCATTTTGGGTGGTTTTGAGTTATGTGTGTTGTTTCTATTTAGGTTTCAAATCGAAGGCTTCACTGTTTGTTTAAAGAATTGTGTCTATTTAGGTTTTTGTTTTAATCTCATTCAACTCTTTTATTAGTTTTGGATTCATCATACATGTGTATTATTTTGTAGAGTTTATAGATTTTGAAGATTAACTTACATAACTTTGGTTCAAATCGGGTATACTATGTTTATTTTTAGTATTTACCATATGATATGTGCTTTGAAACATGGTAATATGGTGGGGTTTAGGATATTTTCTCATTAATGGTTTCAACATCTACAACTTTGAATAAAGCATTTTTAGGGTTCATTTGTTGTTTATTTTTCACATCTGACATTTTTTTTCGATTTTTCTTGTACTGTAGACGCTCTCTCTATCCCTTTCTCGATTTTAACTAATATAGATTTTTTTTTCTTTTCATTTGTATGAATTCATTGTGTAACTTTTCTAGGTGTGTTACTTTTATGGATCAAATACCAAAAAGTCCCTCAAACATTTTTAATACATATTTAGTCCAAGCCTTTTATTTTGTACCAAAAGTCCCTTATTCTCTTATTTTTAAAGATCCGCGCCAACGACGTGGTGAATGACTTTTTGGAGCAAAATAAAAAGGCTTGAACTAAAAGTGTATTAAAAAATGTTTGAGAGATTATTTGGTATGTACCCCTACTTTTAATATTATTAGAAATGATTGTTTGATGAAAGAAAACTTTCTTTTAGTTTGTAATTGTAATTGTATTTAGTTAATGAGGAAAGATTTGTTTTTTTTTTCTATTTAATTCATATGGATTTATTGAAGAGCAAGCCACAAATTATGTTATTGTATTCCTATTAAGTTGTTTGACTATAAAATTTGTAAACCATTTAGTATGCTATGCCTCCTATTTGGAAGAGCAAGTCACATTAATGTGCCTACTATTTTGAACTAATATAAACTGAACATCTAAAGTGTGCTAAGTTAAAACAACCCTTGAGAGGGAACTATAAATGCAAGGGAGAAAAGGATGATGTTGGTAGCATTTTCGTGTAAAGGTATGGCAATATTTATGTTTGGAGTGATTATTGATTATCCTTTCTATTTATATGTTAGGATTGTTAACTTTTTGAGATGTTTTTTTATATTTTCTCATCTTAGTCTACAATTTGTTATGTTTACAACATTAATAGTTTCCATATATGTCTTATGGATTGTCCTATTGCAGATATCAATGACAAAATGAATTTTTTTTACTAGATACTGGTAATATATTAGGATTTTTTTTACTAGAAACTGGTAATAGTTTCCATATATGTCTTATGGAGTTCATAGGGTCATGTTTAATGGGTTATTTGGACCCGTTGAGTGACCTCCAGCAAGCGCATACTCATATATTTTCTATATATTTTTCCTTTATTCTTGATTTACAAATTCGAATTTCTCATATAGTCCAAGATACAAATTTGAATTTCTCCAATCTTATTATTTTTTTGGGTATGTGATGTAAATATTAAAAATATGGGAAATCAAAATAGGAATTGAAATGGGAGAAATCAATTGGAGAATCATCAGAGCCATCGTTCTTATAGGAAGACCAATGTATAGGCCTTTATTGTCCTCGATCCCACTCACAGCCTCACTCTAATGACACATCGCGAACCTCTAAAATATAGTTCTGTAAACAAGGCTTGGGTTTTTGTTAAGATATCAAACCTTTGAACCAAGCAACTCTCAAACTTTTTTCTTCATTTCTTTTTTTCTAAATGCCAGTTATTGTAGCTTGCTTAAAAGTTGTTAATATTGTCTCCTTGTTTAACTATTATATAACTATGTTCCTTATTAGACATTAATTCCTTATTAAACAGTTGTTCATCTACTGCACACATTTCTTTCATGCTGTGCTTGGACTTTCCTTAGACTTTAGAACATCACTTGGAACTTCAGTTTAAGAAGGAACATTTTTTATAAGAAGTTAATTGAGATTAGCCTTAATACTTGATGGTGAAAATAATATAGGTTGTGGAAACTTATCATATCTTCCTGAACTCTAAAATCAAAAGGTAAATATATTTAGTGCAAGCTTTGTTTGTTCAAATTATTGTGACTTATTCCATGACACTTGACAGGGCTGTCACCGAGTTTCTCAATAATTGTGGTTTGTTCTGTCTATCTTATGAAAAAACATATTTTTTTCCATTTATTAAATAACCTGCCATTGTGTTTTCCACGATACTTGATAGGTTTGTCCCCAAGTTTCTCTCTTTCGTCATCCCTAACAAGCATACAGTGATATTGACAGTCACTACGGCAGTCCCATTATTTTCATTGTAGATAGAGTAGTTCTTGCAGATACCAAGAACTACCAATGGGCTTTCCATCAGATGAAAATTTATAGTGTTGGAATCATATATCCACCACGCATCCATTCCTTTCACATTCCTCAACATAATTTTCGTAAATGGGATCGACATCACTCGAGGACAGAAAACATTACAACCAAAAACAAAATGAGACTACATTTTTCCATATGATAGATTGATTGATTGATTCAATTTACTTGCATATAAAGGTAATCATATTGGATATTTAAATGTTATATGTGAATTATGTTGATAAAAGAGTTTGTAGAGATATAAGCCAACAAAATTAGACCACATTTTGCCTTTTGTTTTTATATTTTATGAAAGGAAATCATTCTCTGTTTTTTTTTTTTTTTTTAAATTGCAATGTACAAACTAATTCTAATAGGATCATCTATGAGATATTTTTAATTCAGCGGTCGAGTTGTCTATTTGTAATGTACGATCATGCTCAACGTTTCTATCTTCGAGTGGTCCAATGATCTATATTCATGAGCTTTTGTAGGCATTGTTGAACTTTTATCATTAGTTTTTCAAATGGTTGTGTATATTATCTAGGGGGAGTTAGCTCTTGAATTTGGTGACTTATTTCGGAAGTAATGGGGCCCTGGACGAAATCCAGTTGCTCCTCGAGCATTTAAAACAAAGCTTACATGCTTTGCATCATAATTACTGGATACAATCATCATGGTTGTTAGGTTTGATCTATCACACCAAGTTTCATTAATTTATATGGTTACCAGAATAGTTACAACACATATGCATGTTATTGTGTTGTAAAATAACAATTTTGAAGGAAATAGGTCTTGCTTTCCCTCTTAAGAAAAAGTGTGTGAAGATGTTGTAATTGCTGCAGTGAAAAGCAAAGGTGTATAAATGTTTTGATGGAAATAAGGGTCAAGTATGTGGAATTGTATGATTTAGGATCTGATTTATGGACTCGAGTGCTAATTTTTGGTTTCTTCGTTGCTCTCAGGTATCGTAGGTGTAAAACTAGCAAAATGTGATGACAAACACATTATTTATTCATGGATTCGCTCCCAGGTATCGTAGGTGCTAATTTTTGACATAATGGATCCATGATAAATTATGTGAATCCATGAAGACACATTATTCATTCCCACCATCTTATAAAATAGGACAAACTGATTCATTTAGATCCCCAATGGTCTTAATGTTGTGATTCATCACTCTCCCTATTTCATCAATGCCAACCCCCAAATACGGTACAAAAAGGTAATTTTGTTCTCCCAAATAGTATTTATGCATTATGCATCTGAGCTGTTACATTTTTTCTTGATTGATTTTTAGTAGCTTGACATCAAACTTACTCTCTCTGTCTCTCTTAATATATATACATATAGATTTTTCCCAACCCGGTGTTGCTCTCCTGTCCTTCAATTCTACACCGAACCACAACAATATGGATGTGGAAAAGCTAAAACTAATTGGTGGTGCTATTTGCACTAGAAAAAAGGGAAGCATGGGAAGAAAGAGGAAGGAAGTCCAGTACATATGTTCGCACTATAATGTGGATTCATGCTTGATCTGGAACAGAAGTTACAGATAGACAAAATAAAAAAAATATGGTGTAACGATATCTCGGTCGTATGCTTTGAAGACTTTCTGTAATTTCACTAATTTTGAAAATCCAACAGTGGGTGTTGAGGGTTCGGGGTAGCCATAAAAGCGTGTTGTGTATGAAACTTAAATATCTTTAGCATATACCTATTGCTGAACTCTAGAATTGCTGCATATTTTGTTTTAATTTAGTATTGACTACTAAACTTGATCAGTACGTTTGAACTTACCTCTTCTGAATCTGTTCTTGGGAGTCTTTCTGAATTTGTTCTCTTGGAATCTTGCGTATCTAATTTTCTCTTTGTTTATATTTTTGTTTCTTTCATGTTTAAATCCAAAGTTTTGGTTTACGAGTTAAGATACTTTCCAGTGTTCAGTTAGGCTGGTTTATATTGGTTCGAATCTATTTATGATGTTTGTGGGTTCGAATGTGATTCAGATGTTATTGGTGTTTGTTAGTTCGAATCTTGCAAGTGATAAACTGTTGTTTGTTGGTTCGAATATGTTTCAGATTATTGATGTAAATATATTATGTGTATTTGGATTTTTCCCTTACTAATTTGGCATTTTTTGTATTTTTAATATTGGTTTGGGAGTCATACTACTAGCCATCAATTTTACCCTTCATAATTTGGTGCTTATTGTGTTTTTAAGAAATAGTTCTAGATGAACTAGTGTGAAAAGGTTGATAAGATTGGGAAGGAACATATGGTGTGGTCTATAAAGTTTGTGATCGAGTGACTAACAAAACTATTGCTTTTAAGAAGATACGCCTGGACTCCAAGCACAACTATTAGAGAAATATCTCTCTTAAAGAAAATGCAACTTGGAAACAATGTTAGGTTACATGATGTTGTGCATAGTGAGCAGCATTTGTATCTGATTTTCAAATATATGGACTTAGATTTGAAGAAACATGTGTGCTAAATATGTTTTTGTATAAAATGCTCCGCATATGCTAAATTTTTTTTTTGTACCTAATGCTTTGCAGTATAACGCATTGTCATTCTCATAGAATTCTTCATCAAGATGTGATGCCTCGAAATAACTTGATGATGGATCATCGTACTAATGCACTAAAGCTTGCTGACTGACTTAAAATAACCAGAGCATTTTGGTATTCCTGTAGGGGCTTTAAATTCATAGAGGGAAACTTTCAAATTTGTCACATTTATCTTAAATGTATTGATACTTACAAAAACTTTTTAATTATCAGGTGTATGAATTTCTGATTGGTTTCAAATGTCTTAGTAGAAGTCTCTGAAAGAAGTCTATTTTATGTACCGGGGATGATTTCGATGGTTCGAGAGTATCGAGCAGTTTCGATGGTGCCTTACTAGACATGTAGTAATTTTGATGGCCTTAGTAGCAATTGTGTTTTAAAGGCAATAATTGCTCCATTTTTTTTGTACTTTAAAGGAAGGTGATTTTTATTTTCTATTATTTTGATGGCCTTACTAGACATGTTGTAATTTTATTTTGTTGTCTCATTAATTATTACAGGTAAAAAAGAATTATGTGGAGGGACGAAGAATAAGTGTAGTTTTGTTAATGCCATGTAAATGATTTTTACATTTTTTAGATTTATTCATGCGGGTGAACAAGTTGGGTACAACACTATGATCTCTAATGATGGGATTGACTTAAAATTTTCTATTAACATTTTTGGATAGTTTTGCAATTGAGTTGTACATCAATGAGAATATTGTGGGTGTGGATAATTTAGCATAATTATATTATGTGCTTGATAGTGTATGGTGTGTAAGTTGTCTTTCTTACTCCCATATGTTTTATATGTTAGACACATTAATGTTGTTTATACGATGTCCAAGACGGGCTATTAGTAGTGTTGGATTATTTTATTCTCTTGAATAGGGTGGATAGTCCTATAATTAAAGAAAATTGTCTAAATTTATAAAATTCTTTACAATTATTTGTGTTCTAAAAAACTGACTTAAATTATACACGATTTACATTTGTGAATGAAATTTTTGTCGTTGTTCAATTATGTAGTTTAGAAATTTTCGTCCTTTTACGATTACGTACTTTGGAAATTTACACTGTGCCTTCAGGCGCGAGCATTCCGCTAGTATTATTATAACCTCAAATCTATCCCAATAGAGATTAATACCAATAATATAGAATGTTTCTCCAAATCTTTTGATGGATTTTTTTTAATTACCATATTTTGTATGATTATAACGTAATTACATATTTCTTAATGATTAATATGATATTTAAGTAAAATATCAAAAAAGAAAATTTTATGTCCCATTACATTTTTATACACAAATGGTTCAACCTCATATTTGACGAAGACAAAAAAATTTATTTCTTCATAAAATAGTTTCAATTATGAGTAGATGGATTAAGACCATAAATGGATCTATTCATTACACACACCATTTGTGTCTTCCCCCCCCCCCCCCCCCCATATATATATATATATATATATCCTTATAAACGTTATCTTCAAATAAATATGTTTTGATATCTATTTGGCATATCTTATATTTATAGTGTCAAACAATAATAAGAAAATTCCTAATAAACTTAAGCATGACTAATAGTGAATATATTCCCCATATCTAACACATTAACATCGAATATAATCGTAGAGAAAAAAACTAGCTTAGTATATTTCCACCTTTTCAATTAAACTAACCCATTTGTAACCAACAAGGATCACATGCTTCGGAGGGCGTATCAAGGTGCGAATATGGTTAAAATACACAAAGTCTGTTTTAAAATTTATGGCAATCATACCCTTCTTTTCACTTTGGTGACCTAAAATGGCCTAAATTGTATTAGATGACTACACTATCCTAAGATAGAAAAATTAACCTAGGTTTCCTACATGGCATAAGATGACCAAACTGACTTAAAATGGCTAGATCGACGTAGGTATAAAATATTCAAATTATTTTAAGATGGATAAATTGGTTTAATGGTATAAGATTTCCAAACTAACTTAAGATGGATAAATTAACATAGTATGGCCTAAAAGATATAAGATGAATAAATTGGTCTAATAGGATAAATTGGGCTAGGATGGACTAAATGGTCTAAGATAACCAAATTTTCCTAAGATGGATAAATTGACCAAAGATGGACAATATTTTCTAAGATGACCAAATTGTTGTAGGCCATTTATATCGGTCTATAATGGCAGAAATAGTCTAAGGTTACAAGATTAACCTAAGATGGATGAATTGTCATCGATGGAATAAATGGTTTAAGATGACCAAATTAGCCAAATACGGTTAATTTGGCTAAAGATATGTCCATACGGCCAGAAAATATCAAATTAATTCAAGAGGATTATGCCAACCTTAAAGGGTTTAATTGACTTGAGGCGATTGTAATTGGTCTAACAAGACCTATTCTATTAAGGTGTGTATTACCCATATTTAACATGATTTTTTAATATATCAATTATTGACTTTGTTATATTATTTGACCATGGAAAGTTTGGATTACCTTTTAAAGGATTAATTATGTGTGTCCTTAAAAAGTCACTATGGTATGAAGACAAAATATCTTATTTTAACTTTAGAACAAAACATGATAACAAAAATAATATTAAGCTTGAATAAAATTAGGTGACCCAAGGCCTTTTAATGCTTTTTTAAAAATATAAAGGAAATGTCCTAAAGACTTGCATTAAAAGAAATGAAATGAAATTAATATACCTGGTCATCATTCTTATGATCATCAAAGTCAATAAATTCTTGATTGGAATCCCTAATAGCCTACAAATCGATTAAATTCTACACCTCTCCCCTTTTGGGGTGAAATTTAGTTTTCTTCGTCGGGATTGGTAGGATGAAGGAAATGAATATTATAGTACTTAAAATAAGCAGGGATAAAGCCTTACTTTTGACTATTTATCATGTTTTTGTAAAAGGATATCAATAAATAGTATGTTAGCTCCATATCCATGTCGTCTACACTATCATCAATCTCATCATCATGGTCTTCTGGTAGTCAACTTTCTTCCTTCCTAAAACATCCTTCTCAAGTTTCACTTTATAAAAATCCTTCCTCACCTTTATCTTTTTGTGGTCGATATTGTAGAATTCAACCTCAAGGGGTTTATACTTGGTGGCCATCATTTTTTTGGGATAAAATGTAATTATATTAAACCAAAAGGCAAACGGCCAAAGTTATACCAATAAGTCAAAGACACACAAAACAAGAACAAAGAGCACACAGGCTCAAACAACGCATGTCTAAAACAAATCGAATAAATACCCTACAACAACCGAACAAACCTATATAAATAATCTACATCCAATGAGACACGCAGGCCATAAACCAATCACACCTGGAAGTTGAATATTCAATATAAAATCACAGTACTGCAATACTCGCCATAGAAGATTTTGCTGTAAAATGGTGAAACATCACCAAATAATGCCAAAGGCCGCAACATTGGCTCCAACACCAAATGAGACTTCCAAGGAACGGATGAAAAACATTGTGTCAGTGCCCAGTTCAAACCAAATCCAATGACAGAAGAACTTCCATCCCCATAACCAAGCAAAAATGCCGGAGAGGACCTACCATCGACATAACATGAAGAACACCTGAAAAGAATAGTGGTACCAAGTTAACCGCTCAAAATAAGGAGATAGGGATGATAGGAGACAATCGGTATCTATCTATGTGATGTCACCGGGTTAAAAAAAATTCGAACTGAACCCCTATAATGACAAATACATGACGAATAGTGGACCACCCATCTTAATCTGACATGAAACAGACACGAAAAGATGGTGACCAAATATAAAGGGGTGGGATCCATACGAGACTGTGACAAGAGGGGGTCAAAACCATCTCCGAAGATAAACCACCACCTAGCTACAATTTTACATTAGGTGCATAAAATAGATAGCAATTGAGTTTGGGTATGCTTTTATACAAGTATGGGGAGGAGATACCACACTCTAGACGAAGGATAAGAGAGTGGGCGGCTGGATGATGTGTTTTTTGGTTCTTATGGTGATTGATCACTTCCTCAAAACACCACAACACGTTCCCACAACATGGAAGACTCCATGCAAAATGTGAAACCAAATAGCGAAAGTAGTGGCTGAAAACATTCCAAATGAAATATCAATAAGTGGCAGAAGACCCCCAACAGAATGGGCAGAGGTATCCAAGAACAACAGCGCAACCAAATCATTAAAACCTAACCAATATCTTATAAGCAACACATGAGGATATCAATCCAATAGAAAACATGCTTAAAATGGACCAAATCAACTCTAAACCACTCATCAAAAGGTAACCCACCGACAATCGCATCACAATATTCTCCAAATCAAACGCAGTAAGGAAATCTATAAAAAATAACCAATGAACCTAACTACAACACCAACGCATCTCTACTAAGTAAAGTCACAAATAACTTCTTCTAAAAAATTGACATCACCCCTGTCAACATTTCGAAGCACCAACCCAGCCATAGATTTGAAACACAGAACTCGATCAACCCACAAAGTTGAAATGAGGACCTTTAATAGGATGGAAGTCTGGAGAAGATGAGTTACACAGCCGGAGGACGGGTCAGGGTGTGAGAGGGTACCCACAGTAGAAGAAATGGCCAAAGGTTGAATCAAAGAGACAACCCATGTCCTAAAAACAAACTAGATAAAACCCTCATGCCGGAGATACCAAAAACTAAATAATATGACACAAATCTCTCTGCAAAAGGTGGCGATTGAGATCAAAGACAGGGTGCTCTAATGACATGGATAAAAAAAATATTAGGGAATACTAGGGGTGCAATCGGTATGGTATGGTCGGTAACGACCCCTTACCAATACCAAAACTACGTTATATATGGTAAAATCTTACCGTACCAATTTACCGACCGATACATCAAAACAAAAACCAAAACCAAACCAACCAATTTTTTGGTATTTTCGGTATTTTTGGGCTTTTTTTGGTTTCGGTAATTTCAGTTTCAATTCGTTTTTTTCCCGGTAAATACCAAAATTTCAAATCGGTTTATGCATTCGGTAAATCTGGTATATATTTCGATATACCCATTTCTAGCTATTACAATTTCTAGCATTTCTAACTATTACAATTTCTAGCATTTCTAGTTGTTTGGAACAATTAGAAACATACACAAACAGGTCCAATTTCTAGCATTTGTAGCATTTGGAATAATAGATTTAAATAGATACGAGACTAAACTAACCGGTTTGCTTTTGTCGGAGCCAGAGGAGAGTGGGACGAGATGAGGGAGCTGGTGCCTGAGGAGAGAGAGACAAGATGGTGAGCCTAAAAAAATGAGGGAGTGTTACTTCAAAAAATGTTTGCCGAAAAGTCAAAATCATCCACACCTCCAACACCGAAAAAAATAAACCTTCGTCGAAACTCAATGGAAAAATCAACTCGTCGGGAAAAAAAATCATCGAAAAACACGGAGGGAACTCAGATCCGAATACAGCTGGCACCGAAAAAATTGTCACCGGAAACTCGATTTCAAAACGAAGTAACCACACCAAATCGAAGGTTGAAGAAGAAAAAAAATGAGAGAGAGAGAGCTCAAACAAAAATAACGGCCACACTTTTTGAGAGAGAAAAAGGTAAAAAATGAAAAAGAAACCTTAAAAAAAGATCTCTACACAAACCACAATATAAAGCCCAAATGAAATAAGGGTAAAACGAATATATAGCCAACAAAACAAACAACTCTTTTTCTTTTAACAAAATGTTGCCTAATTCATTTTGTGTTAAATGTTTAATTAATTAAACAAAATATATGTTTAATTAATATGATTATTTAACACTTAAACCAAATACTCAAATAAATAAATTTAAATTCAAAGAGAATATAAAAGTTCACTCATGAGAAATAAAAAAAATAGAAGTAGTATGATACCCAAAATAATTTGACACTGCACAAAAAGTTTGGTACGGTAATTTTGGTACGATATCGGTACGGTAAATTCGGTAAATCGATTTTTTGTATTTAAAAACCAAAACCAACCAAATGTTTGATGGTATTTTAGGTTTCGATAAAATCGGTTTTCGGTATTTCATAATATGAAACCAAAATCATTTTTTTTCGGACCAAAATGGTACGGTACGATAAAAACCCATATCGGTTGCACCCCTAGGGAATACCCAACCATACATAGGAGTGCTTACCAAATCAACATCTAGTTTAAAGCCCGCACAGAATAGGATAACGATTCGAAGAGGGAATAGTGCTTGGACATAAGGTAGGAGGCGGAATCGAGGTAGAGAGGGATGAGGGGTGGTGGCTAAGGAAAGCATTCTCATATGCTAAACCTATAAAGAGAATCTCTCAACCCATCCGAAAAGGGGGCCATATCTTGGTGGCCATCTTAACATTTAATTCTTAAACCTCCTTACTATGTCTGTTTAATCCACTATCTTATTATAATTGATAGCTAAATTATTTTGCATTTAGTTGTGTTGATTATGGATGATACCAGTGCATTCATCTATACTTATTGCTAGGACATTGGCCTTTTTGAGGTAATGTACCCTTTCAAATAAGATAATAAAAAGAAAAGTCAGAATAACGGTCAATAAATAGTAAATATGATGAATTAAAAAATGTTCATTGAGGATTAATAAGATGAGTTTATACATCTCTTGTTTAATAATGTGATCATCAGGCCGGGTCTTGAATGCCAACATAAGACTCGACAATGTTAAATCTCTCTCGAGGCCATATGCTACCTCATATATTTGGTTGGACTAGTCAGCCGCAATTAGGGTTTCTATGACACTATGAAGATCAAAATTCCATTGGATTGGTAGGGGTGGAAGTGTATTCAAATGACTGGTTAGTGGATGACTTACCACTAGTAGTTGGGCCCTATGTCACAATTCTATGTATGTGACTAGGAAAGGGTGACATTGTAGTTTTAAACCTTATAACTTCTCTCTCTCTCTCTCTCTCTCTCTCTCTATATATATATATATATATATATATATATATATATATATATATATATATATATATATATGTATGTATGTGTGTGTGTGTGTGTGTGTTTCTGGACACACATACACACACACATACATACATGGTTTATGCTTGCTTAGATAGATTTTCTTATTCTCATTTCCCAAACACATTTTGTCTAAGAGGAATTAAGAAAGCTTTATTAATGTTGAAGATATTGAAGCCAACTTATTTCATATTTTTACCACATCGGTCGCTTTATAATGAAGGTAAGTGTGAGCTAGCGGACTTAGCTTTCACAGCTTTTGAAATATAAATTGATGAAATATTTTTCAAAACTCGTATCCTATTTTTCTGATTTTTCATTCTCGAAATCTCAAAGTCTTTATATCTATGAATATCTATGTTTAAAAGGCGTTTGAGTGATGTCCAAAAGAATTTCGATGCATCAAACAACCTTGGTTCTTTGTAAAAAGTGCAGGAGGGGTCCGCGACTTGATTTCGTTTATATCTCACTATAATGAATAAGAAGTTCGTTCTAGAAAAATATCTTATATATGTCATTTCAAGTTTTTTCAAATAATGTATTTTATAAGTACGGCGTTCAATTTTTTTCAAGTGAAATGTGGTTGTAGGCCAAGAAACATGCATATTCACCACTCTTGAAAGTGGTAAGAACCAACATATATATTTTCTAATTTGAATCGATTTCATAAGCTTGAAAATATTGAATTCTCTTATATTGAGTTAAAAAGTCATAGATGTTAGAAATTCATTTTTTCTTTACATTCTTGCAATAAGTGGGTATCAAATGATCTTATGTCATATAGTATTAACATGATATATACGTGTTTTATCACATGATAATCACATGTGTAATTATATGTTTATATAACATTTCATGCTTTGGTAAAATGTTTGGTGTTGTGGTTATTCGCATGTATTTGAACTAACATTATATTTGAACTACCAATTTCATTTATGCAATATGTGATTACATTATAGTTAATAACTAACGGATTATAGTCTTAAAATAAAAGGTTATGTATTTACTGGATAATACCTTGTTGAATTGAGTGTTTAGTGAATAATCACTACATCAAAACTTGCGAATGGTCACGGCCAAAATTCCTGACCAAGACTATGGGTCGCGGACTTGGGTGGTGACCATTTTGGACATGACCAATTTCATGGGTCGCGGCCCAAGTTCGTGACCAAAAAATGGACATGACCCGCAGGGGTCACGGCAGATGGTCGCGGACTTGGGTCGTGACCCATACCGCGACGGGAAAAAAATGGTTGCGGCCTTAGTCTGTGACCCACAATCGTGACAAAAAATGGTCGCGGCCAAAGTCCGTGACTCACACCGGGACAAAAAAAAAGGAAAAAAATGTTCGCAGCCAAAGTCCGTGACTCCCAACCGTGACAAAAAATAATCGCGGACAAAGTCCGTGACCCACACCGCGACAAAAAAAAAGGAAAAAATTGCTCGCGAACTTTGGCCGCGACCATTTTTTTCACGGTTAGGGGCTATGAACTTTGGCCGCGAAAATTTTGATGCGCGACGAAAAAATAAAAACGGTCATGGAAAAAGTCCATGACCATATTTAAGTATAATTTAAAAAAAATCTTTTTTTGGTCCAATCCTAAAATTGGGGGTCCTGTGACTACATGGTCGGTTGCTACGTGTAACGTAGGACGCGTACGAGGTGTTACAAATATTTATTATTGGCAAAACAATAAAAAAATCACAAATTACGAATTGTGAACATTGTTAATAAAGTAATATATATACAAACCTAAAAATATTACACGTCTTAATAATTCACAGACCCAAAAAAATTGGGCGGAGTTTTCTCTATTTTATAGACATTACAAACCTTGTAAATATAAAACATGCTTATTATAAAGCCCGCACGGACATAAAATTTAACAATCAAATTATAAATGCTCGCACGGCCATAAAACTAAACAATAAAAGCCTGCACGACTGTAACACATAACAAACATAATCCTGACTGTCCACAACATTATATAAACAATCTTCATACCGTAAACCATTGTCTCCTTCATTTGTTCCACATGCAGAATAACAAACAATACAATGTTATCCTGCAAATGATAGGATACAAAAAAATGATATCAGTAACCAAGTAGTTTTACAAAAGTTGTACTCAAGTTGAAAAATTGCATATATGAGTCATAATTATCAACATATTAATTTCTACGAGTTACATTGGTCCCATGCGAGGTGTCGGTGCCACTCATGGGGCTATTTTTGGGTTTCCCCCTCAAGCACCATGTTTTTAAGCCTAAGTTTAGACATTTTCAAATTATAGTCGTATTCTCAAACCGGGAGTCCCGTTATCGTGTGGAGTCCCGTGATCGCACGGTCAGTACCTACGAGTCACATCGGTCCCTTACGAGGTGTTGGTGCTTCTCACGGGGCCGTTCGGAGGCTGTTTCGGGTTTTCACTCTCCAATGCCATGTTTTTAAGCCTAAGTCCTGGTATTTTCAAATTATCCTTGTGTATTCAAACTGGGAGTCCGTGAATTCACGATCAGTTCCTACGAGTTATATTGGTCCCGTGAGAGGTTAATGCCTCTCACGGGGCCTTTCAGGAATTGTCTCGAGTTTTTGCCCTCTAACGCCATATTTTTAAGCCTAACTCTAGAAATTCTTAAATTATTGTCGTATTCTCAAACCGGTAGTCCCGTGATTGCGCGGTAAGTTCCTACGAGTTACACTGGTCTCGTGCGAGGTGTTGGTGTCACTCATAGGGCCGTTCGGGGGCTGTTTTGGGCTTTTGCCCACTAACGCCATGTTTTAAGAAAAAGTCTATAAATATGAAAATTATCATCATATTCTCAAATCAAGAGTCCCGTGATTGCGTGGTAAGTTCCTATGAGTTACATTGGTCCCGTGCGAGGTGTTGGTGCCACTAACGGCGTCGTTCGGGGGCTGTTTCGAGTTTTCACCCACTAATGCCATGTTTTTATGCCTAAGTCTAGAAATATGAAAATTATCATTGGATTATTAAATAGGGAGTCCCGTGATTGCATGGTCAATTCCTACGAGTTACATTGGTCCCGTGCGAGGTGTTAGTGCCACTCACGAGGTCGTTCGGGGGCGGTTTCGGGTTTTCACCCACTAACACCATGTTTATAACCCTAAGTATAGAAATTTACAAATTATCATCATATAATCAAACTGGGAGTCCCGTTATCACATGGTCAGTTTCTATGAGTTATATTAGTCCCGTGCGAGGTGTTGGTGCCCCTCACGAGCCCGTTCGGGGGCTGTTTCGAGTTTTCGCCCTCTAACGCCATGTTTTTAAGCCTAAATTTAGATACTTTCAAATTATCATTTTATTCTCAAATTGAGGGTCCCGTTATTGTGCGGTCAGTCCCTACGAGTTACATTGGTCTTGTGCGAGGTGTTGGTGCCTCTCACGGGGTCGTTCGGGGGCTATTTCTGGGTTTCTCCCTCTAATGCCATTTTTTAAGCCTAAGTCTATAAAATTTCAAATTATAGTCGTATTATCAAACCGAAAGTTTCGTGACTACACGGTTCCTATGAGTTATATTGGTCCCGTTCAGGGTATTGGTGCCTCTCACGGGGCCATTCGGAGGGTGTTTCGAGTTTTCTCCCTCTAAGGCCATGTTTTTAAGCCTAAGTCCTTATATTTTCAAACTATCATCGTATTCTCAAATGAGGAGTGCCGTGACTATGCGGTCAGTTCCTACGAGTTACATTCGTCCCGTGCTAGGTGTTAGTGCCTCTCACGGGGCCGTTCGGGGGATGTTTCGAGGTTTCGCCCTCTAATGCCTTATTTTCAAGCATAGGCCCTCATATCTTCAAATTATCATTGTATTCTCAAACCAAGAGTCCCATGATCTTTCGGTTAGTTTTTACGAGTTACAGTGGTCCCGTGTGAGGTTTTGGTACCTCTCACAGGGCTGTTAGTGGGCTGTTTCGGGGTTTTGCCCTCTAACTCCTTGTTTTTAAGCATAAGTCCTCATATTTTCAAATTATCATCATATTCTCAAACTTGGAGTCCGGTGATTGCACAATCAGTTTCTACAAGTTACATTGGTCCCGTGTGAGGTTTTGATGTCTCCCACGGGACTGTGCATGAGTTGTTTTGGGGTTTCGCCCTCTAATTGTATTTTTTAAGCCTAAGTCTATATATTTTGAAATTATCATCGTATTCTCAAATTGAGAGTCCGGTGACTGCGTGGTAAGTTCCTACAACTTACATTGGCCCCGTACGAGGTGTTGGTGTCTCTAACGGGGCCGTTCAGGGGATGTTTCGAGTTTACTCCCTCTAACGCCATGTTTATTAGCCAAAGTCCTCATGTTTTCAAATTATCATCGTATTCTCAAACCGAGAGTCCCATGATTGTGCGATTAGTTTCTACAAGTTACATTGGTCCTATGCGAGGTGTTGTTGCGTCTCATAGGACTATTCAGGGGCTATTTTGGGGTTTCGCCCTCAAATGCCATTTTTTAAGCCTAAGTATATATATTTTCAAATTATCATCATATTCTTAAATCGGGTGTCCCGAGACTCCACGGTCAGTTCTTATGAGTTACATTAGTCCCGTGCGAGGTGTTGGTGCCTCTAACGGGGCCGTTCGGGGGCTGTTTTGAGTTTTCACCCTCTAACGCCATGTTTGTAAGACTAAGTCCTCATGTTTTCAAGTTATCATCGTATTCTCATATCAGGAGTCCCGTGATTGCGCAGTTAGTTTTTACAAGTTACATTGGTCCTGTACGAGGTGTTGGTGCCTCTCATGGGACTGTTTGGGGGCTATTTTGGGGTTTCGCCCTCTAATGCCATTTTTTAAGCCTAAGTATATACATTTTTTAAATTATCATCATATTATTAAATCAAGAGTCCCGTGAGTCCATGGTCAGTACCTACGAGTTACATTGGTCCCGTGTGAGGTGTTGGTGCCTCTAACGAGGCCGTTCAGGGGCTATTTCGAGTTTCTGCCCTCTAACGCCTTATTTTTAAGCCTAAGTCCTCGTATTTTAAAATTATCTTCATATTCTCAAATTAAGAGTCCCATGATTATGAAGTCAGCTTTTACGAGTTACATTGGTCCCGTGCAAGGTGTTGGTGCCTCTCATGGGGCCGTTTGGGTGTTGTTTTGAGTTTTTGCCCTCTAACGTCAGGTTTTTAAGCCTAAGTCCTCATATTTTCAAATCATCATTGTATTCTCAAATCGGGAGTCCTGTGATTGCGCAGTCAATTTCTAAAACTTACACTGGTCTGTGCGAGGTGTTGGTGCCTCTCAAAGGACCATTCAGGGGCTGTTTCGGGGTTTATCTCTCTAATGCCATTTTGTAAGCCTAAGTCTATATATTTTCTAATTATCACCGTATTCTCAAATCGGGAGTCCCATGACTGCGCGGTTATATCTTATGGGTTACATTGGTCTCGTGCGAGGTGTTAGTGCCTCCCACGGGCCGTTCGGGGATTGTTTCAGGTTTTCTCCCTCTAATGCCTTATTTTAAGCCTAAGCCCTCATATTTTCAAATTATCATCGTATTCTCAAACCGGGAGTTCCTTGATTAGGCGATTAGTTTCTATGAGTTATATTGGTCCCGTGCGAGGTGTTAGTGCCTCTCACGGGGCCGTATAGGGGCTATGCTGGGTTTTCACCCTTTAACGACATGTTTTCAAGCCTGAGTCAAGATATTTTCAAATTATCCTCGTATTCTCAAACTATGAGGCCCGTGATCACGTGGTCAGTTTCTACAAGTTACATTATTCCCGTGCGAGGTGTTGGTGCGTCTAACGGGTTCTCTCCCTCAAACCGGGAGTCAAAAATATTGTCAACATATTATCCATCAATCAAACCAGTAATTATCCCGTACTCCTTCTAATTATCCCATAATCCTTCTAACATATTATCCAACAACTATCCGACAACCAACTAACAATTAATAATTATCCAACCACCAAACCAAGCAAAACCAATAATTATCCTGTACTCCTTCTATCATCTAAAAGGTTTAACAGATAATGCATATCAATTATATAAGTACTTTAGTTAAAGTAAAGAGTACCTCGTATGTAACGAAGAACTGGTATGCAATTGGTTAGATCTGCAATATGTAAACAATGTGTAATGAAGGACTGGTTTCTAAAATTAAAGAAAGTACCTCATAAAACCCCTAAAGAATTATTAGTTGCCTATAATATGTCGTAGATTTACATATGTCGCAGATTTATTCCCCCATTTTAATAGGATACAAATAAGATTGACAAGGATAAAATAATATTTTGATTTAGTGACATATACAAGTTGATTTAATGTAAATTTACACCTACCTAGATTATATTAATGAGAACTGTCTAAATCAACTTGAATACAATTACTTATTACCTTTCACCCTCGTTACTTGTTGTATATGTATATATATATATATATATATATATATATATATATATATATATATATATATATATAGAGAGAGAGAGAGAGAGAGAGAGAGAGAGAGAGAGAGATGTACTAGAATGTGTGTAGAGAGAGAGAGAGATAGATGGTCGCCGGAATATGTGAGGAAGGGGGAAAGGGGGTCGTTGCTTCTGCAATTAGAGAGAGAAACCAATTACCAAATTCTGGTGTTCCATAGGATTTTGTTTTATGGTATACAAAATGCATGTTATAGTAAAACTCCATACATACTTTGTGGAATCAATTTGAGGAGTTAATGGATTTTGACCTTAACTCACCAATCTTCATAAATTTCATGGATTCAACCACCGACCCCAAAAAACTAAGGCATAAATCAACCCCCTTACACCCTACCAACTCATCCACCCCCCAATAAAAAAAGAAAAAAAAAGAGGAACACATACAAGCATTTTCAAGCCAGAATTCAAATTAAGAACCAAAAAAAAATAAACGCAATTCACAATCTCTTCGGAAAAATGAAAAATAGCACATCCTTGGATGAATGAACTCCTTTCGAAGTCCCGTGTCTGGAGTGTTCACCATGCCGAACCGGATCTGTGGTATTTCTTCTAAAAAAAGCTTCAATAGCACCTTAGACTATATCCCGGATATCTTGAATCACTGTATTAAACAACTGAGATATTAATATATTCTTTAGAAGCATATGTAGCTTTATTAAAAAAATCTAATATTTTCCAAAAAAGTCATTCCAGTAAAACTACAATATTGGTTGAATTAGGAATATAGCCATTTCGCAGAAGTTCAATTAGATATCAAAACATTAAATCGAACCATTAGAAAAATTATTATATAAAGGCATGACATTTGGTTTCCAAATCTAAATTTTCTTAGAGAGAATACCTGAGGTCCTTCCTGACCTTTTTACAGATGGTCCTGCATATTCACTGGGATTCTGAAAACAAAAGCATTAAATAAGTAACATTATTGAAAGAAGAAAAAACCATTAAAGAAAATTATATAACCAGACTCGTCATCTGGAAATGGCACCAATCCGAGGATACTTCAATATAGTCCATCAAACACATAGTCAATTTTTTATATGTTCAAATAGCGATTTTATTTTCATTCAAAGTATAAAAATATATAACTTCTAAGTCTCATAAGCTGGGGCATCAAATAATTAATCGTATAACAAAGAGATAATGTAAAGTTGCATCAAGATTTAAATGAAATTTAAGAATGGGCAATAGATGTACCTTACGTAAACACAAACACGCAATGTACAACTACATACACAAAAAATAAAAGATAGAGGAGGTTACCTTAAATCAAAGGGAGTTGTAAGTGACTAAAAACTTGAGATCTATAGAGAGTAAAATTCCACATTTAGTCAACCGTGGAATCCATGAAGTTTATCAAATGGCGGATGTGAACATAGACTAGTAAAGAAGGGCTCAAGATGCGATGAAAAGGGAAACTTGGTCCTCATGGTTATGGTGAGTTGTTTTTAATAGGTCTCAAGTAATAGACTAGTGAAGGGGAAATTTCATCGTTCTTATATGTGCAGAGATCCAAAATATCGCGAGTGATTATGATATAATTATGCGGAAGCAGATCAACATAAAATAATGGATTTGAATTGCTAGTAATAGTTTTTTACAAGCTGATATGTTGTCATAATTTTATTATTTTCATATGGATATGAATTTCCACTGATACTATGTGCAATGGAACTGAATTTAGAGACCTTATCTAGCATTAGCATAAAGTGATAGAAATTATTTTACATTCTAATCAGTAGTCATATGTCTCTTTTGATGTGCAAAAAAAGGCATTAAGTAGGTTCAATTAGGGCCCATAGCCGTGACCCACGTTAAAAACTAGTCACGACCCCTAGCCCTAACCCCATATGTGTACGTTTTGTGCTTCTTCATGTCTATGGTCACGGTCCAAGTTTGTGACCCATCCGCGACCAACCTTGGAGGGAATTTTGGCACGAATTTGGCTCCAAGATGGTCACGCCTTGGTTACGGCCCAAGTTCGTGACCCACAGTTGTCAGGGATTTGGTCCGTGACCACTTCCAGATCATCCATGACTTAGTGTGGTAATGAATATGGTCACACCAAAAATTGAGATGGTTATGGCCCATGTTCGTGACCAGCTGGTCACAAACTTGGGCCGTGACCAATTGGGCGTGACCATTTGCCGAGTTTGGTGTAGTGAATTCATTGTTGAATACTTTAATTTTCAGGATTGAACATCTCCATGGGTGTACTGATATAATTATCTTTGGTTGAGTGGTTATTTATCATATGTTAGATTTATATAAACATTGCAGTTTAAGTTATAATTTTCTACGCGTATTGAAAATGGAAAATGGTGCAATATATATTGATGTTGTCATGAAGAAATGCGTAAAAAATCAACAAGATAGATATGAAGTGGGGCAACAATGAATGTTTGTCTACCTCACTAATTTGAATGTGAGAAAATTTTATTTTGTTGTCGTAGACAAATATTTTCTTAACAAGTGCTACACTCTCAATCAATATGATAATACATTGAATAATGTAAAATCCGATGAGGACTGCAAAATATATGAGAGTTTTTTATAGATATAAATGAAATATCCATTTTCGTAAGGAATAAATTCACTTTGGAAGAATTTTATAATTTATATTAACGTGTTTTTCTATGTGATTATCAAAACTACTCTTCAATAATGATAAACTATTGTGTTGTGATTACATATCTATTCATTGAATTTATGGTGAAAGATTCAGAATTGAGTGGTTTAATAATTGGTTTAAAGATGATACAATTAAACTTAAATCCATATAACCAATCAAGGGATTTAGAACCGAGCGATTTTACTACTTCTTTAAAGAAGATAGAATCATATTATGGTGTCATTAGAGATTAAAGTTTAATATCAAGACTCCACAACTAGTAAACTCAAAGAAGGGCAAGTAACCAAATTGTATATTTTATTTACGATTTTTTTAAAAGTCTCTAACCATATAATATATACAAATGGTTTCGAGGCATATATAAAATGAGAAAGTTGCATGTTCCCTGTAGTTTGTGATTATGCAAAGATGGTTAGAAAAACTTACATATTTATATTTTTTCAAATTTAAGAGATTGAAACTTTAAATAAAATATAAACCAATTAAACATTTCATTGATTAACCATATGTTGTGACAAACTTATTTACCTAATTTTATCTTTTTATCCTGAAACATGCATCTAGGTAATAACTAGATAAAATAAATAAACCCTCCATAACATGTAGTTAAAGGAAAAACCTTGAATGGCCTGGCCAAATAGTTCATTATGATACGACATTATAAAAGTTAATAATAGACTTACTCAATGATTGGATCCCCGCCAGCCTTAATTCTCTTCAATATTAGATCGATCCTTCACATTGTAATGCAGGAGTCTACCCACACAAGATGCCACAACGCATGAGTCCACACATGTCTCGGTATCCACCGATAAGGCTTCCTCATAACACTATAATCATGGAGTCCACCAGGTGTAAATAGCAAGTACGGTATCCACTGCACGAAATGGGTTCTCTTCAGATGTAGAGAATCAAACCTTGGTGATCAAACTAAAGATCTCAAAATATAAGAATATGAAGAAATTCAATCTTTAAACTCCAAGGGCGAAACGAAGATTTTGGAACATTTGTAAATAGATAAGAAAATATTTTTTTCCCAAAGTTCTTCAAAATTTTGATTCCAACATGTCTTAAACAGTAAAAACATGAATTTCAAGGCGACGAACTCATTTGAACAAAAACATAGGGTCGTTTAAACAAAAATAACAGTTTCATTCTAATGAGTTCAAATATCATTCAAATGATAACCCACTCTCATTCGAACTGGCTTCCAATGACCTTCCAACGACTTTGGTCTTTTTATAGAGGATTCTCATTTAATGGAGTCCAAAGCACGTTTCAACGAGATAGGTAGTCGTTTGAATGAAGATTTAATTTTTTTCAAATGAGATCAATTCTCGTTCTAACGAGATTAAAACCAAAAAATATTTTTTTTGTAAAAACAATTTCAAATAATTTTGAGTTAATAAACAAATACCCTTAAGAATATCCAAGAACCCATATTCAATATGCATGATCCTCAGTAAACGTGATGAAGAACATGGCATGACAAACTTGGGATGATGTATCCAACTTTGAAACACAACCGCTATGTCTTCATCAAAACACGTCATAGGCTTATTTGATCAAAAACACAAAGTTTAACCTATGACTCGAATATTTTGTCTAGAATTATGCCAATTACATACAAATTTACTCGATTAATTTTTTTTCCTTACAACTCTCTCTCTCTTGCTATTCTGAAATAAAACCAAAACAAAAATTACGTGCTATCTCAAGCTCCCTACAAAGACTCATTCCCCAACCGTAAAAAGGAAAAACAGTAAAGACGCTCGACAAACACAGAAACATGAGTAGCTTTGATTTGCTTGAAACTGTGTCGCATTATTATGAACCTGTGAACTTGCACACTTAAACATACCTTCAAATGCAAAGGGGATATAACAAGTATAAATCCGCAATTGAATAAACAGCTAATAATATCTAGTATAATCTCAACCTAGTTAAAATGTTGCCCTTTAAGACAAAAAAAAACTAATTATGTAAGGATGGATACCATTTCTCCCCCTTATTTTCAGGAATAGGCAAAGCAAGATAGCATAAAATATTAGACTCCTTGAAAACAAAATATCCCCCTAAATATGTGATCATAAAATATCAATTTTAAACACGGGGAGAAGGGAATAAATCATGTGATGGTGTAAAGTGAAACAAACACACAATAAGGCAACTCAAGAACAAATAATCCCAACTATGATGAAAAATATCAACATCAATTCAAAAAGATACCAAAATAAATAAACAATGAAGTTCATTACCCATCACTACACCAAAATGCACTATTAGTAACACTATTACACCGTTATCATTACTCACATTAATTTACTGTTAGTAATATCACATAAGTGTTAGTAATATTAATTCAATATTTTAAAAGTATTTTTTTCCAAAATAAAAAGGGTAAATATCCCTCCAAACCCAAACAAATGCCCTGACTTTACATTCCAAAGCAAAAGAAACTCTCAAAATATGCCTATAGCCAAACGACCTCCCACAATCTTCTATAAATCGACCTCCATAAAGTACCCATCACTGTCACCCTGATTTGGAAGATTCTCTCTTAAGGGTTTAGGGTTTGGAAAAATCGCGACATCTGGTTTGGAATACTTGTGACCTAGGCTTGGAATACTGTCTCTTTTTGGAGATCCTTCTGTTAATAGCTTCGATTTTGTAAAAAACATGAATTTAGAGTCTTTGATTTAGTATAAAACCATGGTTTAAGGGTTTTTACTTGTTCACTATGTTCTCTATCCTCGTTGTACGATTCGATTTTGGATCTTTGTCCATTATTTAGTGTTTGATATTTTTTTTAATTTCAGGTACTTAATTGATGTTGGGAAAAAGTTGAGAATTAAGCATTGAATCAGTTTCTCTTTATCTGGTATGCTCTCTAGCATAAAATAACTTCTTGTGAGTTTAGTCTACTTTATTATACAATATCAACATCTTTTTAGTGTAATGTCATTTTGTTCACAATATATATGTTTCTTTTTATTACACTTGGCTTATTTATTCATTGGTAATTAATCTTATAATCTTGGTTTATTAGGACTAACTTCGTACTATATTGGTACATAACTGTGTGAATTTTATTTGTGTATTTGGATTGAGATGGGATTTTGTGTATTGACTGTGTCCTTGTGAACTATTTCAATTAATTGTTCTTTTGTATTAATATGTGTGATGCGATGGGTTGCAATTAAATGGACTCATATGGTACTAAATTCTCATATCGTACAAATACTTTTGATCCCGGACTAATATTGTGAATAATTGGACAATGAATTAATTTTTTTGGTTGTTGATAGCAGTGAACTAATACATTGTACACCTTGTTCATTTTTCCATCTGTGTGTTTTTACCTTTAATTTTCGGTAAATGAACTTTTTTTATCTCTGCGTTGGTGATGAGGAGATAGGAGAAAATAGTCGTTAGTGTATGGTGTATGTAGGGGTAGAGTAAATTTATATTTGAAATTCCCCACTATATACCTCTTTTTAGTGTATAAACACACATTGGATTATGGTCGTTATACCATGCCTTTTGTGTATTAATTTTTGTTTTATAATCGATGCATATGATCGAGAACAATATGTTCTAAAATCATGATTATTGTTTTTCGATTTTTTGTTCTTGAATATATTTTGTTCACCATCCAAGGTCACACGTGTGTTTCACGTGTGTTGAGCGTCTGTTACAACTAGTTTTTCTTCTATGGGTTTTCATTAGTTTCTTTTGTTACATTAAGATTCTTGACCCGTACTTATTGGTTTCAGGAACACTGATTGTTATTGGGGAAGTTTCATATCTTGTGCCAAGGCAAATATTCATGTAATTTTGCTTCGATTGAATTTCTAATTAAAATTCCTTTTTAGTTTTTCTAAATTCATATTTCAATAATATCTGGGTGTTACTTTTCTTTTAGGTTTTTTATTTTGTAACATTTGACAAAGTTAGACAAATTACTTATGAATCCCTCTCTATGTCTAAATTGGAACATTGTTGATAAGAGAGGATGTGAAGCATGACAATTTGAGTTGTTGTCAAGCAGGTATGTAGTTAGTCTACTCTTCCCAGCACACCAAGTGGCAAGGTTAATATTTGTAATGTCCTTCTTTAACTTGAAAATTGTATACTCTAGTATTTAGGGAGAAGAAAAAATTCTTGTTTTGGGGAATTTTTCTTTTTAAAATTCATTTCTGGACGAAAAATTCTAAGACTATGTGAATAATTGCCTATGACCTTTTAATTAAATGACTTAGGGAATGATATGCTAATACCTTCAAGAATGTCTTCCAGGATGTTATTGATATATATATATATATATATGATGATCTAGTATGCAAGGAAATTTTCTTTTAGCAAGATCCGAGTGATTATAATAGGTGCAATCTTCAAGAAACCAAAGCAGAGTTAAATCTTGCAATAAAGAATGAGGAAACATACTGGAAGAAAAAGTCCAATTTAAAATAGTTTAAGATGGAAACTTAAACATCACATTCTTCCATTCCACTATCAAATCAAGGAGAAATCAAATATGCATCCATAAAATCAAAACTAGTAACTCAACATGGAAATATGATCAACAAGACATTCAAGAGTCCTTTATTCAGCACTTCAAGTCATATCTCACAGCCGAACCTACTGTTAGTCATCAAAAGTTGTTGTACTTTTGAATTAATACAAGACCATGTGTGACCACGTGGATAATTTCCTAAGGTATTGGTCCAAAAAATTCTTTTTTGGTGGAATTTTTGTTTTTAAAATTCTCATGCCTTTTCTCCCTTATTTGCTTATCTTATGTGATTTAATTGAAGAGTATGTTGTTGATTTAAAGGGATGTAATTTTGTAGGGGTTGTGTGGATCATGTTGGTCATTTATCACTACTGGAGCTTTGGAAGGAGCTCAATTTCTTTCTAATGGAGACCTGGTAAGCCTCATTGAGCAACAGTTTATGGATTGTGACAATATGAATTGTTTCTTTGCCATCATTATTCACTTTATCATGTTTTTTTTTATCATGCCTTGCCCATATTTTTATAAAATTGTAAACATTAGCTAGTGTTTAATTATAATCTATAATACCCCGTGATTTCTAATGATTTGAAAATGGGTTATATTTTAAAGTAACGGATTAATGGGATTTTATAATTAATTAACTCATTTGGGTTTTATCCGAATGGTGGATATTAAAATGTATGATTATAAATATTACTTAAATATATTTAGGTAATATATGAATGTGATGATTATTGATAATTGCTGTGAGATATAAATTCGGTAATTTGAAATTTTAGTCAGACGCGGTATGGGACGTGTCATGACTAATTTGTTAAATTAAAAAGGAAATTTATTTTCTATCAACCTTATAGTCATTTCGACTGAGTCGTTGCATCCGAAAGGTTTAAAATAGTCAGAAAAGTCTATTTGGATGTTGGTTGTGGGTCTTAGGTCATTTGGAAATGAATAGACAACCCAAAAGGGCATTTTGGTCATTTTTATAAGGGGGATGAATAGTGATTTTGGATTTTCTCCTATTATAAGTATTTGAAGATTAAGTGTACGTGGGTTATTCATCTCATCTACACAAAATAGATAAGTCATCTTCCTAGAGAGAGTAAAAGGTTTCTTGGGAAGAGAAGAGTTTACTCGGGAAGGAGAAGAACTAAGAACCAAGGGTCACCACCACCAACCACCACCGGAGGTTGACCGGAGAAGGGAGAACCACCTGAGATATACTACAACAAAGGATCAGACCTTCATTAGAGCCAAGTTTTTGATAATGGCAATCTAAGTTTGTATATTGTCCATGTTAGAATAGTTATAAAAACAGATGATTTTTCATGTTTGGAAGAAATAGTGGAGTTGTTAAATGGATTTATGGAAACTGAAAATATATAGGAATCAAACCTCATGTTGTAGGTAGTTAGTAATTCACGAAATAATCATGTATCTGTTGAAGAAATTCTGAAAACCATTGATGTGTTCTTGAAGATAATATGTTGATAATTTTCTGGAAAAAGGTGGATATAAACATGACTTTAAGTCAATCTCTTGATGATTCTAGGATGTTTAGAGCATTAGAAATCATTCATATATGTTGATATATCATGTAGTAAGGATTATATGTCATTTGGGTTGTTAATATGAAGGTTTGAATGATAAAAAATGGCTAAACCCGTAGTTGCAGAAATGCAAAAAAATTGGACTGATACCAGGGCGATCGATCGATCGACCCCCTGCCTTCGATCGATCGACCTCCCTAGGACTGTTAAATTTGTTTCTTTTTAATGTTGTTTCTTATCCCAAACCTTTTGTAGATCTTTGGCGATTTTTAATTGGATATTATGGGACTTAGAGAAGATCAGTAAGCCCTAGATAAGATTTGAATTAATTTTATTCCGATTTAATTGATTAGAATAATGATAATTAAATTAAAGGAATTTCTGTTACTAGATTCATTTGTTGGATTATAATTGGTATGAATGAGGGTTTAAGATAGGACCAGTAGGGGTGATTGAATATAACACCTGGGTATCCTTAAGTTTACAAGAAGGTTTAATCCTAAGTGAAAGAAGATGTGTTTATAAGAGATTTGAAACTATCAGTTTTAACCCTAATTAAAGGAAGAGTTTAATTCATAGTACTTCGGGAAAGATGATGATATGGACCAGTAGGGTATTAGTGACTTCTTACTGAATATATGTTGAGTAAAAACGTATTTGAACCTTGAGTGTTGAGTAAGGATCGGGGGTTAATTAAATTAAGAAGTAAAGTTATGATATTTTAATACGTGGGATTTAAAGAGATATAATGCTACGTATGGGAATCATTTAAGGGTAATATGAGTACCTAGTTGATAGTATATTATAGGTATGATAATGCCTATTTGATTGATTGACGATTATGTGTATGACATACCTATCTTACTTGCTATCGACGGGAGGTTTTTGCGTGAGGGAAGTCATATCCTGATGAATCCATGGGATCTTTAATTTGTCGCTCAAGAACATAGGTCTATGAAAGACTTATCGAGGAGTTGATAAGTCCGCTGACTATGGGAACGTAGGTATGTGAGTGGCCCGTGGGTATGAGAACTATGTTCGCCTCCAATTTGTATGTTGTTGTTTGTGGTTCGAGGAATCCTTACAGAACCTTTAGTCCCCTATTCGGCGACCATCGATATTGGGACATGATAACAGAGTAATGCATTGCACCGCAACAGTGACTCGGGGTGCCGTATTATATATATATATATATATATATATATATATATATATATATATATATATATATATATATATAATGAATTAAATGAATGAATGGATATATTTTGTGGTTAAATAATCTACTGTATGATAATTGCAGATAACGGTGAATTGAGAAAACAATTGAAGTAAGTTAATGAATAGTTATTGAAGAGATTAATTCATATTAATGAGAAATGATTCAGGTTAACGGGAAACGATTTATATAGAATGTAAATTAATGATTATATGACGTATGGTATGGGACATACGGGGTTATAATCTGGGATGAAATCATATTATGGAAATCAGTAATGAGGAACTATTAACTAGGAGGTTAATAGGAAACGTTAAGTGTGCACTCTAGTTGAGAGGTGAGAATAGCAAGTGAGAGTTTGAAACTAACATGTACATAATAAATGCTTTATTTCACTTGTTAAATACTTTCTATTTTAAAAATCATTTTCACAATCGGGCTCTGACCCGTTTCCTTGCATATTTTCTTTTCTATTGTATCTTTTATATCAGGTGTCCAGTAGCAGGGATGCCAACCTTAGCGGATTATGACAAGCTATGGAGCTACGAAGTTTTGCTTAGATGCCTATCTTCATTTGATTCACAGTATTCTTATAGTTAGGGCATATCGCCCAAAGGATTTCAGTTATCACTTTCTATCGGAGTCATATACTATTGTGTTCGTGTCATTTTTAATACATTTGTTATTGTTGGGATTACTGTAATGGATTAATATTATTTGGGAATGTTTATTCCAATTGCATTTAAATTCTTTTGTGTTATCTGTTCATTTATAAGTGTTGTAGAATAAAATGTGTTGTGTTATTCTTAAACTAAAAATGGATTTGTTGAAATTAAAATTTGGAAAGTTTTTAACACCAGCTTAATTGGGTATTGGGTGAGTTGTAAATGTTTTCGATAGTGATGCTAAAAATGAGCCTACTATATATTCTATTTTAATTTGGTATGGGGCTGGCCACCCGGTATTTAATTAGGCGGGGTGTTACATAATCTTTTTTCAAAGCATATAAAATGTAGGAACTAAATGAATATCATCCTTTTATATCTTATAGAACTTTATATCTTCACAAAATAAAAAAATATCTTAAAGCAATAAAAATGATATATTAATTAGGTCATTGATCTATATTTTTCTTCAAGTTGTTACGATTTGATGAGATAATTCTTTTTAATTTTTTGTTTGAACCATCGATAAAATATATCTTCAACGCAATATTATGTACTATTGTTAATCATTCTTCTAGTTGAGGTCATTCTCTCTCAGATTGTGTTTTATCTTTTAACTTGAATTTTGTTGATAATCATACGCATATTTCTCTATTTGATATGATTTCTTTATCTACCCTTTATCGTAGTGGCTTGACCACTTCAAATTTCATGGAGATGGAAAAGTTGTACGAGACATACAAAGATAAAGATTTGATTCAATTTGATATTTTCAGGCTTGCTAAAATATTTTTGTTATGCATACACAGGGAAAAATCTTTACATTTATTCTACCACACTTTCAAGACTGTCTAATTTTAGATGCATCTGCATTTACCCGTTGTTGATGTAAAAAAATAGATTATATCTAATTATTTAATCACAGATAAATAAAATGAGACAAAGAACTTTTAAAGTGGTTCAGCCTTATAAGAATGGCCTATGTCAACTGATTCTGTTATTGCTGACTGTTTGAGAATTCTCGATTACAAGTTTTCTCAAGAAATTCCGGTCTCCTTACAATGAGGATAATACAATGTATTTATAGCCCTAAGGATGTAATATGAAAGGGTAATATATTAAATGCCCCTTATTCGTATACATCTGTATGATAATAAGCATTTAATGCGCAGTCAAACTGTTGGGTTATCTTGCTATTAATGCTTTGTTCGAGGTGTAGCTCGGACCGCCTAAGCTGCTCCGACCGCGTAAGTTCCTCGGTGCTCAAAAGTTCCTCGGAGAGTTCTTATAGGTCGGAGCGTCTGAGTTGATCGGGGAAGCAGAGTTCCTCGTTGCAGTATGGTTCCTCAGAGTCGAGGTGTTGTTCGTAAGTGTTTGTCATTGCCACGTAGATTGCCACGTGTCTTCACCCAGTTGAGCCATGTCAGCAGACTAAATTTGGTATCAACAGAAACCCCCAATGTTTCATAGTTCAAAATTTGAGGAGTGTGGAACATTCTTTGTCGATATATGGCGGTTTTAAATGATCATCCTGAAATTTAGGAGTATTTTCTTTTGAATTTATTTCTCTTTCCAAATTCGTAGAATCGTCCTTTTTTGAATTTTTCTTAATCGCTTCGATTCCCGCGCCTCTTTTGTCTGTTTAGCCGCCAGTAACGTAACCGTCTCTTTTTGTAATCATTACTTTTACCCTTTCCCAAGGAAAAGTATTTAAACGTTGCACAAAATCCCATCGTCTTCTACTTTTTCAAATTTGTCTCTTTGAGTTTTCTATCGTCTCTCTCTCTCCTGTGCGTTCATCTCTTCCATCGTTTGTTGTCAACAGACTCATCCCTTTCCTGTAAGATTTTATTCGTTCTCTTTGATTTCCTTCTTTCATCATGGTTTATCCTGTAGAATCAATTGATAAGTTTCGCTCTGATTTCTCCATTCCATCATGGGTTATTTTGGAAGAGCTTTCTTAAACTTCAGACTATTTTCGTTTGGCTGAGGGACATTGGTTCCCCAGTCTCTTTGTTGCTGAGTGTGGCTTTTCTTTTCCCCCAAACCCTCTATGTCTGGAATTCTGTCAATACTTTGATGTGGTTCCTGCACGAATAGCCCCCAACACATGGAGAATAGTTAACGGTGTTTATAGACTAAATTAAATTCATGGAACCCATATAGGAATTCCTGAAATCATGTTTTGTTATAGATGGGTTGTGGGCGATAATACTTTTCATTTAAAAATTAGGTTTTTAAATAGAGCTTTAGTGGTCAATCTCCCAGATGCCAATAGGGACTACTTTGAGCATGGGGTTGTTATGAAAAATTGGCAACACCCTCCATTAACTGGAGATGATGTTTACCAGGGTCCCAGATGTCCTCCCTATGGCAATGGGATAGGTTGTTTTTATTTTATTTTATTTTCAAAATTATGCTTCATTTGTGTTTGATAAAATGTGCCACTGATATTTTAATTTTGATTTATTTGCAGTTGATAACAAAAGAAAGTGTCCAAAAGAGGCAGACGTTAATATAAGGCACTTAAAACTTATCTAGAGTTTGCATCAGACTGTTGCCGACGAGCATATTAGGTCAACTTCATATCTGCTTCAGTACAAGAGTTACACATCCTCTTTTACTACTCGTCCAGTGATAAGCGACGCAGAACCCATACCAGCCTCTACAAGTTCTTCACCTGAATCACATATACCTTTGAGTGAAAGGATGAAGAAAAAAAGGCCTCCTACCCTTTTTGAGAAACCTGCCTCTGGTGCTGGAGAGGCAAAAAGAAGTAATCTTGATGTCCCAGGAGAAGGGACAAAGAAAATTGATGCATCTTCCTCGGCTGCTCCTATGAAGGTTGTCGAGAAGCCTCCAGTGGCCCTGAGCAAAGCTGCTGCTCTAGGCGAGGTGATTGTCATTTCTCCGACTAAGACTACAACGTTAGTCGATAAAGTTGATGCTCCTCTGAGGAGGATGAAGAAAAGCTCCTCTGTCAATTTAGCTGAATCCATCTCTCAGCCCCAAACTAGTGGTGTTCCCACTTTTGTTCCTCCGAGCTCTATTATGAGCTCGGTGAAGACTTGGATCATTCCCGAGATCCAAGGTATTGAAGAAAACCTTTCTCGGGACACTTATACCACATTAGCAGCTCGTCACATTGCTTCTGTAAGTCTTACAGTCTTAAATTTTCATTCTTTTCTTTTTGTATCTGTTCCCTGACTTGCTTTCGTTTTCTTTTCACAGTTGGTGAGCTATTTTAATATAATTTTGAAGAAAGATGAAGCTATTAAATCTTCAAGTTCCTCATCTAGTGTAGAGGAAGCTTTGGTAGGGCTGGCGTAGTCTCTGAAAGATTCTCGTCAGAAATATAATGATGATAAAGTAGTCTGGGAGAAAAAGCTTACTTCGACTGAGCAGGAAAAGGCTCAGGTTATTGAGGTCTCCAAGGGGTTGGAGAAAAAAATGAATGATTTGGAGAAGAAGAATAAAGAGCTCGAAGGGAAGCTCAAAAATGCTGAGGAGTTTGAAGATAAACTCAAGGCTGCTGAGGAGGAGTTAGGTCGACTTCGGGAAGTAGGTCGTCAGAAGGAGGAAATTGAGAGTAAATTGAAAGCTGCTGATGACCTTCTTTCCGAGAAGCTTTCCTCGAAGAAGGCAAAAAGGAAATTGGTTGTTAAGAAATCCTTCAACGCAGGCTGGGATAAAGGGTGGAACAAAGGCTTGGCTTCCATGATGTTGCAAGTAGAATATGGCAGCCTCAAATACTTTAGAGATGGGTGGGTCGCTGCTCTACAAGAGATGAGAGTTGAGGAAAATTTTGAATTATTTTAGCGACACATCCCTGGCCCCCCTCCGACTCCTGAAGACGAAGAAGAGGACGAAGCTGCCTCTGAGGAGTCTTCCATGGTGATGGGAGATCAAGTTTTTCATCCCCCATCCATCCAGCCTACTAACGAGGAATTTCAGCAACTCGTTACTTCATCTGAGCAACTTCCAAGAGCAACTCTATGTTCCCTCCGAGCAACTTACCTCCTCGTCCCAGCCTCCCGAGAAAGTTTTGGGAGACAAGGAAAAGGTGTAGAGTTGTTCGGGTTTCTCTTTATTTTTCGTTGTCAAATGTATCCCTGAACATGTAACTCTGAACTTTGTGATATAATAAAAGTTGAACTTTTGTTTATGCATACTATTGTTTCTCTTCTTCATGCTCTGTTTGAACTCTTATTGATTATTGGTTTTTCTTCCTTTACTAGTTTCTGGCCAGGATGGAATTATTGACTGCTCATGATACAAAACTGTTACGGCAATGTAATGAGTATTTCAAAGCTGGTCATACAGACATGAGTGCAGCTCAAATCATTGACATCCTCGATCAAGATGCTTCAGAGCAAGCAATCGAAGCCTATAAGTACTTGAAGTGCCTACTCGACCGTGCAGTGGCTAACAACGTAGCATACTATGATATGATTGAGGATCTCTAAGGTACTCTTGAAGAACTTCAGTAACAATATAAGGAATCCACTGCCCTTTTGCACGAGGGGTATGAGAAAAAGTATCAGCAAATCTATGCCGATAAGGGATATGATAAACGGTTTGCTTCTTACGACGTGCGGGAGAGAACGTTGAAGGCTGAGGTCGAAGAGCATAGACAGATAGCTGAACTATTAGAGTAAGAAAATAATAACCTGCAAAGAGAGGTGTCTCAGTTGAAGTCTGCAACTTCCACCTCAAATGCTTTGATCCTAGTGACTGACGAGGGATTCTCTTTCTTGGAGGTCGAAAATGACAACCTGAGGGATGAATTAGAAACCTTGAAGAGGTCTGGCCCATCTACATCTACTCGAGGACAAGCGAGAGCTCCGTGGGGATGAGCAAGATCTGCTCGGATTCCTGTCGAGGAACAGAGGACTCAATCTGCTCTAGAGAACTATGCCTTCCAACTGATGGAAAAGAACCAGGCATTTGCTGAGATGTCTAAGAAGATCAGGGATCAGGAAGAGAATCTTTCTGCACAGAAGTCTGTCTTAGAGAATAAAGAACTCTTTATCAAAAATCTCCACGAGCAGCTGGAAAGATTGACATATCAATTCCACAAGCAGCCTAGAGAATTCTGGATGGCTGGCTACAATGAGGCTCTCTACCATTTGGATGATCGTATCCAAAATGCAAACAATAAAGGTTACAAACAAGGATGGTTGAACGCCTTAGGTGTGCTTCAACTGGAACAAGGTCATTACCTGTGGGATTACCATAATCCTGGGCTGCTCGACCTACTAGTGCCACCATTCAAGCTTGATATTAGTTGGATCCCTGCTCTGGCCATCCCTCAGTGTCTGATTTCCAAATACCTCGGCGATTACAATCTCCATTCCAATGTTGAGATATCTCGTCCCGAGCACCTACTCAATCGACCATCTGTGATGAATATCAGGATGCTTGAAGATCTTAACTTCATAAATTCCCCTTACGCTTTAAATGATCCACCTGCTGGCGAGGAACCTGTTTTAAAAGCAGAGGGGAAGAAACTAATAGAATATGAATCTTAATGTAATAAATTTGTATTTCATTCTTGATGTATTTGGTTCTACATTTAATGAAATAATTTTATTTACAAATCTTGACTGCCATTGTCTTGTAATTATAAAACACTTTACATTTGTGCATGTATATCTGTTAAAAAGATAACAACATCGTGTTATTTATCAATCAACTGGAGTAAGACTTATTGTCGACTATCTTGAATTTGTGGTATTTAATGACTAACCAAAATTGATGATATTTTGTTTCTCGACCAACTTGGTAGTAATTTAAAAAGTCACGAGTATCAAAATTTTGCTCGATCACATTCTCGTACTCATAAAATCTTTCCGACCAACCAAGGTCGGTAAATTTTTCTTCTCGACTAACTACAATTAGTGGGTTTTTCTTACCAACCAATCTTTGGCACTTTTTGGAATAGTTTTACTTCCCAACCAACCTTAGTTGGCATTTTCAAGAATATATTTACTTCCTAACCAACCAAGTTGGCTTTTTTAGGAATAGTTTTACTTCCCGACCAACCTTAGTTGGCGTTTTCGAGAATATATTTACTTCCTAACCAACCAAGTTGGCATTTTTAGGAATAGTTTTACTTCCTGACCAACCTTAGTTGGCATTTTCGAGAATATATTTACTTCCTAACCAACCAAGTTGGCATTTTTAGGAATAGTTTTAATTCTCGACCAACCTTAGTTGGCGTTTTCGAGAATATATTTACCTCCTAACCAACCAAGTTGGAATTTTTAGGAATAGTTTTACTTCCCGACCAACCTTAGTTGGCGTTTTCGAGAATATATTTACTTCCTAACCAACCAAGTTGGCATTTTTAGGAATATATTTACTTCCTAACCAACCTTAGTTGGCATTTTTAGGAATAGATTTGAGTAGTCCGAGATCTACTGAGTAGTGTGTAGCACTAGAATTCCGCAAAAAAATTCCAATAAAAGGAAAGAAACTGGGCAGAACATTGTCACTTTATTCATACTGATGAAACTGCGTTACATGAGAGTTTACATTACTGATAATACTTGTGCAGGTGCTCTGCATTCCATGCATTCTTAAACTCCTCCCCCTCCAAAGTTTCTATTTTGTATGTCCCCGGTCGAATAACTTCCTTAACTCGGTAGGGTCCATGCCAGTTTGCTTCCAGTTTGTTGTGCTTTTGAATCACCTTTTTTATCACATAGTCTCCTTCCTTCAAGTTGTACTTCTTCAGTCTCTTGTTGTATAACAAAGTTGTTCGTTGCTGGTAAGTAGCGTTTCTAATGGATGCTTCTTCCCTAACCTCCTCGAGCATGTCCAAGTCTAACCTTCTCATTAAATCGCTGATAGGAGAATTGAAATTCAGTATTCTGTGTGTTGGGAGACCCAATTCGGCGGGTATAACAACTTCACTTCCAAATGCCAGCATATATGGAGATTCCCCTGTTGCTGCTCGGGGAGTAGTTCGGTAAGCCCATAACACTGATTGTAGCTCGTTGATCCAATTTTCTTTCGCATCATTCAGTCTTTTTTTCAAACCATTCAGCAGCGTTCTATTTGTCACTTCAGTTTGTCCATTTCTTTGAGGATGGCCTGGTGCCGAGTGTATCTTCAAGATATTTGACTGATGACAATAGGCAGCGAACTCCTCGTTGTCAAATTGTGTTCCATGGTCTGTGATGAAGGCATGAGGAACACCATATCGACAAATGATGTTCTTCCAAATAAATTGGTACACCTTGTCATACGTCATATCAATGAGAGGCTCAGCCTCAACCCATTTAGTAAAATAATCCACAGTGACCACGAGATACTTAAACCTTCCCTTGGTCGTTGGCAGTGGCCCAACCAAATATATTCCCCATATGGCAAATGGACAAAGGGAAGTAATGGGTGTCAATAACGCTTGGGGAGTTCTTCGGATGGAGGAGAAGCGCTGACACTTGTCACATTTCTTAGCATAGGCTATGCAATCATCCCTCATCGTCGGCCAGTAGTATCCTTGAGTCATCATTCTTTGCAAAAGTGTCCGACCTTCTACATGGGCTCCACAGGATCCTTCATGGACCTCTTCAATCAAATCTTTCACCTCGTTTGGATGCACACATCTTTGCAAACCTGCTATAATTTCTCGTCTGTATAGAATACCATTAGTCAGTACATAACGAGCAGCCTTAAACTTCAGTTTCTTAGCTGCAAGTTTGTCAGTTGGTTATTCCCGTTTCTCAATATATGCCCTGATGGGATCCATCCATGATGACCCTAAATCGAGGGTATTAAAGTTTATCGTCAGATCTTCAACTATACTCCGACCAGCTAAAACTTCAATTGGGATTTTTCTTCGCAGCTCGGTATGAGTAGGTGATGCTAATCGAGCTAAGGCGTCTGCTCTTGCATTCAGAAAATTCTGACACCAATTCCTTCGCCTTTGCATGATATCTTATCATTAATTATCCTTTGGCTACATATACTCCCATCATTTGATTTATGACCAATTGCGAGTCACTGAAAATAGTAACTTGTTCTGCCCCCATGGTTTTCACCAAACTAAGACCTGCAATCATGGCTTCATATTCAGCCTCATTATTGGAAGCTTTGAATTGGAATCATAGGGCGTATTCCATGTCGACCTCGTCCGGACTGTTCAAAACTATCCCTGCGCCACATCCTGTAGTGAAGGATGAACCATCCACATACAGACTCCATATAGGCAACTCGTCTTCAAATTGCTGATCTGACAGAGTTACTCGGTGGAAAATTTGCTGCTTCCTTTCACCATCTCCTGATATTTCTTTCTATTCGTCGATCATCTTTTCTTGCCCTTTTACCAACCTAAGCTGGTCTGGGCTTTAATTCGATGATCCTGTAACATCTACTTACCCTTTTACCAAGCTAAGTTGGTCTGGGCTTGCATTTGATGATCCCGTAACATCCACAGGTTGATCAGCGAGCAACTTTTGCTCCTCGGGGGTATCAGGATAGGTGAAATCTGCTATAAAATCTGCTACCGCTTGCCCTTTTAGTGATGATTTGGGTTCATAAACTATATCATATTCACCAAGTTCTATTGCCCAGCACATCAATCTTCCTGACTTTTTTGGTTTATGAAGGGCTTGCCTCAATGGCATATCAGTATATATTACTATGGTATGAGCCTGGAAGTATGGCTTCATTATTCTACTTGCCTCGATCAATGCTAGTGCCAATTTTTCCATCTTTGGATATCTGATCTCTGCTCCTCGAAAGGCCTTACTCGTGTAATAGATCGGTTTTTGCACTCCATTCTCCATTCTTATCAATGTCGAACTAACTGCATTCTCGGACACTGCCAGATACAAGTATAATTTTTCTCCCATCACTGGCCTGGATAATAGTGGGGGTGCTCCCAAATATCTCTTCAAGTCTTGGAAAGCCTTCTCACATTCATCATTCCACTCAAAAGTTTTTCAGAGCGTTTTGAAGAATGGGAGACATCGATCAGTTGCTTGCGATACAAATCTGTTGAGTGCTGCTACTCGTCCTATAAGACTTTGCACCTCTTTCTTCGTCATTGGGGATCGCATCCCTAACAGAGCTTTGATTTTTTTAGGGTTAGCTTCAATGCCTTGCTGATTGACAATGTACCCGAGAAACATGCCTTCTCGTACTCCAAATATGCACTTCGTCGGGTTCAACTTCATTTGATATTTATCCAGTTGATCAAAGGTCTGGCTTAAGTCAACTAGATGATCATCATCTTTCTTGCTCTTTATTAGCATATCATCAACATAGACTTCCATATTGCAACTGATTTGTTCTGCAAATACTTTGCTCATCTGCCGCTGATATGTTTCACCTGCATTTTTCAAACCAAAAGGCATAACGTTATAACAGTAAGTTCCCTTAGGGGTAATGAAAGAAGTACTATCCTTGTCTTCAGGTTTCATTTTAATCTGGTTGTAACTAGAATAAGCATCCATGAAGCTCAGCAGCCCGTGTCCCGAGGTAGCGTCCACTAGTTGATCAATTCGGGGCAACGAAAAGTGGTCCTTTAGGCACGCTTTGTTGAGGTCGGTGAAGTCTACACACATCCTCCATTTTTTGTTCTTCTTTTTCACCATCACCACATTTGCTAACTAGTCTGGATATTTAACATCTTCAATAAAACAAGATTTCTAGAGCTTCTCGACTTCCTCCTGTATTGCTTGATTCTTCTCGGGACTGAATACTCTTCTTCTTTACTTCACAGGCTTGATCCCCTTATTCACATTGAGTTCGTGACATAAGAAATTTAGGTCTATCACAGGTATATCCTCATGACTCCACGCAAAATTTTGCTTTCTTCTTCTTAGGAAAGTTATCAATTTCTGCTTTAGTGAGGCCTCTAACGACGAACCTACTTGAGTAGTTCATTCAGGGTGATCGTCGTCCAGGATGATGTTTTCAGTAGCTTCCACCACTTGACCCTTCACGAGTTGCGACTCATCTCTAGGATCCAATTTTTCAATTTCTGCACCTTCATCCACTTGATAGGTGATGGTCTTTTTCCTTGATTCCTCTATTTCCTCTTGCTCGGCGGATGAATAATAGCATTCTCGAGCTACTTTCTGATCACCTTTCACAACTCCTACTCCAAAATTTATTGGAAATTTTAGGCATTGATGTACCGTGGATGGTACAACTTCGAACTTCTTCAATCCTACTCTTCCCATGATGATATTGTATGATGATTGAACATTCTTATCCATCACAAAGAAGCGTATTCTTTCTGTTCGACAAGCAGGCCACGTACCAATGAATATATCCAACTTTATCATCCCAAGTGGAAATACTTTCTCGCCAACAAAATCGAGGAGGGGTCTATGATAAGGCTCCAGTTGAGATAGCTTTAGATTTAAACTGTCGAAGCACGAGTAGAACATAATGTCTACCGAGCTACCATTGTCTACCAGTACTCTTGAAATCATTACCTCCTATATCCTCATTTTGATCACCAATAGGTCATCATGAGGATATAGAACACCTGCGAGGTCATTTGTTGAGAAACCAATGACCAATTTCTCTTTGTTCACCTTTATCGGGCGATCCTCCTCAGCTATATTTATTCGTTAAATGTATGAGCAAGCTTGAGCCTCACAGAGGTAAGCTTTTCTCTCGGCAGTAAGGTCTCCTCCTCCTGCATCTCCACCTATAATAACATTACAGTCAAATGACCCAAAGCGTATTAAAAATACCTCACGTTCTGGCTGCCTTGGTCTCTTGGAAGATCGGGGTCGTCTTCTGGATCAACTTCATGGTCTCTCTTCTTGTTCTCCTCTGCTCGACGAGGAGATCTAGACCTCTCTCTTTCTCGATCGTTGTTTCTTCTATCATTCCTCCGATCAACATACTTTGCCAGTTTTTCTCGTCTGATGAGTGTTTCAATCTCATTCTAAAGAGCTATGCAATTTTTGGTCATATGGCCATGATCTTTGTGAAACTCGCAATATTTTGCTTTATTTCTCCTGTCTGGGTCTGACTTCATTTTCTCTGGCCAATTTATTTCCTCGTTGTTCTTGATTTCTTCTAGAACGTGGTTGATGTCGTTCTTCAAAGGAGTATAATTATCAAATTTCTTCAATACTTCCCATGACGACCTTGTTCTTGAGTGTTTGTCACTACCATTGTTCTTATGCTCTTTCTTCTTAGCTTTATCACCTTCCATCTTGGTTTCTTTGGCATCTATATTCTTCTTCGCAACCATAGCCTCCTCGGCATTCATAATCTTGGCCGCTTTTCCCATCAGATCTGACATAGTTCTAGGTGGATCTTCGGCCAAAGTGTAGTATAACTTGTAGGGCAGTAGTCCACTCATCAAGGCGGTAATCGTTATCTTTTTCTCATAATCAATGACTTCGAGCTTCTCGTTATTAAAACGAGTTATATAATCTATGGTACTTTCACCAGCTTTTTATCTAACACTTAACAAATGCGCTACTCGTTTAACTGGCTTTGCCCCAAAACAGAAATTCCCAATGAATAACTCGACCAGTTGAAAGAAAGTTTAGATCTTACCCCGAGGAAGGTTATTATACCATATTTGAGCCGATCTGGTAAGAGTTCCCAAGAATTATCTGCATCTCATCTCATCTGGAACAGCATAGATGTCGGCTGCAGCTTGGTATTGTTCTATATGAAGGACAGGATCGGTCTTTCCATCATATTTGGGGGTCACAACAGGTTCTTTGAACTTTGATGGTGTTGGAAAATCTACAATGGCTGAGACAAAAGGTGTTACTTGAACAAAAGTTCATTGTAGAGGGTTCTTGGCTTTAGCCATTTCCCCTAATCTATCCTCCAGCCTCTGAATAGAGCCTTTACACGCATCGTTTCCTTCCTCGGGCCTGTTGGTTCGAGCAACTGATCGCGTTGATGTGGCTTCCTGGGATCTATCTTGGCGAGTAGCTGGTCGCGACTGGGCAAATTCTTCTCTTAAATCTGATGGTCGTCGAAAACTCCGCGATGCGGCTCTAGGAGGACTTTTGCTCCTCCTAGGACCTAACCGATCAAAAGGAGATACTCAGCTTAATCTTTCTAGCGCACTAGTCCTTTCTGGAGAGAGAGTGATTTGTTGTTCAGTATCTGTGGCTCGTACCGAAGAAGTTAGTCAAGGTTGATAAGAAAAATTTTCAGACTCCTCAGTACGATATGAATCGGTACGCCTAGTACGCAAAGAAAGTAAACGGGTATTTCTTTTAATACTTCGCGATTTTGAGTGGGTTGGTTCACCGCCATGGAGGGTTCGTATGAGTTATCGCATAGTTTCTTGCATGACTGTTTGTCCCTGAGCCAGATTTGTCATTATTCCATCCAGATCTAGAATATTTGGCGAAGCAGATGGATTTGGAGGGCTTCCAGCGTTTCGATTGCTGGCATCTGGAATATCAGCCATTTGTGATGAATTGTTTTTAATGAAAAATGATATTACCAGTCGTTTCCCACAAACGGCGCCAATCTGTTGATGTAAAAAATTAGATTATATCTAATTATTTAATCACAGATAAATAAAATGAGACAAAGAACTTTTAAAGTGGTTCAGCCTTATAAGAATGGCCTACGTCCACTGTTTCTGTTATTGCTGACTGTTTGGAAATTCTCGATTACAAGTTTTCTCAAGAAATTACGGTCCCCTTATAATGAGGATAATACAATGTATTTATAGCCCTAAGGCTGTAATGTGAAAGGGTAATATATTAAATGTCGCTTAAGCGTATACATCTATATGATAATAAGCATTTAATGCGCAGTCAAACTGTTGAGTTATCCTGCTATTAATGCTTTGTTCGAGGTGCAGCTCGGACCGCCTAAGCTGCTCGGTGCTCAAAAGTTCCTTGGTGCTCAAAAGTTCCTCGGTACTCAAAAGTTCCTCGGAGAGTTCTTGTAGGTTGGAGCGTCTGAGTTAATCGGGGAAGCAGAGTTCCTCATTGCAGTATGATTCCTCGGAGTCGAGGTGCTGTTCGTAAGTGTTTTTCGTTGTCACGTAGATTGCCACGTCTCTTCACCCAATTGAGCCATGTCAGCAGACTAAATTTGGTATCAACACCCGTATTCTTGTGTACATTTAGAAAAGTGATATGGAACTTCTTGTGATTCTCAAGTATTAGGATTCTTGAATTTCCATGCAATCACTTTGGGGAACTGTTTTGTTCATTTATAATAAATTTGTATAATCTTAGGGAACTAAGATTGACTGGAGTTTATTTATATGAGGCAAGTCGATTGAAACCATTACTAATGCTTTCTGAACTGAGGTTACATCACCTATCAAGTTGCAATATTACAGGTGGCATACTTATATACGAGCTTCTAAACCTTACTCTCCCATCTTCATTGAATCCGGATTATAATTTTTTAAACTCTCTAATCCAAAATCAGATGTAAAATCTAACATCCTTTTCAATCCTTGATCTCTCGGGATGTTATTTGCAAGGTAATGTCCCTTACCTCCCTCAACTACACACTTTATGTGTTTTTTTTAGAGAATCACCAGATTTATTAGAATAATTGGTAGATTGGCCCTACCAAGGTGGCCCTGTAAGAGAAAATGAGAAAAAATGAAAGGCAAAAAAAGAAAAAATAATTGAAGAATCTTAATGAAGAATTTTAAGAGAATGAACCCCTAAAAGATCCATCCTATATTGGCCTTTGGCTGCTAAAGGGAGATCTTTAACTATATTGAAGCAGTTGTTGGCTTGAGTTTTCACCGCATGAGAGGCTAGAATATCTACCACTTAATTGGATTCTCTCCAAATATGACAATATGAGATAGACATTTGATGTTCCATGGATTTGATGACATTGATATCTGACAAAATGTTCCAAGAAGGGGCTTTAATATGACCTTTGAGGATGTCAATGAGCATTTTAGAATTTGATTCAACTATAACTGATTGAAAGTTTAAAGATAAGGAAATATGCATACCCCTTAGAATGACAAAGCATTCAGCTTTATTATTTATGCAGATGCTCTCATAGGATGAAAAGGCTTAAATTAAGATACCTAGATGATTTCTCAAAATCCCACCTGATCCTAAAGGTCCTAGGTTACCTTTGGAAGCACCATATGTGTTTAATTTCACCACCCCCTCTTTAGGTCTGATCAACTTTGTGATTTCAAAGGAACAAGGCTTAGGACTCAATGATTTTAGCTTGAAAGTCTAAAACACATGCTCAAATAGGGAATGATTGGACTTGAGATTTTTATTCCTGATGCCGGTCCTCATAAGATCAGTGATATGCTGAATAAGAGAATTTTTGTTCATATGGATTCCTTCATATCGAGCTTTGTTTCTACGCTTCCAAATTTCCCACACTATAGCCCATGGAATGATCAAGAATAAGTGTTGGAAAAAGTCTTGATAAGGTTTTTTTAACCACCAAGACATCAAAACAGTGTTGAAGGAAGAAAATGAATTCCAAATATTTTTAGAAATAATTTCGAATATTTTAAGCTAAAGGGCCCGAAATGAATAAGTGATGAAAATCGTCCATATTATTTGAGCAACAATGACAAATGGACACCAATGGAATACGCATGGCTTGTATAGAATCATCTAGGGGAACAATTTGGTGATAGCACTTCCACATAAAAGTAAAAATTCTATGAGGCATATCTAACTGGCAAGTGAGATTGCAAATAAGGGAAGAAGTTTTGGATGTTATCATAAGTTGCCAAGCAGATTTAGAAGAAAATTCCTCATCATATCTTGGTTTTCAGTATCTTTTCCCATCAATAATGATTAAAGCAGCTTCTGCTTGAGTTTCTAGCTTAAGACTTTTATAAGTGGGGGATCCACTAAATTTGGGCCTGCTATTATACTTATTCCAGAAAACTTCAAACCAAAGGTTAGAATTAGTGGAGAGGTTCCACCAAATTTTGATGCTGAAAGCCTTTAGCAAGTATGGGAGAAGTTTGAAACCTAATCCACCTTCAGAAACAGGATAACACATTTCATGCCATTTCTTCCAATGATGTCTATGCCCATAATCTTTAGTTTCTCACCATAAAAAAATACTGAACATGTTGTGAACAATGTTAATGGTTTTAGTGGGGGGATTCAGAGCTGTTACTGTATGAATAGGGATAGAAGACAACATTGAATTGATTAAGGTTCTACGACCAGAGAAAGTAAGAAATTTAGTTTGCAAGGATGAAATTTTCAGTTTAATCTTATGGATACGACCTTCAAAGTAAGCGTGTTTCTTTCTCCCATGGAATAAGGGGCAACCAAGATATATAATGGGCATTTTCTAAAAAGTTAGCTCAGTAGCTTTAGAGATGGATCTAATTCTATTCAATTGAGTGGAGTGGTGCATAGAGAAGCTACTTTTTGAAAAGTTGATCAACTGACCTATGGCTTTTTCAAATTTCTTCAAAAAATAAATTAAATTTTTGAGGCTGGGAAGAGATCCATTGCAAAAAATAATGGAGTCATCAACAAAGCTTAGATTACTAATCAAAGGGCTATTTCTAGGGAGAGAGAAATGTTTGACCAGACCATTAACCATCAGGTTGTGAATACCTAAGTTGATAGTTTCAACAACAAGAACAAGTAAACCTGGGGAGAGGGGATCCCCTTGCTTTAAGCCTCTAGAAGATTTGAAAAATCCAGCACTTTAACCATTGATAAGGGTAGAGAACCAATTGTTAGACATGCACCTCGAGATTCGATCAATCCAAACTTCATAGAATCCAAACTTTCTTAGAGTTTTAACTAAGAAAAGTCAAGAAACTCTATTATATGCTTTAGACATATCAAGCTTGATAATAACATTGGATCCATGAGCTTTCTTCCCAATACTTTGCATGATTTCCTGAGCCAATAGAATATTATCTGTGATCTTTCTACTTTTGATGAATCCATCCTGAGAATATCCTATGATTTACGTTCAATGTTTGAAGTTCCTTGGCCTCATTTAGAGAAACTTAATATTCAGATGACTCAAATTATTGGATCTCTGCCAACTTCATTTGCCAACACATCTTCTTTGGTATATTTTCAAGTAGATGGATGTTCAATTTCTAGACCAATACCTTCCACTATGTAGAATCTCTCTAATTTAGAAATCTTGTTAAAATATTTAGTAACTTACAAGCTACATTGTATGTTGACATGTTTGTATGTTTCTTATGGTCCATTTTGGGATGTAGTATGCTATAATAACTTGCAAGTAAAATTCATCACATCACGTTACGTTAAAAAGGTTTAATGCCTTTATTTCGTTAGTGAATTTAAAGTGAATTACCCGAAACTGAGGACGAGTGAGGGAGAGTTTATGAAACAATACAATAGGCACTGATGAATTGTTCCCCATGATTTTCTATTTTTAGAGAAATTTGAAATATTTGAGTTGTATTTCCCATTTCTCCTAATATTTACATTGTTCTTCATGTCAATAATTGCAGTATTTTGGAATTTGGGGACGAGTGCCAATGTGAAAAAAATAGTATCTAGATGGTAAAAACCTAATTCAGAACTAGTTGGGTTAATATCATTCATCTGTACTGTAAATGCAAATCAGATCTTACATGTCTTACTTTTTGCCTTGCATAATTAAATATTAGAGTAATCAGGATAGGGAGGACTATTGATTTTGTAAATGGGTACTCTGTCTTTCCAACATATTATTCCAGGATTATGAGAATTTCATACGGTGTTGAATGTTATATGTGTACTAGTGTATAGTATTAGAAACCTTAGAGTCTTATACATACCCATATTACATATATATGGATGTTCATTATTTCAACTGAATATCTTCTATTTTTAGCTGTTCACACTGAAGTTTTGTGGTGTATTGTGCAGTTATTTGACATCTCGGCTACAGTTGATCCTAGTTATATTATATCTTTAATACGGAAACTTCTACCTTCAGTCACGAGTAATAGTATCAATTCCCATGAAGTAAATGCATATGATTCGTCGACTCAAGGATCAAAAGCTGAATGAACATAAGAAGTCGTGTTCTTCCCCTCCAAAAATGAAATTCTGAACTCCCTACATGATGAACCTGAAGCCATGGACTCTATTAATAAATTGGATAATATTTCACATCATCAAGATAAACATGATGGTGCGTCAGTTGGAGAAGAATCTTGGGAAGAATATGGATGCATTCTATGGGATCTTGTAACAAGAAGAACTCATGCTGAGCTTATTGTACTTGCCTTACCATTGAACATTACGTTTCTATAAATGTTATTTATTTTCTTGCTTGATTTGTTTTGTGGAAATAGAGACATTCTTTCATGACAGGAGCTATGTGTCAGTTGATAAGGTTTTTCCAATAGATTTTCTAAACTCAAGAAATATATCTTTCATTTTCATTTTCAAGGAAAATAACGTTTTGGAAGATATTATATTTGAAGCCAAAGAGTTGTACAATTTGACGTGCAAGATAGCCAGCTTTTGGTGACTTATACCCCTGTCAACTTTCAGTGCATATATCATTGTGGTGAGATGGTGGTCATTTAGATATATTGCAATGTCCTTCATGAATAATTATTGCATACTATGGTGCCAACAAATAGGGACAACTATTTTTTTTATGAAAACAAATGAAAATAAATATGCAATAGACACTTAAGTTTACGTGATTAGACAGCTTACCGCTATGTACATGTTCGTGTATCTTATTGATGGAATGTTCAGTACAATATGGCAAAGTTTTGTTAGTTTAAGAATATGTCCCTTCTAAGCGGTACCTAAGACTAAAGTTACAATTCACTTGAGTTAGGGAGTTGCAATGAGCGTTTCAGAAGAATTACATTAGTCCCAAGGCAATTCCTATTTCCTACATGCTATTCCATATCCCTGCTTAGAAGAGTGTTCCACTGCATCGTCTCTCTCTCTCTCTCTCTCTCTCTCTCTCTCTCTCTCTATATATATATATATATATATATATATATATATATATATATACACTAGCGGAATGCCTGTGCCTAAAGGCACGACGAAAATTTCTAAAGTACATGATTGCAAAAACTAAAAAATTTCATTACCCGGCAAAACAAAATTAGTCAATTAAAATAGCTAGTCAAATATTATATAAACCTTGCTGATTAGTCATATGCTCGTCTCCAGATTTCAAACGCGACTAATCCCGAACATCATCATTCATATAGATCTACTAATTTCACATTCAAAGTAACCATGTTTAATACATGGTTAAGTTCCACACGTAATATACTTAAAATCCAGAGTCTTCCATATATTATTCATGAAGCTAATAATACGTGTGAAATTTTATTTTGAGCCTTATGTAGGACATCACCACCTATTTAATTTCAAAGTGGACATGTCAGAACTGATACACTTGGTATAAATTATAAAATCAACACTCAATATAAAACACAAACTCAAACTCTCATGAATAAGATAAGTCGAAAAAAATGTTTTGATCACAATCAAAAGTTTTATAACCCCAACTTTCACAAAAGTCAACCTAAAATTGCCAATTAAATTTGGAAGGAAACAAAATAGTAACTAAAAAATAGTCCATATCAAATCCATTCCAATATTAGCGATAAATTAACCATACTAATCAGTAGTATTCTTGATCTATACAATTCGATTCAGGAACTGTAGAAATCTCCTCAACAATGTCTTGCCATACATAAAAAGAACCTTTAAAATTTTTGGACAATTATCATGTCAATTTGATGAAATTACTGATGACTACTGAACAATGAAAAGGTAATGAATAATGATTCAAATCATAAATACGACAAAATAAAATTAGCAACTATTTTCGAAACTTGAGCATGCCAAATATAGTTGTATATACAAAATTTTGATCATATCAACCCCATAGAATATTGATAATATCAATTAGATCCTAATAAACCACAGAGTAAATTTCCAGAAATAGCAAGACCATAGTGGCATGTCTCGTCAAAAACAACATATAGAGAAATTATAATTTACAATATACACTAAAATTTGTAAATAAATAAATCAAACAATGAATTATAGTTAGAGAATAAAAGTGAAGAAGTATTACTTCCCATCTCTGTGACTTGGGCATCGTAAATGAGTGTAGGAGAAACCATATCCAAAACTTCACATACCTCGGTTCATAGAAACGGCAAGGAGTGACGTTAACCTGCATATGTAATTAGTCCAAAAAACTACTCATTAAATAGAAGAAGAAATATTTAAGCTACATTATAAGTAACAGAAAACAGAGTATTACATCTGCTAAAAAAAAGGAAATCACAGATCTTAATCGTTAGGGGGAGAGAGTACCTTTTTTATAGAGAGATTATCAATATTACATCTGAAAAAATAAACATAATATTAATGTCATTCAAATAATAAAATAGCTAAAGATAAACTTCTGGTACCAAATTAAAGACTATTTAAAGTGGTTGTCCGGTTGACAATGCAAAGCTTTGTCATGAATATAGTGTACACCTGTTCAAGCCCCATATAATAATAGTGCCACCATGGATGGTACTATAAAAGAAAAAGAAAAGAAATATGACTTCAAGCACAAAATGGTATCCATTTAGTATTATACTCTTCAAATAAGAATTTGAAATTTATTCAGAATTGCATTTTCTTAATGTCTAGAAAGTAATAAAATGCAATTGCATTCGAAATCATAGGCATACCTCAAATTTTTACTAAGAAATATAAGAATAATGCACTCCACAAAGCAAGAGTTGCTGCTTCTTCCCAATTAGTGACTCAATGACAGTCGGCTCTTTCATGTCATTTGTTCCAGTGTCATTGTAGTCTATCCCCCAGCACATATTGTTCTCCTTAATTTTCTGAGACTTTACTACATATAAATGTTCCAGTGTTAGCAGTGAACTAATCTATATAAACAACGCATAAAGAAAAGCAACAGAGTAGTTAATTAATCTATTACAACCACCTCAATGATATGTTTCAATAGTTCTATACCGAAAAAAACAACACAATGATATGGTTTCAATAGTTCTACACAAAAAAAGTAACAAAAAGTGTAAATAGAGTTCGGTAGAATAGTTTTAAAATAGATACACGTTTGAAAGATTGAACACCCCTTGTTTCATAGAATATAGAATTGGTACACAACGGATTTTGATGTAGCCGAATATTGGATACGATTTCTAATATGATAAAATCGCTAACCAAAGAAATCGCAGCCCCTCAAAGTCTAAGAAAACAAATATGAGATAAAAAGGTTTAGGTAACACTAATAAAACCACCCGATTCTATTTTTGCCATCAATTTCATCTTTATCAACTTCATCACCCTCTGATCTACTACTGTGAGAAGTCCTATCATAATTTTCATCCCCCGTGGTGATAGAAGAATTCTCTGTTGTTGCAACTGAATCTATTTGCCCTTGAGAAGAAGATAAAGATGTTGTTGTTGCTGATAATGATGTGTATCTCCATGTAGATTGAGGTTTTGGATGATTCTGATTACCCCTATAGACAATATCAATAATTTCTCAATTTAGTATGAGTTTTAAGTTTAAGTTGAACTTGAATCACTAAACAATTAGCAACAAATGTTGAAATACAAAATGATGAAGTACTAACAGTTGATGACCCTTAATGAATTACATTTATCAAATTAATGACCCTGAATGACTATATAATAGTTGATGCATAACAATTGATGCATTACAATAATTTAATGTCAGCAGTGGTTTCATTGTTATCTCCAGTGATTAGGATTAATAATAGTATAGACGCGTCATCTTCTAAATCTATGTGGTGGTGTTGAAGGCCCATCATCATCCGACAGCTTAACTGGAGAGTAAATAACTTCTCTAGCCACGGCCCCAAGGATAGGAGCAGAAAAACAGTTAGAACTGTTCGAAGATATTACAGTCCCAGTGTCTTAATAGGATCCATTGAAGACTTTGTGGTTTCCCTATACATATACATTAACCTACAAAACATTGAGGTGTGAGTGAAATCTATATCTCTGATAGACTTCATATTGAATAATATAATGAAAATTGAAATTGAAATAAAACAGAGGGAAAAAACACGGTTGTGCATAGTAATGCACAACCCAAATGCAGCATCTCCAATGCTTAAAAAAGAGATTGGAAGATCATCAACTATTGTAGAATATGATTAGATATATGACCCAATGATAACATCATCCCAAGGATACTTTGGATCACCCTCTAAAACAAAGTGGAATAAATTATTAATGACATAACTTGACAGTTAGAAATCAAGAGCAAGAACAAATAAATAATTTAAGAACCATCATTTGTTGGGAGGTTGTTACATGTCTAGTGTTGTGTCTAAATCACAGTTCAATGTCTATCACCCTATACACAGCAACGAACTCCCTAGATCAAGTGACATTGCCACTAACTAAAGGACAAACCATGTTGGTGATTTTTCAAACTGAAAACACAAGGCAGATGATTCGATGGACATATATCAAATAGAGAACACAAAGAAAATTTAAAGGATTAAATGATCATACAATTGCATTAAGATCCATATATATCAAACTTTGAATATGAAATAATGTCGTAAACCGTGGGTATCGCTGTCACAAACTGTTACAGATTTTGACTATTTTGAGTACTAAAATAACACGATAAAACATTACTGAATATTGACTAATATCCCCATGTAATCCTAGACCACCTTTCCCCTTGGGTAGCAAATATTGTCCCATTTAATCCAGTGGTGTCTTTTTCCAAACACCTAATACAAACAGTTTATCCCAAAATCTAAAAAACTTATGTATGAAAATTGAGAATTATGCTAGTGTCATTCATTTCAATCACCAAATAGGATGCCATGTCATAATATGGAAGGGGGAATACTGCAAAATAAATGCATCACTGATTTTTCCAAAAACTAATTGTGTATACCAAGCTGTTTTTTCCATACATGTTGAGAATCATGTATAGAAATTGAGAATTATTTATGGAAATTGAGAATTATGTATGGAAAAAACACCCAATACAAAAAGTTTATCCCAAAATCTAAAAACTTGTGTATGAAAATTGAGAATTATTCTTGTGTCATAATATTGGAAAGGGGAATACTGGACTTGTTATTCAGTCCGAGTACTTTATCCCAAATTAAAAGCCCAACCATGTGGGAAAATGAAGATCAAAACCGAATGAGTAAAAAAAATCACCTTAGCAATGTCTCCCAATTGAGACAAACATTGATGGGTGAAACTGAAACCTAAATTGTAATCTGTTGACGACGAAGACTTGTGGAACCTACTTTAGTACTGCAACCCGACGCTAACAATTTATTGCTGGTTGAGCCTTTAGATATCTACATCAAAATATATAAGAAATAAAAAATATATGAGGATAAAATAATATTGAGATAGATTAAATAAGCAAAGAAACGAACATAGAACATTGCATACTTATGCACTTAGTATAATATTGATCTACTTTTGAATATAAGAACATGAGTAGTCGTGCATACAAATCTTGATAAAAGGTGATTTTAGGAAAAATCTTGATAGCTTTTAAAAGACTCACATAATAGCTTTTTTAAATGGAACAAAACACTTACATTTCCTTTATTCCAAAACAAAACACTTACATTTCATCATATAGTAAATAAATTATGGTTGCGAAAAAATATATTGGATCGTGTGAACTCACCATAAACAACACTTAGTTAGGTTCACATGAAGAATAAAATCTCACAATGATTCACTATATTTTGAAGGGGAATAAATATAAGTCAAAGCTAATTAGTATAAGTAATAAATCTGGACATGAGAATAGTAAAAAACTGATAGGGCTCCCGTATAAAAGAATGAAACATATATACCTACCTAGAACGCAAAACTAACTTTCTACGTGCCAAAGCGCAATCAAGACAACTAATTGACATACTTTAGTTTTTTTTTAATATCATCAATACAATAATGGGAAAAGATCAAAATTAACTTAATATGTATCCATACAGCAATCAAGTAAGTGTCACGTCAGTGAAGTCTCAAAATAGCATAAATGATAAGCATACCTATTTACATGGGAAAAAATAGAAACTCAATTGCACTACATGTCTGAATGTACCTTCATAGCCCTTCGACGTCCGTGGTTAGTATGCCCATATTGAATGGGTTTCTTCACCTTTTTACAGAAGATGGACGAAAGAAATCTAAACAAAATGATGATGGGGAGAGCCTATAATGAAGAGGCAAAAAACAAAATGAAATCCTTAGTTGTTAAAGGTCTTGTAAGCTCATTTGTGTGGGTACCCTCTAATTTGTCATAATGAGGTTTGGTTGCGGTGCCTCTTAGATGTCTCATTGACATAAATAGTATTTGTTATTAGTGATTTCACATGTGGTTCAACATAAGTGATTATCAACAACCGATCTTCTTTTACGGCTGGGACCATTTTAGTTTTATCGTCTCAGCACTGCACTTTTGAGCTTGGTCCTTTTTCTCCATGGCCCTCTGCATCATTACATCCACAACGGGTTTTCCATGTTCTCGCCAATGAGTCTCCACAAATAACTGACAACTATATAAATGCAATGCAAGCCAAGGTGGTACCCATGCACCACGAAACTCCGCTGACTCCTTATGTTTTGTTCTGGCCTCAAACTTTGCCTTCATAAGTTCCTCCTCAATAACTTAAAAAGCACGTTCAACTTTACGAATTTTCTTATGTTCATTAGCAAGTCTTTGGGGATTATTGAGATTTCCATTCAAGTCGAACACCTTCCTCTCTGGTTCGTTTATTTGGCTTTCTAATGTCGCTTTATCCCCATTCACTCGCTACAAAAAAGGTATCAAAAAAAAATACTATCCACAATTACACTTTTTAACGCTAAAAAATACAGAGTAAGAGGAAATATAATTAGTGGTACATGTTCACACACACAACACTATCTCTCCAAAGCACCACTGTCCAAACTGAGATACAAACCAAGTATTTATGGTCACCTTATCTCATTTGACCAACCATCTCAAAAAATTAAGACAACCCAAATTCAGATGTATTAAATTCAAAGCTAATAGAACAGTGAAACACCTGATGAAAAACACCTGATGAAAAGATAAATAATTTACACAAATGTATTAAACCAAGGATATGACAGAGAAGGGTGATTCTCATTTTTGTATGATGACAGGGCGAATGAGATTTGGGATTCAAGATTAATGAATAAACTATGGATAAGAATAAATAATGAACTAAATTCAAAACATTCTTTTCTGAATGCTATTAATTTCACTTTAAACTCAACATAATCTTTTAAAGAGACATTCACTGCAAAAAGACAATTGAAAATAGGGAGTGAAACCCCCAAAACAATATTTTTTAAGCTTAGGATTTGAAATCCCCAAAACAATAATTTTAACCCTAAAATTGATCATTATGAAATTAGAGAGGTAATGGAAACACTCTTAACTATCCACGGATGAAAATAATAAACCATTCAACAAACCTCATGAACTTACACTATAAAACTGAAAACCAAAAACAAAACCATACCTAACAAAACAAAAAAATTTGAAATTGAATTAATGTGATGAACTTCATCAAAAAACATAATTTAAGAAACACTATTTTACACAGATGTATATAAGCATAATTATAAGATGGACTCTTGATTCCTATGGTCACTCATCACGAAATAAAATTATCAAACATAATGTCTGTTTCTGACAACATTGGGTTTTTCAGGCTATATACACAAACTATTGGGTGTATATACTCTACCAAAATCAGATAAAAATATATTTATATTTAAATAAGAAAATAACATTTAAGTATATTAAATGAATCATCACAATAAATGCAAAAACAATATACAATAAGAGAGTGTATCAAACATCTTATATGCAAATGGTTTGAAGCATAAAAAAATCTATCAATGAAAAGAGATCGGGCATGGCACTCAACTCAGACATTTGAATGGACATCTTATATGCAAATGGTTTCACACCCCTATCCACCAGCCCACTGTAATGGTTTGAAAAAAATAGCAAATCATTCTTGAACGATCTTTAAATCCCTATGCCAAAGAAAAAACGTTTTAAAATTTATAGATCTCAAAACCATATAAGATAATTGTTCTTGTTCTTTTTTAATGGATCTGTAACACTAAACCTCAAGATCCAAAAAGAAAAAGAAAAATGACCTCACAAAATAAAAGAAAACATGGTCAATCAAATTTTAATAAAGTAATTTGAGAACCATAGCAAAAAAATCAAATTATACATAGAACCGTAAATAAATTCAGAAAAAAGAGAGATGTTCGACATGTTCATTTATGATAGAATCAAAAGCTAAGAAACTGTAAATCCTGGTCGGTCAACCTTTGTCGAACTTGTTTTACCCCACCATCAAATAGATCATAGAGATGAAAAGTACCCAAAGCGCATGAACACCCATGCCATTTCCACCCCGGCTTAGCCCTAAACCACCCTTGTCGTTCTCCTCCAACTTTGTGTAAAAGTGGGGAGGGGAAATGGTACAAATTGAGAGGCTCAAGGTTGAAGTATGTGAGTGGGTGAAAGATGGGACAAATGCGTTTGGGATCGTCAGATGGGTTAATATTCTTTTTAGTGTATTACAAATATACCCTTTATATTTGAATTATAGTGAAATTTTAGATGAAAAATGAGGAGGAAAATAAATTTTAGTAGGTTAAAATGGTAAATGCCATATAAATTATAAAATCAAGTGTGGTGAGTTGTAGGGATTAGGGTATGAATTGTGATCTCACTTCCTCACTTCCTCGTTTCATCAATTCCTCGTTTTTGACAAATAAATCCATAAAAAATCTAGAAGACCCACTTCTAATCTGCTAACAAGATTAAAATACATAAAGCACACATACAACTTTGTTTAGAGAAACCACCTATTACATATATTCTTGCAAGTAAAACATGTGAATTGATCTTCCAACGACCACATATGAAAGAAACCTAGCATTGGGTCTTCACCATATGAATTGAACCTTCTTAGCAAAATTTTAGAATTCCCCAGTGATGTTTGTTTTGAGTCATAGCGACACCTGCATAGTAAAACTAACATCCATAAATATATTTAGTTTATTGAGGGGAAAAATCAAAAATAAAAATGTGAAACCCTATTGAGAGAATTAAAACAAAACCAAAAAAAACTTCCATTACAAATCAATAGCTTCTTGCTCATCTATTCAGATAATAAAACATGAGACTAAAAAAACACAAAACGGAAATGAGAGGTGAAAGAAATGATGGCGTTTAGGCTGCGAATTGAGAGGGGGTGAGGAGGTGTTGTGGACATCCCATTTGCGGCCACCAACTGAAGACCGCCTACTTTCTGATCATCTTTAACCACACCTAATCAAATCCTAAACTCTCTTGGAGCTTGGCGCCCTCCGACGTCGAAGTCTCCAAGGTGGGCTACTCCTCAGACATTAGGCAAGTCCTCATGGACCCAACTTCAGGGGCTTTCTCCGATCTGAGAGCGGCGAGCATCCAAAAACGGGGAACTGAGTAGTTGATTGGATCTGTGTACAACACATGTATAAAAATACAAGAAACGTACACACATTGATTTGTTTTCCTGCTAAACAGTGAGGCCTTGAGTAGTTGATTGGATCTAGAGTGAAAGAGAGCATGATATTAATCCCAAACTTCGTATATAATGTATCATCTATAATGTATAAACTTTATTTTATAAAAACTGGGAAAAGTTAAAAACTTAGCATTCAATCCTTTAAAAACATGAAACAAACATCAAACAAAGAGAATCGTGTGAGAGGGAAACTGAAACAAACATTTAAGCAGAAGAAAATAGAGACAAACATAGCATATTAAAATATATTTTTCTGTGCATTTAAATATGAAGTACTCAACATACATAGTGAAAAAGGATCATTTATAGCAACGGGACTATTCACGAACTTCGGGAAAAAAAAAATTTAAGAAAATAGAGACAAACATACAGATAGAACATATAGTGCATTTGGTGGAATGTCAACTTGCTCTGCATCCTTGTCATGGTCATGAGACCAAGAAGTGGACACAATAATCATACCTGAATCAACAGCATGCTATAAAAATCACATGCTGGATAGAAAAATTTAAAAACATTAACTCATTCACTCCATTAAAATTTCATAATCTAATAAACTTATAGCAAATATCCATAGGAAAAAACTACTTGAATATGGAATTCAACCTATCCTACCGAAACATTTCAAAGTGATCAAAACGTATAACAAAATCTATGGTGGCATAAGAAGAGTAAAACTTGAGAAACTAATAACCTTTAATTTTCATACCCGTGAGTTCACCTAAACTTCAAAACCCACAATGAACTTAAAAAATAAAACCTATGAGTTCAGGTTAAAAATAACAAAAATTAAGGGAGAACTAAAAGTTCAGCTTTTCTACAACTGAAGGGCTTTTGAACCGACAAATAGAGAAATACTGTGAGGATTTAGTTCAAATATGGGGAATGAATTCCAATAATGGAGAGAAAATGATAAAGTAAAACTCTGAGTATTTAGTTCAAATACTGTGAGGATTTAGTTTAAATGTGGAGGATTTAGCTCAGATATATACATAAAAGAAACAAAGAACCCAAAATCGAAAAAACCCTAATTTTGAAACAAATCAAACGCAACCTCTGAATTTAGGAGCTTCATAAACCACTAAATAAATCAAATGAAACAAAAAAATATAAAGAATCAAACCTTAGCAGGAGCTTCATATCTTTTATACACCTTCGGAGTAATCAATCCCAATAAAAAACCAAGGAATAAATTCTGCAAAAACACCACAAACAAACATCAGATCCCACACAAACAACCACAAAACTCAAAATAAAAAAAAAAAAGAAAAAACAGAAAAGCGTTGTTGGTCTCCTACCAGGCTTTGCCCAAGTAAAAACAAAAAAAAATCTTCCTCAACCTCTTCACGTAAGAACAAAACTGAAAAAACACAAAAATCTATGTTTTGGTGATTGAGATTTATGTAAAGTCATTCTAAGTCTCAGATCTCGCCGGTAATTAGAGGTCGGACGGGCCACTATGATTTTTTTTACATTTGAGTTGAGGTAATCAAAAGTATTGGAGTGATTGGGATCTACTCATTGTGTATGAAAGCTTTGGTAGATGTCATGCTTTTCATGTAGTTTGCTCAGAGAAAGAGAGAGTGAGAGAGAAATAGAAGTCGGGGTAAGTGAGTTATAGTAGGTAGGGATGGTAGGAGTTAAAAGTGAGATCAAAATGGGTATAATACCCTTTAACCCTTGTTTTTTTGAATTTTGAAAATATGGAAAAATAAAGTAGTGTGTTAAAAGAGGGGGAAATCAAATTTTTAAGGGGCAAAAATGGTAAGAGGGGTATTTTATTCTCAACCATTAGATCGTTGCCTTGTTGTCAAAATCTTAACCTCTAATTAAGTTATCTCTTTATGGAATAGTAACAAAATTTTACTCCTTATTATATATATATATATATATATATATATATATATATATATATATATATATAACAACAACCTTACATCTATGAGGCACGGACACAGAATTGAGGGTCGTGTTCGACACGATACAAAAAATCTAAAAAAAATTAGGACACAACACGACAAAGACACGACGACATATATATATATATATATATTTTATAATTGTATATATATACTTTTATCTATTTTGTGCTTCAAAAGTAAAAAAATGTTGTGGACCTAATTTATTGAAATTAACAAGGTCCAATATTTCATAATGACATTTAAATGATAAGTAAGTGATATACATTAAATTAAGCGAGAGACTAATTTCATTCTTTTAATTTTTCTTTCTATTATTCATAAACCCTTGCACGATTTAATTTTACGAGATGATGCTAGAATTTCTTAGTGTTCTTTAAGTTTTGGTACCTTGTCGTGTTCCCAAAGTGTTCGCGAAGTGTCCATCTTCTTTAAAATGCCAAACAATTTCGGAATGCTATGTTGTGTGTTCGCGGATTGTCTGAGCCGTGTCACATGCATGTCGGAGTCTAACTTGGGTATGTCACCTACGGAGAAGTGTTTGTGCTTCTTAGCTTTATATGCAATATATTGCTGATGTTTGATGAATTAGCGTTGAAGTAGAACTTGTGTTTTCTTTTTGTTACTGACTCTTGTTTTTATTTGTCATACTTATAAAGCCTAATATTTAAATTTCTATACAGGTTGAAAACCTGGATCTTGAAGTTCTTTTGGCTACTGTAGCAGTTTCCCAATTTGCACGTGTTACAGTAAGCCACATCTCTGTTTATGTTGTTGGGTTTCTTTTCATGGTAAAACCCAATTCGTTGGTTCACCCTCTTTGATTTGTGTTGAGACCAATGGATAAACTTAGAGTAGGTGGTCTCTAATTATTTCATGCATTGAAGTGGTTTTATTTGAAACAAAGTAAAATTAGGAGTATTACCATTAACTCTTATGATTTTCTCGTCTTTAATTTTTTTCGAGGAGATAGCCTTGGAATAATTGGAAACCTTGCTTGCCATGAAGTTTCAAGGAAACGTATAGCCTGTGCAAAGGGATTGATTGCAATAATAGTTTATTAGTTTTTTCTTGAAGACACCCCATGCTTTTTTATATATACTTTCTATGTGTTCGGGTGGAATAAATGTAGTTACAACACCAATGGCCATCACAGCAGAGGTAGTTGGTGTGGTATGCAAATTGCCAAATCGAGATGAACAATTCTTAGATTTCCCAAATTGCCTCGTTTATTGAGACTAGTTTCATGTGTATTGACATGAATGTCATATGTATTGAGATGAATTTTCTATAAATGGAATTTGGGCTATTAATTTTTATTGAGATTATTGTATAGATGTGTGTTAGTGTTGTTGTTGAGGACTATTTGTATTGTTGTACTATGGATAAAATATCTTTTTTTATAGTACTATGCACCTTTTTAAGGTATAAAAACTAGTACAACAATACAAATAGTCCGTAATAACAACCCTAACACACATCCAGACAATAACCTCAATAAAAAAAATAGCCCAAATTACATTAATAGAAAATTAATATCAATACATATGACATTCATCTTAATACATATGACATTCATCTCAATACACGAGGCAATTTAGGAAATCTAAGAATTGTTCATATCCATTTGGCAATTTTCATACCACGTTAGCTACCTCCACTGTGATGGCCATTGGTGTTGTAACTACACTTATTCCAACTGAACACATAACAAGTATCTTCACAAAGGCATGGGGTGTCTTCTAGAAACAACTGATCAACTATTGTTGTAATCAATCCATTTGTAAAGGTTATATGTTTCCTTGAAACTTCATGGCAAGCAAGGTTTCCAATTATTCCTAGGCTAATCTCCTCGGAAAAAATTAAAGATGAGAAAATGAAAAGAGTTAATCGTAATACTCCTAATTTTACTTTGTTTTAAACAAAATCACTTCAATGCATGAAATAATTAGAGACCACCTGCTCTCCGTTTATCCATTGGTCTCAACACAAATCAAAGAGGGCGAACCAACGAAGTGGGTTTTACCATGAAAAGAAATCGAACAACATAAACAGAGATGTGGTTTACTGTAACACGTGTAGATTGGGAAACTGCTAGAGTAGCCGAAAGAAATTCAATATCCAGGTTTTGAACTCGTATAGAAATTTAAATATTGGGCTTGATAAGTATGACAAATAAGAAGAAGATTCTGTGACAAAAAGAAACACAAGTTCTAGTTCAACGCTAATTCCTCAAACATCAGCAATTTGATGCATGTAAGGCTAAGAAGCACAGACACTTATCCATATGTGATGTACCCAAGTCGGACTCTAACACGTGTATGAGATGGCTTAGATAATTCGCGGACACATTGCGTGGTGCTCCGGACTTGTTTGGAATTTTAAAGAAGATGGACATTTCGCAAACTTGGTCTGGACACTTCGCGGACACGACAAGGTACCAAAAATAAAAGAATACAAAGAAATTATATCATCATCTCGTAAAATTTACACCAGGCAACGTATTATGAATAATATAAAGAAAAATTAAAAGAATAAAATTAGTCTCCCGCTCAATTTAATGCATATTTTTTTACTTATGATTTAACTGTCATTATGAAATATTAGACCATGTAATTATGATTTAACTGTCACAAGAACTTGATGCTCTGATACCACTTGTAACACCCCTCCTAATTAAATACCGGGTGATCAGTCCTTTGTTAAATTAAATCAGAATATCCAGTTAGTTCATTCTTATCATCACTCTCGAAAAATAATTTATTTATGAATCACCTAATAGTTGATTAAGCTAAGTGTAAAAAACTTTTCAACATTTAATAAAACCATACCACTCAACAAAATAATAATGAAGTACTACCGCAACAACATTGAACTATATAACGCAAATAAATCAGACTAGGAAACTCGTTAGTTAAAATATCTTATTACCACTAAACAAAATTGATCTCAATAGTATTGGCATAAATACTTACAATTCTTTGGAATATAAATGGAATAGCTAGAATCCTAGGGGACATGCCCTTAATGAAAATAGACACTACAGATATGTGAATCAGCTGAATTAAAGCGTCTAAACAAAATTTGTATCCCTGATAGCAACTATAATCCATCGATACATCAATAATCTATGATGGATATCCTGCTGCTAGATACCTGATGCCAAAAATACAATAGAGAAGAGAATATGCAAGGAAATGGGTCAAAGCCCGAGTATAAAATATTTTGTTAAAATAGCAAGTGGTTAGCCAGTACAATTAAGCATTTATTATGTACATATTAGTTGCACGGCTCCCACTTGATATTTTCACCTCTCATCTCGAGTATACACCTACTGTATACCCCTAGCCCATTCTAGTTATGCAAGTACCTAACTAGTCTGTACCAATATTGTCTATACGGTCTTATTTATGCTTCCCACTCATATTACCCAAATAAGTCATACCTACTTCTCACATTTTTATTAATTAAATTAATTATCTCAACTATTATTTAAGTTTTTCACATTCTTAAACCATATAAGTATCTTAGTCATTCTCATCTACTAAGCAATAGTGAACAATCATAAGTATATATATAAATCACTCTCAGTACATATATACATATCTAGCACCCATAAGCTAATCTGTGATGCACGCATACTCTATTATCAAATTCCGATAAATCAGGTACATAAGGATCACGCATTTCGAATCACTCAGGAACTGTATCAATACGAATCACACATATTGGAGGAGAACATAGTTCACAATACCTATTGGTCACGCACATACCTAGGCTCCCATAGTCAACTGACTTATCAACTCACAAATAAGTCTTTAACAGTCCTATTTTCTTGAGGTACCATATCTAAATCCCCCCGAAGGCACACAAGATAAGATTGTCCTCTTCCTATAACCTCTTGTGATAGCATGTAAGGTAGGTATGTCATATACACAATAAATAATAGTATAGGTACAAATTCCGCCTATATAAATATAACATCAACAAGGTATTCACACAACCATATGATAATAATAGGTATCCATCTCACTTATATATATAATAACAAAAGGTGTTAATCTCACCTATATACAATCACCGTAGGTATTCATCTAACCTATATGAATAATAACAACAGGGCATACGCAAAACCCATATAATAAATCTCATACTAGTACATTTGTATCCCGAATATCCTACGTATTTGACGATTACAACTAATCCTCAATATAATATTTCCGATATTTTCTTACTGCACGATGATTATCATTTAATCCTCAAATTAACTCAGTTGATAAACAACACGCCTTACTAACCCATGGCATCAAAACTCCCGAATATCTATGAATCAAAATTCTTCAATTAGATTTATTTCTTGATAACACCTAATTCAATCTTAACCCTTAATTTCATCTCTTAAGGTTAATTCCCTATTATACCTAAGGTTATGTCGGTAATTTATAACCCTCTTACTACTGGTCCTAACCTTTAACCATCTTTCATACGATTTGTAGCCCGATTTATATTATTCTCCAAAATAACTCGTTTAACTAATCACTCGATAAATTTCCTCTGTTCAAAATCCCAAAATAATATTTTTCGGGTCTTAAGTATATCCTACTGCCCTTACCTAAGTACCATTAGGTTCATTTAATCATCATCAAAGTTTCCTCAAAGTCTGAAATTTAATAACCAATTAAGAAGGAAAATGCATCACATTTCTAGGGGAGTCGATCGATCGATTTTTTCTGGTCGATCGATCGACAGTCTTGAGTCGATCAATCGATCGACCAGATATTGCCCAGTTTTTCTGCATAAAATTCCTACAGGTTTCACATTTTAATATCATCAACATCATTACTAAATGATCCTAAATTCCTCATTGTTCATCCCAAATGATACAACAAATTATACACATGATTTCTAGCATCTAAATTATATAAATCATCATGGGTTTAAATTAATCATGGTAATTTCATCTTAAATTCAAAAATTTTGCAATAGATATTTGTTCCTCAAGAACACATTTAAATCTCATAATTCTTCATCAATTAAAACTCAAATTTCTAAAAGATGATTGTGTAATAAAAAAGGGTTTAATATAATCATGGTTATCATCATAGGGATCAATCTTAAATCATCAAAATTCAACTTTTAATTTGTAAAACAGTCCAGAATTTTATTCTATTTTAATATGAACATTATATATGATAGATTTGAAGTAATTAATCACTTGCCTTGAGATTGTAGGTATGAAACATTGGGGATGATACTCTACTAGTGGTCCTCCCATTTTTTGCCCAACTTCTGGCAGTGTTGGTGGTGGCTCTTGGTGGTTCAAGGTGGTTACCCTTGGTTTGTTCCAAAAACCTCTTCCTTTTCCTTGAAAAGCCTCTCACTCTCCTCAAAGACCTTTCATGTGTTATTGGTTGAATGAACCTAAGTTCTCTAATCTCCTCACTAATATAATAAAACCTAATTTCCTAGTTAACTATTCACCTCCCAATTAAAATGACCAAAATACCCCTCCGGGGTTTCCTTTCGGTTCCAAAGTGCCCTGAGACCCAAATCAAACACACAAGTAGACTTTTTCAATTATTTGGAACCTTTCGGACACTTTGGCATAGTCAAAATGATCATATGGATTACATATAAATGATTCACTTCTATTCCATTTAAATTTAGTCCTGACACGACATACACACGCGTCACGAGTTAATTATCGAAATTGTCGTACGCATAATTCGGGATAATTTATAAAGTCATAATCATATATATTACTTTTAATCACTAAGTAATATTCAACATAAATCACATATCACTTTATTCTCGAGTAGTATTTAAATATGGATTAATTTCCAATTATAACAATTAATTCTAATTAATTCCATTCTTAAAAGTCATAAAAATACGGGGTTTTACATACTTTCCCCCTTATAACGGAAGTTCGTCCCGAAATTTGGAAAATAAAAGTATAGTAGGAAAGAACAAGCATGGATAAATATAGCGCATCGCATACTTGCGCTCCCAAGTAGACTATTCCATACCTCCCACACAGTACATTATCGAATACCCCCAATAATGAACACCTCACTTATGATCATTTTAACCACCGGTTGCCTTGTCACGTAGGTTCTTGTCCAAGCCTTACAGTTTAAGTTTCACTACTTATAAGTCATTCATGATACTCACTATCTAACCTTCTACTATTGCGTATAAGTAGATTAGTCATTCTTTAGATACATACGATCACATCTTACGATTATCTTACACAAGTATAATCTTTGTGTTGTATATATATCGCACACAATATATACTATAAGTTTCAACTCATCTTTACTATTCGCAATAAATTCCTGGTCCCCTAACAAGCAGGGGAAATGATAAGACTTACCGTTCGACTGGCACCAAGCCAAAATTAAATTATAGAAGTTATTCTACACAATCTCACTAGTGGAGGGTACTGCTCCCGTCCTTCCATAAAATCCAAGGTTATATATAGAATCTATCCTCCAACATCTTATTAGTCCGCTTGGCCACTCATTCGTCTGCGGATGATAGGCCGTACACAATCATAACTCGCTACGCATGGCCTCGTGAAGGCTCTTCCCAAAATTAAAAGATAAAGATCTTGTCCCAATCGGACGCAATAATAATCGAAACCCCATGTAACCTTACTTTCTCGACTATGTAAAGATTTGTGCATACTGTCCCATAGTTTGATTTGTCTTAACTGTCATCACTTTCTCGTCACCACTGTTATTTAATACCTGATATATTTTATGTTCACCCGAATGTACCTCTGATCATGATCAATGCGAATTTGCCTCACCTTATGTCACAAGTCATTCCCTAACTCTAAAAATTAGTTTCACATGAAAGGTAAGCCTCTTCCAGATCTTACGAAATAAATTTTGACCTCCCCAGCTAAATTTCATCAAATTCACATGATAAGTAAAGTACCCTACCATCAAATTCACATGATCCTAATTTTCATAAATGATAGGACAATCACGTCCTGATATTTAAACCTCTATATTTATTTTCCTTATCCCATACTTCCAAAATGGGGACAATATCCAGATTCAATTACCTAGGGCGCCCATACACCCTATGTCTCGAGTATTATATTATGAATGAAATATACTTTTTTGAAATCAATTTTTCCCACACTAAGCCATAATGTAATTATCAACTCTCAATTATATACTCATATAATTACCAAGGTACGAAACCCATGTACTATAGTCTAGACTTCTCTCCAACTCCCAACGTTCGTTCGTTTCATGCATGGGATGTCTCGCAAAACGTAATCCAAATAAGGACCCCCCGTTACACTACTACCTAACCTAGTCAGTTGTCGAGATTCGTAAGGCCCCCAGTCTATAATCTGTACCTTCCCATAATTTTTGTATGTTGACATAAAAGTCTACTCATCCATTCTTGTTCCCCTTAAGGATAACATGAAACGTGGCACTTTCACTATCCCAACTTCTTAGTGTGATATATACAACGAGATATATCTCTCTGTTCGATAAAGAACATAACGTATCCCGAGTCACGTCAATAAATAAGTCTATACACACCAGAATCACATATAACTAAACAAAATACTCACTGAAGTCTACAATACCATTAAATGTTCATATATTCAAAGATATACGTCCAACCCTATTTAAGGTGGCGCCGTACAAAATTTATGTTACTCTCCCAGGTGTATCCAACATGATAGTCTTACTACACAATTTACTATCGTTCAAACGTTTGGTAATTAATCACTACACATTACCATAACAAACTCTGATTTACTAACTCATTGCAGTAATAAAAAATAACGATAAAAACACGCTCTTATTTACCACCCTTCTCACTCACGGGCGACATACACAAACCCCACTATCCATGAGAAACACGTTTGTACCCAAACTATTAAAACTAATGTTCCCATTAAGATCGTCTTATGCGTGAATTTTAGTGTTTTTAAAAATTCACATATATTTTTTGACCTACCGAAATCACCAAAATTTATCCTTCAGTCACAAGGATGAACAAAACTTTATCAGTTTTGATTAATCGTAGGGTCCTTACATGCACATATTACGGCCAAAATAACTCATGATCACTCGCATTCATTATACTTCTTGGATTTAATCAAGTAGTTACCCTTTCCTTCTTGTGGGCAATTTATTTCTTCCTGTGGCTGACCAGCCCTTCAATGAATCATTTCCCAATTCTCTAGACCTAAAATTTGGCCTTTACTGACCTCCCTATTTCTTCTCGGGGCCCCGACGACCTAAGAAATGGTATGCTACAGTAGTTGATGACTCCACTGGTCTTACCTATACTTACCACTCTCGGGATGTAAATTCCTGAGCCCAATTCTCCTGACCCAAATTTTCTCTACCGAAAACTTTCACTCCTCCAGTTGTTATTCCTCACTGGCATAGTTTAACATTTCTAAATCTGTATTGATCTCACTTCTCAATGTAGACACATTTGGTACTGGCAGTTCCACTCTCTACCCTAGGGAAATTTCCCATGACATTTCCCGTCACTAGTACTACTAACTATTTTGGGATGTCCTTATCTTAGGCTTAATAGTCTTAACCCCCAATTGCTACTTCCATTGTTCCTTTGACTCTACAACTCCTAAGAAATATGTTTTTACCTCGCTAATCTTAGTTGAATTCATCGCCACTTAGTAAGGATTTAAATAGGTCCCCTACTGGGTATATCTTCTAGTAGTTTTTTACTAACTCATTAATTCAATCTTTCCCTTCGGCTAGGTGTAATACCCCGTACTTTTGGCTATATTTATTTTTGGGATTAATTAATTAAATGCGTATTAATTGGAAATTAATCCGGGTTATAAATACTAACGAGATGCGAGTTGGTATTTGATTATGTGCATACATGTTTTGATATATGTATTTGGTATTATAGAAGTTGTCGTGAGATTTATATACGTCATTTTATAAATTTTATTGAGATGCGTGGGATCGCCGCGTCACGATGAAATATTTTGATAATAAAAGTGAATTTAAAATCTATAAACCGTATGGTCGTTTTGAGTGCGCCAACGCGTCCGGAAGGGTCGAGATAGTCATAAAACACTAGCCGGGGGTGTAGTTTGGGTCCCGGGGTATTTTTAGGCCATACCGGCAACTTAAAGGGGTATTTTGGTAATTTTACATTTTGAGGAATTAAAAGTGACGAAAATTGGTTAATTAAATCTGATGTGGATTTGACCCACTAAGCCCATAACCAACCCATATTAACCTAGAAGGCTACGTAGGTTATCATTTAGGTTTTCTAAGTTCCCCAAATCAAACCCTAGCCACCTTAAGCCACCATTGGAGAAGGAGCTTGGAGAGAGGAATTTCTGCAGAAAACTTCATCAAACCTACACCAAAATCAAAAATCAAACCAAGGAAAGTGACTTTATTCCATTTAAATTCAGAGAATGTCTTTTCTATGTTAGAAATTGAAGAATTTTGATTGTTCTTGAAAGATTAAATGAAAACCCATGTAGTTGGAGTTTAGAACTTGAAAATTTTGAAGAGAATTGCATGTAGTATGATGGGTAGATGATTTCCCTCATAATAACTGTGATTAGGAGAAATTAAAACAAATTAAATTCTGGGATTTGATGACGATATAAAGTTAGGGTTCATGTTCTTGAGATATTGGGAAAAAGTGTAGAAATTTGTAAATTTAATTGATGTTAGGATGGATTGATCCCTTAAAAACATGTTAGGATGTGACTATATATGTTTAGTATTGATTATAGACCTTTAAACGATTGTTGGGACTTAGTTTAGAAGATTTGAGGTGTTAAAATGGATGAAAAATGAATTGGGGAAAAATCTGGGCCGAAACTGGTCAGTCGTTAGAAGCAGTCCCCAGGTCGTTCGAACGAGCTTCTAACGAGTTGACCAGTCATTGCTAACGAGTAGTGATTTCGTTCAATATCTCGTTCGAACGAGATATCGTTAGAAGGGACAGTTCGTTCGAACGAACTGGATCTCGTTCGAACAGCCTCGTTCGAACGAGACTTCTAACGAGCTGACATTCTTAACTCTTTCGAACAGTCTCGTTCGAACGAGACTTGTAACGAGCTGGCAGTTTGGGCCATTTTGGACTGTTTTGATTTTTGGAGTTTCGTAAACTTATCCGAGGTTATAGATATCATTCCGTAGATGTAGTAATGATAGAATTGGGACATTTGGGTATTTATGATAAGGAATTTATATACGAGAGTTGTATTACATGGACGGTTTGGGTTGAGACGTGAGTGTCTACTACGACGTGAGAAATTATGGCGCGTATGATTACAAACCGGAATAGTACAAATTGTGATAATTATAGTTAGTACGAGAGTGCAATATGTACTACGATTAAAATACGGTATTACTAAGATGTGTGTTTACTTAGTATTGGTATATGAATTGTGTGTATGACATACCTACCATACTTGCTATCACGGGAGGTTGCGTTCGCTTAGGACCCTCTAATCCTTGTGTGCCTACGGGGGGGATATAGACTGGTACCTCGATGAACATAGGTCAGAGAAAGACTTATTGGGATGTTAATAAGTCCGCTGATCGTGGGAGCGTAGGTATGTACGTGACCCATGTGATGTGACTATGTTCGCCTCCACTATTTGTTATTTGTGTTATCTGAACTATTCCTGAGAGATTCGGAATGTGTGATCCTTATGTACGTGATGTACCGGGATGGATAGCAGAGTATGTGTGCACTGCAGCTTAGTCCTCGGGGTGCTTATATTGTATATTAATGATATGAATAATATACACTTAATTAATGAGAACATTCATGTTAATGTTGTATAAATAATTACGGTATTGTTCCGAGAAACATAATGAGTTAGCTGATAGTTATATATATTGCATATTGAGCATCTGAGTTTACGTTAAACCCCTACATAATTACGAGCGTTATAATGTTAATAGAACCAAGTAATATGGTTAGGACCTATGATAGTCTAGCTAGAGATGATGACACTTAGCTAGTGGTTTGCGTCTTTATAGATGGGTACTTACGTTAGGAGTGCACAGTTAGACGAGAGGTGAGAATATCATGTGAGTGCGCGTCCTAACATGTACTTTGCATTTAATGTTTTAAATGTTTTTAAAGAACTTGCAGGTTTTTAAAATATAACTCCACATTTGGGCTCTGAGCCGTTTGCTTTTCAAATCTTTTTCTTGTAAAACCATTTTAGGTGCCCAGCCACAAGGACACCAAGCATAGGATACTCATTCAGGTGACGAGCTGTAGCTGTTTGTGGAAGCTACAGGGATTTGCTTGTAGACGCTTCTATCTTTTGGATTCCAGAGTCACTATCTATCAGTTGTAGGGCATGTTGCCCATTTCTATTTAGAGACATCTTTTACATTTCAGTTCTCAGACTTTAGCATGTATTATTTCAGTATTCGGTTATTCATTTCAGTTATGGGATTGTAGTGAGGAGTTTTCCTCCAGACTTTATTTACTCCATTGTGATGGTTATTCGTTTTACTTCAGTATGGCGAATGGTGTTATTTATTTCTTCATTACACTTGTTGCATGTTAATCAGACTTAAATTAAAATTTGGCAACTTACTTTTTAAATACTAGGTGGTTAGTAATCTTTAAAAGGTTTTCGACAGTGATGCTATTAACTGAGCCAACTTGGCATTTTGAATTAATTTAATAAAGGAGTAGCTACCCGGTATTTAATTAGTCGGGGTGTCACAGGTGGTATCAGAGCATCAGGTTCTAGTGTCCTTTAGGATCTGTACGACTATTAGGTTTCCGCTACGTTTCTTTGATATAGAGCCCTATATTTTAGGACTGTTGTACTCTTTTTGTGTATGCTTCGTTCTTCAGCTATATTAAGTTTATAACTACGAACTTATAAACTTTGTTCTTATTTCAGATGCCTCCACGACGTGCACGACGAGTTCCCAGGGATGCAACGCCCGAACCCCAGCCCGCTCCAGTTCAGGGCATGATGAACGCCGCTGAGGTTGCAGCTATAGTAGCTCAAGCGGTAAATGCCGCGATTGCCGTTGTTCAGCAGGCACCACCACAGGCGCCGGTTGCCGCGCCAGTGCAGGTTAATGCATTCCCGTCTGCTTGGGAGCGTGTACGTGATGCTTTTCAGAAAGCGCATCCACCAGAGTTTGCAGGTAGCTCAGATGTAGTAGTCTCGAGCCAATGGAGGAAGGATATACAGAGGCATCTGAGGATGCATGAGTGCAGTGATGTTCAGAAGCAGGTGCTAGCTACTTTCAAGCTAGTTGGATCTGCACTACAGTGGTGGGAGTCTATTACCACCATGGAGGAGAGGGATACTCTTACGATTCAGGAGTTCTGGGTGCGGTTCGACCGCAAGTACTTTCCGTCAGCTGTTCATACGAAAATGAGGAGGAGATTGATGAGTTTGAAGTAGGAGGGCAAGATAGTGGATGAGTATGAGGCCGAGTTCACGAATCTGTTGAACATCATTCCAGACGAGATACCAACAGAGAAGAAGAAAATTGAGAAGTTCACCGACGGGTTGACTTGGAGGATCCGTCAGCATCTGCTAGGGAACCTATCGTTGGCCACTTATTCTGATGTGGTTAACGCTGCATTGTTACACTGCCAGGACCACCGTTTTCATATGGCTGAGGGCAAAAGGTCGGGAGAGTCTAGCCATCAGGGCAAGACTGGAGGACATGGTGCCAGCGGGGCACAATCTGGGCAGGGGCAGAGACAGAATGAGCAGGGCTCCCAGCAGGGGGATAATAAGAGGTTCCGGTCAGGGAACTACAGGCAGGGACAGGGAGGTTTTCGTCAGGGCCATCAGGGTCCAAACGGCCATCAGGGCCAACAGGGGCAGAATGGGCAGCAGTTTCATCAGGGCCAGCAGGGCCAAGGGAGGAACGGTAATGGCCACCAGGGCCGGGGACAGCAGGGGAAGAGGGGAGGGAACTTCCCAGGGAAGTGCTTTGTTTGTGGAAAGACTGGCCATAAGAAGCAGGATTGTCCTGATAGGGGCAGGGCCCCACAGCAGCAACAGCAGGGTGCTCGCCAGGAGCCACAGAGGCCTATGTTTCCCGCCGCTCTTCCCGCACCGCCACAGATGGAAGCACTGCCACCCATTCCAGCAGTCCCAGCTCAGCAGGGGCAGCTACAGTATGGACGTGTCTACAACGTCCACCAGGCTGCAGTTCCACAGGCGCCGCCCGCGATCGAGGGTACGTTTCCTATCCATGGCACTATGGGTCGGGTGTTATTTGATATGGGTGCTACACATTATTTTATAGCTACACACTTCGCGAAAGCTTTAGGATTGTTAGCTACGGCAGAGAGCACAGTGACGTGTGTCGACTCACCATTGGGGAATGGGTCACTTATTTTCTTTATATGCCGGGGAGTGGGGGTAGAGATTGGTGGTTTGGTATTACCTGCGGACATGTTAGTATTAAATATGCATGTTCACGATGTGATCATCGGTATGGATTGGCTCGTAGCATATAAGGCCATGATTGATTGCTTCAGCGGGAGCATTGTTTTTGCCATTCCGGGGCAAGAGATGTTTGTAGTGGCGATGCCTCGCCCAGAGGGAGGATCGACCGCTCATCTGTATTACATTGAGGAGGATACCTCTAAGGAGGTTGTTATTCCTTTAGATTCAATCCTGGTTATCAGGGAGTATTCAGATGTGTTTCAGGAGATACTAGGCTTACCACCCAGTCGAGAGATAGACTTCGTTATAGATTTGCTACCGGGTACGAGACCTATAGCACGCGCACCGTACCGTATGGCTCCAGCTGAGATGAGGGAGTTACGGGATCAGATAGAGCAGCTGTTAGGACAGGGCTTTATTCGCAGGAGTACCTCACCTTGGGGCGCTCCAGTTTTGTTGGTGAAGAAGAGGGACGGTTCACTAAGATTGTGTGTGGACTACCGAGAGTTGAATAAGGTCACGATACGGAATAAGTATCCGTTGCCTCGAATCGATGACTTATTCGACCAGTTGAGAGGAGCTTCTTTCTTCTCGAAGATTGACTTGAGATCGGGATACCATCAGTTGCGTATCAGGGAGGAGGATGTCTCGAAGACTGCATTCTTATCGAGATATGGTTCTTACGAGTTTCGGGTTATGCCTTTCGGCTTGACCAACGCTCCAGCAGTGTTTATGGACTTGATGAACAGAGTGTTCAGGGATTTCCTAGATCAGTTTGTCATTGTCTTTATTGATGACATTCTGGTCTACTCTCAGACAGAGGAGGAGCACGTCGAGCATTTGAGGCAGGTTTTGCAGACACTTCGTCAGAACAAGTTGTATGCAAAGTATGAGAAGTGCGAGTTTTGGCTGAAGGAAGTCCAGTTCTTGGGTCACATTATTTTTGACCAAGGGATATCTGTTGATCCGGGGAAGGTATCAGCAGTGAGGGAGTGGGGACAGCCCATGACACCAACGGAGATTCGTAGTTTCTTGGGTCTAGCAGGATACTACAGGAGGTTTATTCGGGGTTTCTCGGAGATAGCAGGTCCTTTGACACATCTGACTCGTAAGGGTGTGTCATACATCTGGAGTGATGCCTGTCAGTTGGCATTCGATGAATTGAAGGACAAATTGACCTCAGCACCTGTGTTAGCATTGTCGAGACCGGGAGTTGAGTATTTGGTTTACACCGATGCGTCTTTGCAAGGACTGGGAGGTGTATTGCAGCAGGAGAGACAGGCCATAGCTTATGCTTCCCGTAAGCTTAAGCCTCATGAGAAGAATTACCCCACGCATGATTTGGAGTTGGCAGCAGTGGTATTTGCCCTACGGATTTGGAGGCACTATCTTTTGGGGGAGAAGTTCCAACTGTTCACGGACCACAAGTCCCTACAGTACCTGTTTACGCAGAAAGAGTTGAATATGCGGCAACGTAGGTGGCTTGAGTTTGTGAAAGACTACCAGTTCGACATCCAGTACCACCCGGGTAAGGCTAACGTGGTAGCAGACGCGTTGAGCCGTAGGCCAGCAGATGAGGTGGCAGAGGTGTGGAAAGCAAAGTGGAAGGAATTGGGACACTAGGATGCAGTGGCCCGATCTTTCATGTCTGTGATGACCGTTACACCGCAGATTGTCATGAAGGTAGTACGGGCACAGGCTAATGACTCGTTCTGTCAGGAGCAGATAGTTCGATTACTATCAGAGGGAGCCGAATCCTATAGCGTTAGCTCAGACGGGGGATTACGCTTCAATGGGAGATTGGTAGTTCCGGAAGTGGAGGAATTGCGACATGAGGTGATGGCAGAGTTGCATGGCTCACGGTTCATGGTACATCCCGGAGGGGACAAAATATACCAAGACATGAGACGCCAGTATTGGTGGAGCGGTATGAAGAGAGATATCGCTGAGTTTGTTTCGAAATGCGCCACTTGTCAGCTTGTAAAAGTGGATCATCAGAGACCAGCAGGATTGCTACAACTATTGGACGTCCCGGTGTGGATGTGGGAGAGCATATCCATGGACTTTATCACGGGGTTACCTACGTCGCAGAGGGGTCACGACTCCGTTTGGGTAATTGTGGACAGGTTTTCCAAGGTCGCTCACTTCTTACCCGTAAGGACTGACTACACCACGGGACAGTATGCACAGCTCTTCATTTCAGAGATTGTGAGACTTCACGGTGTGCCCCTAAATATCGTGTCTGACAGAGACAAGATATTTGTTTCGCGGTTTTGGGAGAGTTTCCAGGAGGCCATGGGCACGGAATTGCGGTTGAGTACGGCTTATCATCAGCAGACCGATGGGCAGACAGAGCGGACCAATCAGATGTTGGAGGACATGCTACGCATGTGCATTATTGACTTCGGGGGTGGATGGGAGCAGTACCTTCCACTGGTGGAGTTTGCTTACAACAACTCCTATCAGTTCACTATTGGCATGGCTCCGTTTGAGGCATTGTACGGTAGGCCTTGTCATTCCCCAGCATGTTGGTTAGAAGTGGGGGACAACAAACTACTTGGGCCGGAAGTGATTCAGGATACTTCGGCAAGGATTGAGTTGATTCAGAGTCGCATTCGGGTAGCTCAAGACAGGCAGAAGAGTTATGCTGATGCGAAGAGATTTTTTAGAGAGTTCCAAGTGGGGGACCAGGTTTTGCTCAGGGTGTCTCCTATGAAGGGGATTATGCGTTTCGGGAAGAAGGGGAAGTTGGCACCGAGGTATGTGGGGTCATTTCCCATTATTGAGCGGATCGGACCGGTTGCGTATAGACTTGGGCTACCGGAGCATTTGCATCGGATTCACGATGTGTTCCATATTTCCTCGCTGAGGAAATACCTTAGAGATAATTTGGCTCATTCTCACATTGTTGTGGAGGACATTGATCTCCATCCGGATAGCTCCTACGAGGAGGGGCCGATTGCTATTTTGGACCGAAGCGAGAGGAAATTGCGGTCAAAGATAGTCCCGTTAGTGCGTGTTCAGTGGCGACATCACAATGTCGAAGAGTCCACATGGGAGCGCGAGGATGAGATGCGCGAACGTTATCCAGAGTTATTTTTAGCAGGTACTTTCTAGTTTTGAATTTCGGGACGAAATTCAGTTATTAGGGGGGAAGTATGTAATACCCCGTACTTTTGGCTATATTTATTTTTGGGATTAATTAATTAAATGCGTATTAATTGGAAATTAATCCGGGTTATAAATACTAACGAGATGCGAGTTGGTATTTGATTATGTGCATACATGTTTTGATATATGTATTTGGTATTATAGAAGTTGTCGTGAGATTTATATACGGCATTTTATAAATTTTGTTGAGATGCGTGGGACCGCCACGTCACGGTGAAATATTTTGATAATAAAAGTGAATTTAAAATCTATAAAACGTATGGTCGTTTTGAGTGTGCCAACGCGTCCGGAAGGGTCGAGATAGTCAGAAAACACTAGCCGGGGGTGTAGTTTGGGTCCTGGGGTATTTTTAGGCCATACCGGCAACTTAAAGGGGTATTTTGGTAATTTTACATTTTTAGGAATTAAAAGTGACGAAAATTGGTTAATTAAATCTGATGTGGATTTGACCCACTAAGCCCATAACCAACCCATATTAACCTAGAAGGCTACGTAGGTTATCATTTAGGTTTTCTAAGTCCCCCAAATCAAACCCTAGCCACCTTAAGCCACCATTGGAGAAGGAGCTTGGAGAGAGGAATTTCTGCAGAAAACTTCATCAAACCTACACCAAAATCAGAAATCAAACCAAGGCAAGTGACTTTATTCCATTTAAATTCAGAGAATGTCTTTTCCATGTTAGAAATTGAAGAATTTTGATTGTTCTTGAAAGATTAAATGAAAACCCATGTAGTTGGAGTTTAGAACTTGAAAATTTTGAAGAGAATTGCATGTAGTATGATAGGTAGATGATTTCCCTCATAATAACTGTGATTAGGAGAAATTAAAACGAATTAAATTCTGGGATTTGATGATGATATAAAGCTAGGGTTCATGTTCTTGAGATATTGGGAAAAAGTGTAGAAATTTGTAAATTTAATTGATGTTAGGATGGATTGATCCCTTAAAAACATGTTAGGATGTGACTATATATGTTTAGTATTGACTATAGACCTTTAAACGATTGTTGGGACTTAGTTTAGAAGATTTGAGGTGTTAAAATGGATGAAAAACGAATTGGGGAAAAATCTGGGCCGAAACTGGTCAGTCGTTAGAAGCAGTCCCCAGGTCGTTCGAACGAACTCGTTCGAACGAGCTTCTAACGAGTTGACCAGTCGTTGCTAACGAGTAGTGATTTCGTTCGATATCTCGTTCGAACGAGATATCCTTAGAAGGGACAGTTCGTTCGAACGAACTGGATCTCGTTTGAACAGCCTCGTTCGAACGAGACTTCTAACGAGCTGACAGTCCTAACTCGTTCGAACAGTCTCGTTCGAACGAGACTTCTAACGAGCTGGCAGTTTGGGCCATTTTGGACTGTTTTGATTTTTGGAGTTTCGTAAACTTATCCGAGGTTATAGATATCATTCCGTAGATGTAGTAATGATAGAATTGGGACATTTGGGTATTTATGATAAGGAATTTATATACGAGAGTTGTATTACATGGACGGTTTGGGTTGAGACGTGAGTGTCTACTACGACGTGAGAAATTATGGCGCGTATGATTACAAACCGGAATAGTATAAATTGTGATAATTATAGTTAGTACGAGAGTGCAATATGTACTACGATTAAAATACATTATTACTAAGATGTGTGTTTACTTAGTATTGGTATATGAATTGTGTGTATGACATACCTACCATACTTGCTATCACGGGAGGTTGCGTTCGCTTAGGACCCTCTAATCCTTGTGTGCCTACGGGGGGGATATAGACTGGTACCTCGATGAACATAGGTCAGAGAAAGACTTATTGGGATGTTAATAAGTCCGCTGATCGTGGGAGCGTAGGTATGTACGTGACCCATGTGATGTGACTGTGTTCACCTCCACTATTTGTGATTTGTGTTATCTGAACTATTCCTGAGAGATTCGTAATGTGTGATCCTTATGTACGTGATGTACCAGGATGGATAGCAGAGTATGTGTGCACCGCAGCTTAGTCCTCGGGGTGCTTATATTGTATATTTATGATATGAATAATATACACTTAATTAATGAGAACATTCATGTTAATGTTGTATAAATAATTACGGTATTGTTCCGAGAAACATAATGAGTTAGCTGATAGTTATATATATTGCATATTGAGCATCTGAGTTTACGTTAAACCCCTACATAATTACGTGCGTTATAATGTTAATAGAACCAAGTAATATGGTTAGGACCTATGATAGTCTAGCTAGAGATGATGTCACTTAGCTAGTGGTTTGCGTCATTATAGATGGGTACTTACGTTAGGAGTGCACAATTAGACGAGAGGTGAGAATATCATGTGAGTGCGCGTCCTAACATGTACTTTGCATTTAATGTTTTAAATGTTTTTAAAGAACTTGCAGGTTTTTAAAATATAACTCCACATTCGGGCTCTGACCCGTTTGCTTTTCAAATCTTTTTCTTGTAAAACCATTTTAGGTGCCTAGCCACAAGGACACCAAGCATAGGATACTCATTCAGGTTACGAGCTGTAGCTGTTTGTGGAAGCTACAGGGATTTGCTTGTAGACGCTTCTATCTTTTGGATTCCAGAGTCACTATCTATCAGTTGTAGGGCATGTTGCCCATTTCTATTTAGAGACATCTTTTACATTTCAGTTCTTAGACTTTAGCATGTATTATTTCAGTATTCGGTTATTCATTTCAGTTATGGGATTGTAGTGAGGAGTTTTCCTCTAGACTTTATTTACTCCATTGTGATGGTTATTCGTTTTACTTCAGTATGGTGAATGGTGTTATTTATTTCTTCATTACACTTGTTGCATGTTAATCAGACTTAAATTAAAATTTGGCAACTTACTTTTTAAATACTAGGTGGTTAGTAATCTTTAAAAGGTTTTCGACAGTGATGCTATTAACTGAGCCAACTTGGCATTTTGAATTAATTTAATAAAGGAGTAGCTACCCGGTATTTAATTAGTCGGGGTGTCACACTAGGTTTACTAAACTTTCTAACACCCCTTCATTTGGAAGTGTTAACAAATTTATAAGCATATAGACTTGGCGTCATTGACCCTAGACGTATTTATCATATTTCCATTTGCCCTAGAGTATTTAACTTCAGATTCTTTTTTACCACAATGGAATCTTCTTAATTACGATATACCCCTTCTTCACTGGGTAAAAATTTCATTAAGCTTGTTTACTTATATCTCGTGTTTGGATTTTCCTTCTTGCCTATAAAAGATAAGTTTCAAGATTCTTTCATATCCCAGTTAAAATTGCAGATGGGAAATTCACGATCAAGAAAACCCAAATTCTCCTTTCACTAGTCACAACTTATTTATATATAATGTCTAAATCTCATCATTTTGGATTGCTCCGATGAGCAAAAAAATTCTTGAAATATTCAAGTCCGTCCTGGGTGTTAATACAATTCACCCTACATAATTTCCTATGGATTTCTTCTGTCACAAGAGTCCTTCTGAATCCCTCACCTTTCACAGACTGTGCTGGGTGGGTTTGGAATGGCACAAAACGTCTTCTATGATAGTGCTTGGGAAACTACAACTCCCATTTGACTTCCTTAATGTTCTCAAGACGAACGACAATTATGGTGGGGTCTATATCGATCACCATTTAAAACTGCTCCAAGTCTTTGGCTGAGTCCTCCTCCTACTGTCCTTTCAACGACACTTGCTAGTCGTCCAATTGTATTGGGCGCATGAGGCCAAATCAAACACATATAAGCATTACATCACACATGCTTTATGGCAGGAAAACATAAGTCAAAATACGTAGTAGAATTCAACCCCTACATCAAATAATGCTACGCTAAAACGTAATAAGCCGTACATATCCTAAAGACACTAGATCTTGATGCTCTGATACCACCAGTAACACCCTGCCTAATTAAATACCTGGTGATTAGTCCTTTATTAAATTAAATCAGAATATCCAGTTGGTTCATTCTTAGCATCACTATCGAAAAATAATTTCTTTGTTAATCACCTAATAATTAATTAAAAATATTTCAACATTTAATAAAACCATACCATGAATAATAATGAAGTAATACCGCAACACCACTGAACTATATAACACAAAATAAATCAGACTCGGAAACTCGCCAGTAAAAATATCTTATTACCACTAAACAAAATTATTCTCAACGGTATTGACATAAGTACTTAAAATTATCTGGAATATAAATGGAATAACTAGAATCCTGGGCGACATGCCCCAAATGAAAATAGACATTACAGATATGGGAATAAACATAATGGAAGCGTCTAAACAAAATCTGCATCTCTGATAGCAACTATACTCCATCAATACATCCGTAATCTATACTGGGCATCCCGCTGCTAGATACCAGATGCCAAAGATATAACATATAAGAGAATATGCAAGGAAACGGGTCAGAACCCGAGTGTAAAATATTTTGCTAAAATAGTAAGTGGTTAACCAGTACAATTAAGCATTTATTATGTACCTATTAGTTACACGACTCTCACTTGATATTCTCACCACTCATCTAGAATGTAAACCTAATGTATACCCCTAGCCCATTCTAGTTATGCGACTACCTAACTAGTTTGTACCAATACTATCTGTACTGTCTTCTTTAAGATGACCATCCGTATTACCCAAATAATTCATACATACTTCTCACACTTTGATTAATTAAATTACTTATCTAGAGTATTATTTAAGTTTTTCACATTCTTAAACCATATAAGTATCTTAGTCATTCTCATTTAGGCAACAGTGAACAATCGTAAGTATATATATAAATCACTCTCAGTACATATATACAAATATGGAACCCTTAGAAAATGATGTGGTACACGCATACTCTTTTATCAAATCCCGGTACATCACGTACATAAGGATCGCGCATTTCGAATCACTCAGTAATCGTATCAATACAAATCACATATATGAGAGGCGAACATAGTTCACATACCTATGGGTCACGAATATACCTACGCTCCTATAGTTAGTTGATTTATATACGCACAAATAAGTCTTTCAAGTCCTATGTTCTTGAGGTACCAAATCTAAATCCCCCCGAAGGCACATAAGATGAGATTGTCCTCCTCCTACAACCTCCTGTGATAGAAAGTAAGGTAGGTATGTCATATACATAATAAATAATAATACGGGTACAAATACCACCTATATAAATATAACAACAACACGGTAATCACACAATCATATGATAACAATACGTATTCATCTCACCTATATATAATCACCATAGGTATTCGTCTAACCAATATAAATAATAAAAACAGGGCATACGCATTGTAACAACCCGGGGTTTTAGAGAAAGTTATTTATTTAATTTGGGAGAAATAAATATTATTTTATTTGGAGAATAATTGAATTGGCATTTGAGGTTAAAATTTGAAGTTGTTAGGAAGTGTGTCGAATGGTAATTATGAGGGTGTAGTTGTTTCCGAAAGGGTCAAAAAATTCAAAATAACAGTACTTGGGGTCTATTTAGGTTTCGAAATAATTTAAGTTTGTTTGACTCGAATAAAAGTTATCGAGTCATTTAAAGTGTGTATTATCATTTAAAGTTGTGTATCTTGGGATTTAAGGCTAATTAAGCCTACGAGAGATTTATTCTCCATAGAGAGAAAGAGAAATAGAAAGAAAGAAAGATAAAGAAAGAGAGAAGAAGAAAGAAGAAGAAAAAGAGAGAGAAAGGGTATTTTTCGGCCAACACGCGATCTCGAGGGCGGATCAGACCCTACAAACCCGAGGCAAGTGATTAAACTTGCTAAAGAATTGTTGTGTACCATTTAGTGCATGATTTGTGGATTAAATTCATGGGTTTTAGGTTTAGTTTATCAAAACCTAATTTTGGGGAATAATCTTTGATTTATTTAGTAGAGATGGATTTGAGGTTATAAATTAGTTTATATGTGTTCTTGGATGATTATTGATTATGTATGTGTGATTGGGTTGAAGAGAAAATGATTAAAATGAATTTTGGGATTTTTGGCTTACTAAAAAGTAGCCATTTTCGACCCTTCTGAAGGGCCGAATCAATTCGGAAATATGCAGTTGCCCAGGTTTGAGTGACCTAATCGATTCGGACCCCGGCCAAATCGATTCAGCCTGAGTCAGAGTCCCAGGTCTTAGGACCCTAATCAATTCGCCTTGAAGGCCGAATCGATTTGTAGGGACGAATCGATTCGGAATTGGCCTGAATCGATTCGGAAACAGGGCTTCTTGAGGGATGTTTTCCTAGGGAGAATTTCATTCTGTTTCGTTCGAGGTTACCAATTGGGGACTTCTATAGGATTTATATGGAGTATGTTTTGGAGACTTTTAGAGAGTATCCCTTGTAAGATATTATTGGAGTCATATTAACTTAAATTGAGGAATACTGATTAGAGATTATGGTATGGTCTAAGTGGGGAAACCCACTATTAATGAAGATTATATTTGGAGATAATTATTAAATTTATAAGAAAGAATGAAAATGAACTTAGTGATGTTCGAATTTTAGAATCAAATCCCAAAGGGGATAACTTTAAAGGTTCATCCAATTAAATTGAATCATATTATGGATTGAGAATATGAATGCTAATTAATGTGCATACGGATGTAGAAATATCCTTAATGATGAATAATTAGGGAGACGCCTCACACAATGATAAATGCTAATCGAGGTGCATTAGGATAGAGAATATCCTTAACATAAATCGAATTGAGAGACAATTCATAATTAGAAGCGACATGTAAGCTTCAAGCGAGAAATTGTATTGTGTACACTAAGTGGGGAAGATGTGTGAGAATTGACGATTAGTATATCGAGAGTGAAATATACTAAACAATAATAATATTTCAACTACGCCTAAGAGCGTACTATGATTATGTAAATGATGTGGTAGGTATACCTTATATGATTGTATATCTTTATATGATGTGATGATGTATGTATACCTTATGTGATGGTATATATATATATATATATATATATATATATATATATATATATATATATATATTCCCCAGGTCATAGTCGTCCATGTGATTATTACGAGATATACATTATTATTTTGGGGGTGAGAAGTCGTGGGTATGTGTCGTTATCACTTGCCGGTTAGGAGCTATGACCGCTTCTCGGGACGTTGTGTGCGTGAGTTAATCACGAGGTGGGTGTCGTTGAACCCCACCAGGTGGTTCCCAGTTTGCTACGTGGTTTGGGAAACTGGAAGATGATAGCATTTTGATCCTGCGTCCACGAGTTATAACTCGTCCGGATGGTTATTATATTATGGATGTGATTGTTTACTTGGGTATCGAGGGCATAATGGACCTCAACGACCAACATTGCCAAGGAGTAGTGTAACGGGGGGGGGGGGGGGGGTTCCTTGTTTGGATTTCGCTTCGGCGAGACATACTACGCATGAAACGCTCTGTAATGTTGGGAGTGAGGAGAAGTTAGTCCTTAATGCTCACATATATATAGTATATAGATCTCGACGATCGACAGTGCCAGAAGTAGTGTATCGGGGGGTTCCTTGTTTGGATTTCGCTTTTACGAGACGTCCCACGCACGAACCACAGTGCACTGTTGAGAATTTGGAATAATAAATTAATTAAAATGGAGTAATAAGAATTTAGGTTACACGCATCATGCATTGAGGGCATAATGAATCTCAAAAATCAATACTGTCAGGAGTAGTGTAACGGAAGGGTTCCTTGTTTGGATTTTGCCTCGGAGAGACGTCCCACACATGAAACGTAGTGCAGTATTGAGAATTGGGAGAAGTTTAGTCCTTAGCACTTAGATGCTAATAACTCATCTATATAATTGTATATTGTTGGCATAACTAGAATATGAGAAATTCTAGTAAAGAAATTGTTTATGTTTATTGTACGTTGGATTGGAAAACGAGTATGTAAACCATATATGTTAAGAAAGTGAACAAATGAATGAGAACCCTAACATTAAAAGTTAAACTATATGATTTAGAGGGAATTTAGACAAGTGTAGATGGAGATAAGTTAAATGGTTTTAAATTGGGTTTACATTAGATTTAAATTGCCTAAGTTAGATAGGGGCATTTATTTGGAGATCATGCGCATACGTTTAGTTGCGCGCTTCAGTTGAGAGGTGAGTTGGATTATTATGGAGAGTGAGACTCCATTAAATCATGTAATAATGCATTTATAATTATTATGCATTTTAATGCACTTGCTATAAAATGTTTTCAACTCGGGCTCTGACCCGTTTATATTTTCTCCTGCTATGTATATATATATTGTATTACTTTAGGCGTTCCTCCACAAGGACGCCATTGATGTTCTCCCATCCACTGTATTCGTGGAGCTATGGCAGTAGCGGACTGTTGCAGCACTTTCCCTTAGTCGATTCCTATCTTTTGTATATCTAGATTAGGATTCAGTTTTATATTTGGGTCTATACTCAAGCGTTGTAGTTTAACACTTTATATTTTCCCTTCTCAGATTTATTGTATTGTCTGTGACCTAACAGCATATTCGGGTATTTTACTTATCCATTGTATTGCACTCTTTTATATTATTGGAGCTTGCATGTTTCACTCATCATAGTTAGATGTAGTATTGTGTGATATTGGTTGCATGGTTGGTTTTATTTGGTGTTAAATAAAAGTTTTAAATTTTTGACATTTCGCTTTTAATGGTTTCGGGTAGTTAGCCTTATATTATTGTGTATTGTTAGTTGATGTTAAGACTGTACCATCTGAGATACCTGATTTAATGTAGTATATGGCTGGCCACCCGTTATTATTTTGAGCAGGTTGTCACACGCACAACCCATATAATAAATCTCATGCTTAGTGCATTTATGTCCCGAATATCCTACGTATTTGATGATTACGACTAATCCTCAATATATTATTTTCAAGCTTTTCTTACCGCACGATGATTATCATTTAATCCTCAAATTAATTCAGTTAGTAAACATCACGCCTTACTAATCCATGTCGTCAAAACTCCCGAATCTCTATTAATTAAAATTCTTCAATTAGGTTTATTTCTCTAGAACACCTAATTCAATCTTAATCCTTAATTTCATCTCTTAAGCTTAATTCCCTATTATACCTACGGCTGTGCCGGTAATTTATAACCCTCTTACTACTAGTCCTAACCTTAAACCACCTTTCATACGATTTGAAGCCCAAGTTATATAATTCTCCAAAATAACTCGTTTAACTAATCAATCGATAAATTTCCTCCATTCAAAATCCCAAAATAATATTTTTCGAGTCTGAAGTATATCCTATTGCCCTTACCTAAGTACCATTAGGTTAATTTAATCATCATCAAAGACTTATCAAAGTATGGAATTTAATCAACAATTAAAAAGGAAAATGCATCACATTTTTAGGGGAGTCGATCAATCAGTCGAGAGTCGATCGATCGATCGACCATATATTGCCTAGTTTTTCTGCATAAAATTCCTATGGGTTTCACACTTTAATATCATCAACATCAGTACTAAATGATCCAAAATTCCTCATTGTTCAACCCAAATGATATAGCAAAGTATATACACGATTTCTATCTTCTAAATCATATAAATCATCAAGGGGTTAATTAATTATGATAATTTCATCTTAAATTCAAAAATTCTGCAATTGATAATTTTTCCTCAAGAACACATTTAAATCTCAGAATTCTTCATCAATTATAATTCAAATTTCATAAAGATGATTGTCTAATCACAAAGGGTTTAATCTAATCATGGTTATCATCACAAGGATTAATCTTAAATAATCAAAATTCATCTTTTGATTTGAAAAACAATCTAGAATTTTATTCTATACTAATATGAACATTATACATGCCAGATTTGCTGTAATTAATCACTTGCCTTGATATTGTAGTTTTAACCATGGGGATAATACTCTACTTGTGGTCCTCCCTTTTTTCGGCTAACTTCTGGCGGTGGTGGTGGTGGCTCTTAGTGGTGCAAGGTGGTTGTCCCTTGGTTTGCTCAAAAAACCTCTTCCTTTCCTTGAAAAGCCTCTTACTCTCCTCAAAGACATTTTCTCTTATTTTGGGTCAATGAAGCTAAGTTCTCTAATCTCCTCACTAATATAATAAATCCTGATTTTCATGTTTACTATTCACGTCCCAATTAAAATGACCAAAATATCCCTCTAGGGTGTCCTTTCGGTTCCAAAGTGCCTTGAGATCTAAATCAAACACCCAAGTAGACTTTTTTGACTATTTTAACCCTTTCGGACACTTTATTGCAGTCAAAATGACCATACGGATATCATATAAATAATTCACTTCTATTCCATTTAAATCTAGTCCTGACATGACATATGCATGCATCCCGACTTAATTACCAAAATTGGCATACACATAATTTGCGACAATTTATAAAGTCATAATCATATATATTAATTTTAATCACTGAGTAATATTAAACATAAATCATATATTACTTTATTCCCGAGTAATATTTAAATTTGAATTAATTTCCAACTATAACAATTAATTCTAATCAATCCCAGTTTTAAAAGTCATAAAAATACGACGTATTACACTTTAGTGTCTACTGAATATTTATTTTCCTTATTTTTAGAAAAAAAATAGCACTCCCTCTTTGTTGACACCATAGTATGCAACAATGATTTGTGAAGGGCGTCAAAATATATCTAAATCACCACCATCTCACCACAATGATATAAGCACTGAAAGTTGACCAGGGTATAAGGCACCAAAAGCTAGTTGGCTTGAATTTAAAATTGCACAATTCTTTGCCTTTAAATATAATATCTTTTAAAAATTTATTTTGCCTAGGCAGCGTAACGAAAGATATATTTCATGAGTTCAAAAAATCTATTAGAGAAACCTTATCAACTGACACATAACTCCTGTCATGAAAAGATGTCTCTATTGCGACAAAATAAATCAAATAAGAAAATAAATAACATTTATGGAAATGAAATGTTCAAGGGTAAAGCAAGTACCATAAGCTTAACATGAGTTCTGCTTGTTTCAAGATCCCATATAATGCATCCATATTCTTCCCAAGCTTTTTTTCCAAATGATGCACCATCATATTTATCTTGATAATGTGAAATATTTTCCAATTCATTAACAGTGTCCATGACTTCAGGTTCATCATGTAGAGAGTTTAGAATTTAATTTTTTGAGGGGAAGAACATGACTTCTTCTGTTTCTTTAGCTTTTGATCCTTGAGTCGAGGAATCACAGGCATTTACTTCATGAGAATTGAGGCTATTACTCGCGACTGAAGGTAGAAGTTTCCATATTAAACATATAATATAACTAGGATCAACTGTAGTCAAGGTGTCAAATAACTGCATAGTGCAACATAAAACTTCATTGTGAACAACTAAAAATAAATGATATTCAGTTGAAATAAAGAACATCCATATATATGTAATATGGGTACGTATAAGACTCCAAGGTTTGTAATACTTTGTACATATTCACATACAACATTCAACACCATATGAAGTTCTCATAATCCTGGAATAATATGTAAGAAATACAAAATACCCATTACAAAAATCAATAGTCCTCTGAATCCTGATTACTCTAATATTTAATTGTGCAAGGCAAAAAGTAAGACATGTAAGATTTTATTCGCATTTACAATACATATGAATGATATCAACCCAAATAGTTCTGAATTAGGTTTTCACCATCTAGATTCTATCATTTTTACTTTGGCACTCGTCCCCAAATACCAATATACTACCATTATTGACATGAAGAACAATACAAAGATTAGGACAAATGGTAAATACAACTCAAAATTTTCAAATTTCTCTAAAAACATAAAAGAAGGGGAACAATTCATCAATACCTATCGTATCGTTTCATAAACTCTCCCTCACTCAGTCTCAGTTTTGGGCAATTCGCCTTAAATTCACTAACGAAAATAAAGGCATTTAACCTTTTAAACGTAACGTGACGTGATGAATTTTACTTGCACATTATTATAGCATACTACATCAAAAAATGGACCATAAGAAACATACAAAGCTGTCAACATATAATGTAACTTGTAAGTTACTACATTTTTTTAACAAGATTTCTAAATTTGAGAGATTCTACAGAAAAGAAGGTATTGGTCCATCAATTGAACATCCATCTGCTTGAAAATGGACCAAAGAAGATGTGTTGGAAAATGAAGTTGGTATAGATCCAATAATTTGAGTCATCTTAATATCTAGTTTCTCTAAATGAGGCGAAGGGAATTCAAACATTGAACATAAATAAATTGTGACATTGTTGTTGGAACCCACATAAAGTGTGTAGTTAAGGAGGTAAGGGACGGTACCTTGCAAATAATATCTTGAGAGATCAAGGATTGAAAAGGAAGTTATATTTTACATTCGATTTTAGATTACAGAATGGGAAAATTGTAATCCGAATTCAATGAAGAGAGATGAGTAAGGTTGAGCAGCTCGTATATAGGTATTCCCTCTTTAATTTTGCAACTTGATAGGTGAATCAACCTCAGTTCAAAAAGCATTGATAATGGTTTCAATCGACTTACCTCAGATAAATCAACACCAGTCAATCTTAGTTCCATAATATTATACAAATTCATATAAATGAACAAAATATTTCCTCGAATTGAGTGCATGGAAATGCAAGTATCCCAAGACCTGAGAATCACAAGAAGTTCCTTATCACTTTTCTAACTGTACATAAGAATATGGGTAATTGCAGATGCATATAAAACTAGACACTCTTGAATGTGTGGTAGAATAAATGCAAGGATTTTTCCCTCAGTATACATAACATAAATATTATAGAAAACCTAAAAAGATCAAATTGAAACAAACCTTTATCTTTGTATGTCTCGTACAACTTTGTCATCTCCATGAAATTTGAAGTGGTCAAGCCACTAAGATAAAGGGTAGATAAAGAAATCATATCAAATAGAGGAATATGAATATGATTATCAACAAAATTAAAGTTATAAGATAAAATAGAATCTGAGAGAGAATGACCTAAACTAGAAGAATGATTAACAATAGTACATAATATTGCATTGAAGATATATTATATCGTTTCCAAGAGATATTTTATTGATGGTTTAAACAAAAAATTTTAAAAAATTATCGCATAAAATCGCAACAACTTCAAGAAAAATATTGATCAATGACCTAAGTAATATATCATTTTTATTGTTTTAAGATATTTGTTTATTTTTTTGAAGATATAAAGTTCTATAAGATATAAAAGGACCATATTAATTTAGTTCCTACCTTTTGTGTCTTTGAAAAAAGATTATAATTAAACACACGCTATTATTTTCAATTTTATAGCAATATGAGCAAGGCATGATAAAAAAACACGATAAAGTGAAGAATGATGGTAAATAAACAAACCTCGTGGTCACAATCCATAAGTTGTTTCTCACTGAGGCTAACCAAGTCTCCATTAGAAAGAAAGTGAGCTCCTTCCAAAGCTCCAGTACTACTAAACGACTAGCACGATCCACATAACCCTTAAAAAATCACATCCCTCAAAATCAACAACAATCTCTTCAATCAAATCACATAAGATAAGAAAACAATGGAGAGAAGGCACGAGAATTTTAAAAAGAAAAATTCCACAAAATAAGAATTTTGTGGACATTTACCTAAGGCAACTATCTACATGGCCACACATGGTCTTGGATTCATTCAAAAGTCCAACAATTGTTGATGACTAACAGTAGGTTGATGACTAACAGTAGGTTCAGCTGTGAAATATAACTTGAAGTGATGAATAAAGGACTCTTGGATGTCTTACTGATCATATTTCTTAGTCAAGTCACTTGTTCTGATTTTATGGATGTATATTTGATTTATCCTTGATTTGATAATGGAATGAAATAATTTAGTGTTTAAGTTTCCATATTAAACCATTTCATATTGGACTATTGCTTCCAATATGTTTCCTCATTCTTCATTGCAAGATTTAACTCTGCTTTGGTTTCTTGAAGATTGCACCTGTTATGATCACTCGGATCTTGCTCAAAGAAAATTTCCTTGCATACTAGATAATCATATATATATCAATAACATCCTGGAAGATATTCTTGAAGGTATTAACATATCATTCTCTAAGTCATTTAATTAAAAGGTCTTAGGCAATTATTCACATGGTCTTAGATTTTTTTCTTCCATAAATGAATTTCAAAAATAAAAATACCATAAAACAATAATTGTTTCTTCTCCCTAAATACTAGATTATACAATTTTCAAGTTAAAGAAAGACATTGCAAATATTGACCCCGCCATTTGGTGTGCTGGGAAGAGTATACTAACTACATACCTACTTGACAACAAGTCAGATTGTCATGCTTCATAGCCTCTCTTATCAATAGTGTTCCAATTTAGACATAGAGAGGGATTCATCAGTAATTTGTCTAGCTTTGTTAGATGTTATGAAATAAAAAATGTAAAAGAAAAGTAACACCAAGATATTATTGAAATATTAATATTAAAAAACCTTAACTCAATTTTAATCAAAGATTCAATTGAAGCAAAATTACATGGATAGTTGCCTTGGCACAAGATATCAAACTTCCCCAATAATAACCAGTGTTCCTGAAACCAAGAAGTACGGGTTAAGAATCTTAATGTAACCAGAGAAACTAACCCATGGAAGAATAACTAGTTGTAACACATGCCCAACACACGTGTGACCTTAGATGGCAAACAAAATATATTCAAGGACAAAAAATTAAAAAAAATAAACTTGATTTTAGAACATATTGTTCTCGATCATAAGCATCGATTATAAACGAAAAATAAATACACAAAAGGTATGGTGCAACAACAGGGATTCAATGTGTGTTTAAACACCAAAAAGAGGTATATAGGGGGAACTTTAAGTATAAATTTACTCTGCCCCTACATACATCATACACTAATGACCATTTTCTCCTATCACCGCTTCACCGACGCATAGATCAAAATAGTTCATGTACCGAAAATTAAAGGTAAAAACACACAAATGAAAAAATGAACAAGGTGTACAATGTATTAGTTCACTGCTATTAACAACCAAAAAATTGAATTTGATGACCAATTATTCATAATATTTGTCCGGGATCAAAAGTATTTGTACCATATTAGAATTTAGTAACACAGAAGTCCTTTTAATTGCAACCCATCCCATCACACATATTAATACAAAACAACAATTAATTGAAACAGTGCGTAAAGAAACAATCAATACACAAAATCCCATTTCAATCAAAATACACAAATAAAATTCACACAGTTATGTCCCAATATAATATGAAGTCATTCCTAATAAACCAAGATTATTAGATTAACTACCAATGAATAGATAAGCCTAGTGTAATAAAAAGAAACATATCTATTGTGGAAAAAAGAACATTACACTAAAATGAAGTTGATATTGTATAATAAAGTAGACTAAAATGACTCACAAGAAGTTATTTTATGCTAGAGAGCATACCAGATAAAGAGAAACTGATTCAATACTTCATTCTCAACTTTTTCCCAACATCAATTAAGTACCTAAAATTCAAAAAATATCAAACACTAAATAATGGACAAAGATCCAAAATCGAATCGTATAGAGAGGAGAGAGAACAGAGTGAAAAAGTAAAAGTCCCTTAACCCATGGTTTTATACCAAATCAAAGACTCGAAATTCATATTTTTATAAAAAAATCAAAGATGATAATAGAAGGATCTCCAAAAAGAGAGAGTATTCCAAACTTAGGTCATGAGTATTCCAAACCCTATGTCACGAGTTTTCTAAAAACTAAACCCTAAAGAGAGAATCTTCTGAATCAAGGTGACAATGATGGGTACTTTTGGGAGGTCGATTTGGAAAAGATTATGGGAGGTCGTTTGGGTGTAGGCATATTTTGAGAGTTTCTTTTGGTTTAGAATGTATAGTTGGGGAATTTATTTGGGTTTGGAGGGATATTTACCCTTATTCTTTTGGAAAAAATTACTTTTAAAATATTGAATTAATATTACTAACACTTATGTGATATTAGTAATAGTAAATTAATGTGAGTAATAATAACGGTGTAATAGTGTTAATAATCACAAATATAGTTTGTTACTAATAGTGAATTATGGTGTAGTGATGGGTATTAAACTTAATTGCTTATTTATTTTGGTACCTTTATGAATTGATACTTCTATTGTTCATCATAGTTTGGATTATTTGTGTTTGAGTTGCCTTATTGTGTGTTTGTTGCACTTTACACCATCACATGATTTATTCCCTTCTCCCTGTGTTTAAAATTGATAGTTTATCCCCATATATGTAGAGGGATATTTTGATTACAAGGAGACTAATTGTTTTATGATATGTTGGTTTGTCTATTCCTGAAAATAAGGGGGAGAAATGGTATCCTCCCTTGCATAATTAGTTTTTTTTTTCTTTTTTCTTAAAAGGAGACATCTTATCTAGGTTGAGATTATATTAGATATTATTATATGTTTATTCAATTACGGACTTATACTTGTTATATACCCTTTGCATTTGAACGTGTGTTTAAGTGTACAGGTTCATAGGTTCATAATAATGCGACAAAGTTTCAATAAAATCAAAGCTACTCATGTTTCTGTGTTTGTAAAGCGTCTTTACTTTTTCCTTTTTGCGGTTGGGGAATGAGTCTTTTTACCGAGCTTGACGTCCCATAGGATTTTTATTTTTATTTTATTTCATAATAGAAAAGGCGAGAGATTTGTAAGGAAAACTTTTGAATCGAATAAATTTGTTTGTAATTGACATAATTCCAGACAAAATATATGAGTCATAGCTTAGAATTTGTGTTTTTAATCCAATAAGCCTATGACGTGTTTTGATGAAGACGTAGTGGCTATGTTTCAAAGCTTGATATATCATCCCAAGTTTGTCATGCCAAGTTCTTCATCATGTTTATCGAGGATCATGCATATTGAATATGGGTTCTTGGATATTTTTAAGGGTGTTTATTTCTTAACTCAAAATTTTTTGGAATTATTTTTAAATTTTTTTGCAGAAAAATATTTTTCGGTTTTAATTCTGTTAGAACGAGAATTGAAATTGTTTGAACAAAATTGAATTTTGATTCGAATGACTAATGATCTTGTTATAAAAAAATTAGTATCGCGTGGGCACGTGCTTCAGACTCCATCAAATGAGAATCCTCCGTAAAAAGTACCAAAGTCGTTGAAAGGTCATTGGAAGCCAATTCGAACAAGAGTGGGTTGTCATTTGAATGATATTTGAACTCGTTAGAATGAAACTTGTATTTTTGTTTGAATGGACCTATGTTTTTGTTTGAAACAGTTCATCTCCTTAAAATTTGTGTTTTTACTATTTAAGGCATGTGGGACTCATATTTTTTAAGAACTTTGGGCAAAAAACGTTTTCCTATCTATTTACTAATGTTCCAAGACCTTCGTTTTGCCCTTTGAGTTTAAATATCGAATTTCTTCATATTCTTATGTTTTGAGATCTTTAGTTTGGTCACTAAGGTTTGATTCTCTACATCTGAAGAGAACCCATTCCGTGCGATGGATACCGTACTTGCTATTTACACGTGGTGGAGTCCATGATTATAGTGTTATGGGGAAGCCTTATCGGTGGATACTGAGACATGTGTGGACTCATGCATTGTGGCAGCTTGGGTGGGTAGACTCATGCATTACAATGTGAAGGAGTGGTATAATATTGGAGAGCATTAAGCTTGCGGGGATCGAATGGTTGAGTGAGTCTACTGTTAAGTTTTGTAATTCCATATCATAGTGAGTTGCTTGGCTAGGTCGTCCGAGGTTTTTGCCTTTGTGATTTTTCTCGTACATTGGCATGAACAATCATAACAAAAAGTCCTAGACACATGGAAAGTACAAAATAAATTGTATTCACATACACTAAATGTGTAAAACTAAAATACACAAACACTAAAATGTTTTTGAATTTTTCTAATATTTTTCAAAATAAAATATCAATTTTTGAAAACAGACTCAATAGACAAACAAAATCTTTTTGTATTTTTCAATTTGATTTAATAAAAGAAAAATATTAATATATAAGATACACATGTCATAAAACTGACAAACATATATCATGAAGCACAAACTAGAGTATGACAAATAAGCTAACACAACCAACCATTAGATATAGCATGAGAAGTATCATGTGCGAGAAAACGTGAATAAATTAGTCTAATATGTAAAACCACCAATTTGGATTTCTTAATCCAAGTGTAATGTGACGGTTAAGGGATTTGGGACCACGGTGAGTCTATTCTTAGACTTTTTAGGACCGTTTCTAAAATCAAAACAAAACCTCTTAAGGTGACTTTCCTAGCATAATATGTTCAAGTGAAAACACAGCGATGAGTGTTATCTAATGGTTTACCTTTCATAAAATTACTAGTCGACTCTCTCAAAAGCATGGTCTTGGCTTTGATAGTGGAAGTATTAGGGTCATCAAAGACAATTCCAAACTTATCATCTTTCATTTGGATGGTGACTACCTTTTTATTTAACTTTTCTATCCTAGACTCTAAATCAATTTGACACAACCCGAATATCTCAATCTCTCCTCAAGATCAACTATCCTTGACTCGAGTAAATGCTAACACTCATTAAACTCTAGAAGATCTTTCTTTATATCTTCCATAAGACCACAAAGATTATCTCGTTCACCGTCAATGTACTCTAGATTCTCTTGGAGAGTCCTCTCATATACCCGAAGATCCTCTATGAAAACACTATCATCATTCACTACGATAATTTTTTTGACTTTAACTTCCAACTTTAAGTTGGCCTTCTTCACCTTTAAAGTTTTCGCATACAACTCATGGAAGGAAACTTGGAGTTCACTCTCCTCCTCCTCTTCTTCATCCTCAGTCTCGCCTCCACTCACTCGATCATCACTCACTTCCAATACACAAACCGTGGCCTCAAAATTTTAATGCAACAAAATATTCTCATGGGAAGATTGTTTAACAAATCTCACCTGAATATCCATGAATGCGATAAAGTTGCGCTCAATGGGGGAATTGGATCCCACTTATGGATCACTATCACTAAGGGTGGCATCATATGATATCAGTTTCTTCCCATCCTCTCTTAGTTCAATGTGGCTCTCAACTACCCTAAAGTCATAACCCTTACAACTATAACATCTCTTTGACTCATACCTTTTAAAGTTCCCATTTCCATTTCTAGGGAAATAATCGTCCTTGTTATACATATTTTTCTCAAACCTTTTTGCATCTTTTGATTGCTTTTAGAATTTGAGAAATTTCTTAAATTTCTTAGCCATCAAAGCTAAATCCTCAGACTCGTTGTTAGACTCATCATTCGAAATAGGTGTTTCATCTTTTTGAGATTTCAAAGAAATACCTTTCCTTTAGATAGATAGATAGATAGAGAGAGAGAGAGAGAGAGAGAGAGAGAGAGAGAGAGAGAGAGAGGGAGAGAGAGATAAATAATAGATAGATAGATAGATAGATAGATACGTGTAACGGAAAGTGTCGAACTATATCCACCTAGGCTAAGCGTGATCCGAGAATTTATTTGCGAAGACGTGGGTTGTGAGTCCTAACATAGGAATGATCCATGCTAACGAACTCCTTTGGGATATTGCGATGTTTAGCAAGTATCGACAATCTCGAGGTTTTGCTTATATAGACAGGTTTGGCATACTTGAGAACTAGCAGTAGGACCTTTGGGTCTCTCATGATTGAATTAACAATGATGATTTATTTGATTAAAATCCTTGGAGTTATACCATAGTACTTAGAATGCCTAAGATTTGAAACTCGTCATAGGGACTAGATTATAAATGCTAATAAGCCAAGAATTTTGAGGATGAAATTTCCTAAGAAGGGATGTTTGTAATACCCAGCCCGGATAAATTAATAAATTATATGTACGAATTGCATATGACGAGGGATGGATTATAATCAAACAAAATTGTTGGATTTTATATAAAGTATAGAAAACTATTAAGATCTTGGATATTATATTGGGACAAATCTGAGAAAAGTATATTGGAAGAGTTAATGTGTATATATATATATATATATATATATATATATATATATATATATATATATATATTGAGAGGTATTAATAAAAAGGGATGCATGTATATATGGAATTAACTAAAAGGATTAGGCATATTTAGAAGGAACGAATCACGCATCAAATAAAAGAAGATTGGCGACCCCAGCGTCTCGCTGGAATGACATGGGAGTCATTCTAACGATAGCTATCAACGTTCGATTGACATGTAGTGTCACTAGAATGACGCTGATGGAGTATAGAAATGTTAAAGCGTGTATTTACACCAATGTTTGTTAAAATGAATTAAGTCATAAAGCGTGAATGCATTTATTATAAATCAAGTGTGTGTGGATAAGGGACTTAAAAAAGAAAAGAAACAATTTTTTCCAAGTGTTAATTAGAAAACGGACTGTTAAGTTTGGGTTTTGGATACGGCTGAGTAAAAGTAAAGAAGAGAAAATAATGTGAACGTGGATAAAATGTTCAACACATTAATAAGGACTTGGATGCAATCGAAAATAAGAAAGAAGGGCTTGAAGCCCTTGGGTGAAAAGTCCTACATCACCGGCTAGAGCATATGGTGTGCATAGCCGTCGGTGTGGAGACCGTGTAACTACGTGGTAAAAAGGAAAGTTCCAAAAAAGATAAAAGTAAAAGAAACATGTCGGGAAATGGGTTGTGTGGTAAATTTGTTATTACAACCTAACTTGAATGAATGTAATAAATGTTCGGGTAAATGTTAAATGGACAAGTAAATGTATAAATCTATTAATGTCCATAAGTGAAAGTAAATGGGCTAAGGTAAAGTGGGCAAATGAGTGGCTAAGTAACCTAAGTTGTTAAACCCATAAATTTCATAAGTATGAATTGAAAGGTTTTCAAATGGTAAATAAGTTTTTTCTAACACAGTGTACGCTTGTGTTGAAATGGTACTTTTCATTCAAAATACTAAAGCAGATTCTAAATGAATAAAGAGGGGTGATTCCGGTGAATAAATGGTTTGGAATATATCAAGTGTAATGGTTTTAAGTGTTAAATCAAGTGTGTTAAACAAAGTGAGAAATGCCAAGTATGAACAAAGGCGGTATTTCCAAGATTAAGGCAAATTAATCTAGGTTAATAAAGTTTTGGAAATAAACGGTTCATGCATTTGAATATGTATTTTCAAAGGTATATATATATATATATATATATTCGCACTCATGTGATTGTAGTTTGTGAGTATTTTTGTTGGCGTTCGTTCCAATGTTGCTTGTATATTTCCCACTGGGCATAGGCTCACACCCTCGCTTTGTTATGGTAGGTTGGGTGCAGTTTTGTACTTTGAGAGCGTTATACAAGTAAGTCTACTTTATTTATTTAACGCTAGTAGATCCGTTTACATTAACTCGAGGTGCTCCCCACGGGTCCTACACATAATTTATCTTGAAATTGGACTTGCATGCTAAACAAGTGAAACATTAGGGTAAAATAAAATTGGACTAGTAACATTATCTAGGTTGTTTAATTGCAATTCACACCTAAAGCCTGATTCGAACCGAGTTGATTCACGGTAACCCATAAATTTGGGTCAGGTCATTACAAATGGTATCATATGGGAATAAAAACAATTAAATATAATTGTAAGGACAAATGGAATAAAATTAAAGAACAATATATTTGAGCATAAATGAATAAGCCACAACAACCACCATACTTTGATACCAAAACCAACATAGTAATACAATCCTCACAAATTGCCACTGTCATAATACATGCAAATACCGAAAAAAGGGTAATCATAGTAATACAATCCTCACAAATTGGCACTATCATAATACATGCGAATACCGAAAAAAGGGTAATTGACTCTAATATACATCCAACATCAATTACAAATATAATATATAGCTTCAACATACATTCTCGATATCTAGATCCTATAAGATCAACAATGAGGATGAGCTCAAGTTTTAATAGGGGGTGAAGTTGAATTGGTGGCCTATGTCCTGAAAAATGATAATAAGAGACGTTAACAACAAGTCTAAGTAGTATAACAACATAATTGTTTTGGGGACACCATACCACTATAAATCATTTTCTCGTATTTGAGTTGCTATTAAATTATCCCAGCCTAAAAATCCTAGATTTCACATGCGTTTAATCCCAGACCTAATTGTAATACATTGTTACATATTATTCATCTTATAGAATATTCATATCTAACTGTTGCACTCATCAAAATTATATAACAATCATGGAACACCTATATTTGTATATCCATATAATCCAGGGTACAACTCAACTCTATAACTCTAACACTGTAGTAACTATCATCGTATTACACTTAATTATATTTTATTAGGTCATTTAAGATTTGGCCCCCATCTAATTCCTTATAATGAGTCAAACCTCGGGAATTAATGTTTTTATGGTTTGGCCCCCATTTTTAACTTTCCATCCACTTAGCCGTTAACCCCCATGCTTGTTACCGGTTATACCCTTACTTTAATATGTAACCCCAATCGAGAGACTACACATCTTTAACAAAATTATTAACAAAATACAAGTTATCTCTGTAGGTGTGTTAAGTAATCTTAACACAACACAATTGTAACACAATTCTTAACACAATTCTAAGAAATCATTTCCTATAAAAAATCAAAAGCCAGATTATGAAATGAACCCGATGAGGAGTCATCATCATCCTAATTTTCCCTCCAAACTTCAATCCACTGCTACTGCCGCCATCACCAAAGGGTCCATCTCCGCCACCAAAGAATCCACCATCATCACTGTCCTGGGGCCCACCACCGGTTATAGACCTTTGTTTGGTACGCCTTGATTTTAGAGAGAGTTTGTAAGGGACAGTTTTGAATTTGGATTTAATGGGTGATGGCGTAATGGTGTTTATGACGATGGAGATTTGGAGGGTTTCAAGCGAAGAAGAGTCGGAGATAGAGAGATGTTTGTTATGATTGAGAAGGGATTTGGCAAACCTTTGGCCATGATTTACGGCTACTATTACTGTGTCGGGGATTAGAGGGAGCTCCATTGTGCTTGTATATTCATGTTTTGAGCTTTGGATTTGTGAAATGAGCTCCATAGCGGCTACTGTTACCTTAGTCAGATTCGATTATCAAACGAGTTCCACACTTAACATTAGTGACTTACCTTTTGCGACAGGAAGTTTTCCTTTTTTACAAACTTTTGCATATTTAATAGATTTATTTATTTCATATATATATATATATATATATATATATATATATATATGTCATGAAACATAGTTTGCTTCGAACTTCATTTGCAGATAATGTTTGACCCAATGTCCTTCTTCTCCACATTGAAAACATGCATCTTTCTTCACATTTTGTTGCGTTTGATTTTCCAGCAATGACAGACATAATTTGGTTACATGACCACTTTCATCGCAAAGTTGGCATATTACCTGTAAAAAATAAAAAAGAGCACAAATTAATAATTTAAATTAATAAATTATATAAATAAATTAGCAAAAAAATATTATTAACTAACTTTGTAAGATGAAGTTGAGCCTCCCCCCATTTTGGTAACAAAATGAATTGCATGTTGGAGCTTAAATAGGAAGTCTTCCAATGTCTAGTAATGTCCGAACAATAAAGAAGAGAAATCTGGGGATAAATGGCAAAAAAACATGGGGATTAACGGCTAAGTGGACGAAAAATTAAAAATAGGGGTCGAACCTTAAAAAAGTCAATTCCCGAGGTGTTTGACTCGTTATAGGGAATAAATTGGGACCAAACCTTAAATGACCCTATTTTATTTAGTATGTATTTCCTAGGAATGCACATCTAATTTAATATAGTACGTATTTCCACAGGACTCATACTTGATATAACATAACACGCCTTTTATAGGTATGCACACCTCATATATAATATAGTATATATGTCCTAGCTACACACACCTGATATAGTATAATACCTATATTCAAGGTACGCACAACTCATGTAATATAGTTCAAAACCAGCGTATACGAATTCTTTATTCAATTTAACTAGGACCTTTATTTTTCGAACAAGTCAAATTTTATGATATACTCTGCTGAAAATGTCCTCAAATGGACATGTTTATTTTAGAAAATTTTAGCAGTGTCAGTTGTTGAGAAAATATTCAAAAGATATTATGAGACCAGTGCCCACGCGTTGTTAATTCAGTTTAACCATGACCTTCATTTGTCAAGAAAGTCATATTACCAAGTATACTACACTGAAGATGGCCCTAAATTGATGTGTAGAGCCTAGGCATCAATTTAATCTAAAAATCATCAAATTTCTCATCTAAATCATGACATATCAAAGGGAATTTCGTCAATTCCAAATATATAACATCATTTTATTATCAGTTATGCATAACATCAAAATTTTATATTGAGCATCATCAAATATTCTATAAACATAGGATTCAACTTAAGTTTATTAATTTGATGATCTCTAAATTACAAACTTATCATCTAAATCAATTTATGTTAAATTTGGATTTGGAATAAGATGAGCCATCATATTACAACACAACCTAAATTATATAATTATACTAAATAACCTTGCATTAGACGAAGATATGAAGTCCTAATCCAAATTATCCTTATTCTATCCTTCTCCAATGTCCAGTTTGCCGATTACTTCTTCTCCAAGTAGCCTCCTTCCTATAGCTCTATGATTTTACTTTTAGTGTGTTAAAATGATTTCTCTTAACCCTAAGCCCCCTTTTTATATAAATAACCATGTAAATTAGGGTACCTCCCATATATGACTTGACCTATTTATCCCCAAACCAACTCTAATTAGCCAAAAGTCTAGCTCAAAACATATACTAGTCTATGAGGCTTAAAACCCAAATTTTTAAAAAGTTAAACCCAATTTAATTTAAATTTAAATTTAATTTACTTTTATCTTAATTCCAATTAAATTTCAAAAGAAGTATTCATATGGATATAAAATAAAATAATCTAGTGACGTCCTCGAGTAACTACAAATTAGTACACACACATATTAATTTAATTTATTTTGCTTTAAAATTACAAGTTTTTACAAACCCCAAGCAAGGAATTCCATCCTCAAAATCCAATCTTTCTTATATTTCTACTCAAAAGTCTAAGAATGTCTCGCACATAGCGACTTCACTCTGTAATGATAAATCTACTCTTTTATGACCTAATATACCTAGGTCTCTCTTATCGTAATAAGCGATGGATCACTATTATATTCATTTGATCCATTTGTTAAACTTCATATTATAATACGCCGTGATTTTTGGACCAAAATATTAATTATTTTTTGGAGAAATAAATATTATTTTTATTGGAGAATAATTAAACTGGTATTTAAGGTCAAAATTTGGCGATGTTAAAAAGTAATTCAAATGACGATTCGAAGTGTGAGGTTGATTCCGAAAGGGTCGAGATAGTTGAAATGACAGTACTTGGGTCTTATTTGGGATCCGAAATATTTTAAGTTCGTTTGACTCGAATTGGAGTAAACAAGTCATTTAAAGTTGGGTATTTTGGAGATAAGGCTTAAAAGCCTACGTGAGATGAAAATCTCATTTAAGATTAAGATAAAGCCCTAGAGAGAGAGAGAAGACGAAAGGAATAAGAGAAAGAGAAGAAAAGCTTGGATATTATGGCCAATCCGTGATTTCGAGGGAGATTTAACCTCTACAACTTTGAGGTAAGTGGTTAAACTTGCTAAATAATTGTCGTGTATCATTTATTTCATGATTTGTGGATAAAATTGTGGATTTTGGGTTTTAAAACTTATTGGGCAGAATTATAATGAATTTTGGTGTTGTATATATGTTTGGGTTGAAGAGAAATAGTTGGAAAATGAGAAAAATAAATTTTGGGAATTTTTGGCTTTTGAGAAAAATTTCCATTTTCAAAGCTTCTGAACAGGCCGAATCAATTCGGCCCCGAACCCGAATCGATTCGGAATGTTACTGATTTTAAGGATTGAATGATTGAATCGATTCGGCCTAAGACAGATGCCCAGGTCCTTTGAACTGAATCGATTCGCATTAAGGGGCGAATCGATTCGATGGGCCAAATCGATTCGGATTGGGCCCGAATCAATCCGAATCGATTCGAAAATAGGGTCGTTTTGGGGATGTTTTTATAGGGTGAGTTTCATTCATTTCGTTTGGGTTTATCAATTGGGAACCTTCACATAAGTTATGAGAAGTATGTTTTGGAGACTCTTAGGAAGTTTCCCTTATGATGAAATTATTGGAGTTATATTGACTTATTTCGAGAGAATACCGATTGGATATTATCGTACCGACTAGTGGGGAAGCCCACTATTATTGAGATTTCGATTTGGAGATAATTATGGGTCTATAAGAGAAAGGTTGGATGCACTTAGTGATATTGGATTTTTGGATTGAATCACAAATGTGATAACGTTAAAGGTTCATATGATTGATTGAACCATAATATGGATTGGGGATGATGATTTTTGATTGATTTATATTCGGATATAGAGAATATCCTTAACGCTAATTGAATTGGAAGATTAATCATATAATAAAAGCGACGGGTGAGCTTCAAGTGAGAGATCGTATCGTGTATATAAAGTGAGAAACTGTGCGAGTTTGCAACGGTTAGTATATCGAGAGAAATATATATACTTATATAAATGAAATTATTTCATTTACGCATACGAGTGTAAAAAGAGTATGTATAATTTTATAGCGTGATAGAAATACCTTGTGTGATGGTATGCCTTTATATGATGTGACAATATATGTATATCTATTGTGAATGATATATGTATATTTAAGTGAAGCATACCCCCTCTATGTTATCATAGGAAGTTGCACGATGTGGGTGAGGCCCCTTGCTTGAGGAGCAGGGAGCGTATAGTCCTCAGATCATAGTGTCCATTATTATTGTGTGATTTTTATTAGGGGTGATACGTGATGGGTATGTTTTGTCTCATTTAAGGGGAGGACCTATGACCGCTTCCCATACGTTGTGATTTAATTTTTACCAAGGCGATGTGGGATTTCGACCGTTGGTACCCAGGATGATATGTGAGTGATTCCCTGGAAGATGATAGCCTCAAGAACTGCGTCCTCGACTTATAGCTCGCTTAGATGGTTATTATTATACTTGTGTGTATAGAATATTACCTGTGTATGATTGTGAGATATCATATATCTTTATCTAGGGTAAAGAGATATAAGAATAATGATTGAATCTCATTCCGAGAGATTTTATCTCGACTTAAATTTTGATGAGTAGATTAAAGAGAGTATGATACTTATATATTTATATGAGTATATATTACGTTGGGTAGCAAGGGAATAATGGACCGCAATGACCAACATTGTTAAGGAGTAATGTATCCGGGGGGTTCCTTGTTTGAATTTTGCTTGCGAGACGTCCCACGCACGAAATGCAGTGCAATGTTGGGAGTGGGGAGAAGTTTAGTCCTTAATACACATAATAATATATTAGTACATCTCGACCATCGACAGTGTCAAGGAGTAGTGTATCGGGGGGTTCCATGTTTGGATTTCTCTTTGCGAGACGTCCCACGCACGAAACGCCGTGCACTGTTGAGAGTTGGGAAGAATTAATTATATATATTAAATAAGTAATTGGGGTTATATGCTTCGTGCATTGAGCGAATAATGAATCTCGATAATCAATACTGTTAATGAGTAGTGTATCGGGGTGTTCCTTATTTGGATTTCGCTTGCGAGACGTCCCACGCAAGAAACGCAGTGTAGTTTTGAGAATTGGGAGAAGTTTAGTCCTTATCATTTAGATTCTAATAACTCATTTATGTCAATAACTAGAATCTGATAAATTCTAGTAAGAGAATATGTATATGTATAATTATATGTTATGTAACTGACGCACATTTGGGGTTTATTGTAGAATTGGAAGTTGAAGGTTGTGTTTAAGATGGAAGCTTAAATGAGTATAAATTTTGGGTGTAGTTTAGATTATATTTCCCCTAGATAGGTTGGACAGATATTTAAGGATCACGTGCATACGTTTAGGTGTGCGCTTTAGTTGAGAGGTGAGTTAGATTTTTCTGGAGAGTGCGACTCCACTTTAATCATATTTTATTGCAAAAAAAATTATTATGCATTGTAATGCACTTGCTAAAATGTTTCTACACCTCAGGCTCTGACCCATTTATATTTTCTCCTTGCTATATATATTGTATCATTTTAGGTGTTCCTCTGAAAGGATGCCATTGGTGTTGTATGTCCAGTGCATCCGAGGAAGCTGTGGCAGTAGCGGACTGTTGCAGGATTTTGTTATAGCCGATCTATCTTTTTATATCTAGATTAGGATTCAATTTTTATATAGGGTTTACACCTAAGAGTTGTAGTTGTAGTGTTTTGTTTATATTTATTTTCTCTAGAGTGTTGTATTATCTGTGACCCGACAACATATTCGAGTATTTTCCTTTTTGTATATTTGATTGTACTATAGTACTCTTCTCTTTTTATAGCATGTGTGTGTTAATTATCATATTCTGTAGTTGTTATGTTCTTAGATGGTTATTACTTTGTGTGTTTTAAAAAAAAATTGCACCCTCTTTCTGTAGTAATGGGTAGTTAGCTGTGTTTGTTTTAGTATCGTCAGTAGATGCTGAGAATGATCCACTTGAGATTCCTGATTATTTAGTATAGGGCTGGCCACCCGTTATTATTTTAAGAGGGGTGTCACAGGTTGTATCAAACCATCAGGTTCTAGCATCTTTAGGATCTGTGTAGGTTTTCTGCGATCTTCCGTAAGTGTTCTAGATGTAGAGCCCTATTATTAGGACTGTTGTGTTCACACGTCTATATTTCCTTATGCAATGTAAAATCACTTAAAAGGCGTTCTGATACAATTTTTCTTATTTCAGATGCCACCGAAGAGAGGTCGTCCAGTCAGAGCTGAGAATATGGAACCCCAAATGCCTCAAGGGACTATGACCACAGCCGAAGCTGCCAATATTGTGGCACAAGCAGTAATTGTCGCCATTTCTGCAATGTCGCATCAACCTACAGTTCAAGCAGCCTAAGCCCACTCAGGTCCATCCGCGTGGGAAAGAGTACGAGAATATTTTAGGAAGGGATTTCCTCTAGAATTTTCAAGGGGAGCTGATGCCATGGCTGCAAGTCGTTGGAAGAAGGCACCTTCGCATGGTTGAATGTAGCGAGGTGCAGAAGCAATTTCTTACCACCTTTAAGTTAACAGGAACAACTCTCCATTGGTGGGAGTCAATCGCCACATCGGAACATAGAGATGCATTGCCCATATCAGATTTTTGGGAACTCTTTAATCAAAAGTATTTTCCTTCCTCGATCCAAAAGGAAATGAGGAAGAAATTGTTAGATGTGTTTCAAGGTGATCGAAGGGTGGCCGAGTACGAAGAAGAATTTACTCAATTGAAAATTTTAGTGCCCGATGAGGTAAATACAGAAGAGAAAATAATAGCGAGGTTCGTGGGAGGTTTAGATTGGCAAATTCGCTATCATTTGTTAGGGAACTCAGCGTTAGTGACTTTTGCCGAGGTAGTGAATGCGACACTATTACAGTGTCATGAATATCGTCTTCGTTTGCAAAGGGGTAAGAACTTTGGAGATTCGGGTTCATCTAGTAAGTCTGGAGAGAAGAATGATAGTAAAGCAAAAGGGTATGAACAGGATTATCGAGGGTCACAACAACATTTTGTTCCTCAGGATGGGCAGAGAGGATTTGCTGGTAGATGTTTCTTTTGCAAAGAATTAGGCCATACGAAGAGAGATTGTCCTGAAATAGGTAGAGGACCACGTTTTGAGGAAGTTTTGGATGTGAAACACCTACAGCAGGTTCGAAGCTATTTTAGGGCGGAGGACTTTGAGTGGGAACCCATTGATTAAGAGATGACATCGGACTAGAGAGGTAGAATGTAAATTATTATTTTTTTGTGATTAGGATTATGCTTTATGAGGCTTTGGGAGTATCGTATGTAAGATTGAAATGAATGGTTAGTGCTATAACTCTATTGTGTATAGAATGACCCGGAAGGGAGTATTGAGCAAGTAAGGCTCTTATATGATTATCTTTTTAGAGAATAGATTCTCTTATGTTATGCTAGTGGAGAGCCATGTTTTTTTTTAACGTAGGAATTGTTGAAACGTGTTGAGTAGTAATGATAAAGCTATTATTTTATAGTTGTGCTAGACTTACATATTTGTCATAGTCCAGCTATGGAAGAGCCTAGTGTATGGCAATATTTTATTATGATATAAGAGATTATTGTTATTGAAATGATTCAGAATTTAGTGAATTATTGTTGAGCGAGGGATTTAGCTCATAATTATGCTAGTTTTGAGAACTATATGTTAGTAAGAGTATGATAATTAGTATCACCTTATGTCTTGGACATAAGGTATTCAATTTGAATGTCGAATGACATAAACTGTTTTCAAAATAAAATTTTATATAGGCCTTCAAGAAATATAAAAAATGATTTACACAAAAATATTTTAAACCCTAGTCATGATTTAACTAACTCTCAATCCCCGACAGAGATACATAATAGTGTATTGAGAGGGTTCCTTGTTTGGATTTCGCTTGCGAGACCTCCCCCGCATAAAATTAGAAAATGTCAGGAATTGAGAGGAGTTAAATCTCTGGACATTTCAAAAAAAATTCTTCTTTAATTAGTATGATTCAATTTATTTTGAGTTATTAAACAATTTGAGGCTTAGTGAAGCCCAGTTATGTTATTACGAGTAGAGCTCGAGTACAGGGTGTATGGGCGCCCTAGTTGTTAGATATGGTTTTATAAATTAAAATGATTCATCGTGAGAAGTGGTAGGAATAGGTATAGTAATAGTGAGGATAAGTGTCATAGAACTAGATGAGATTTGGAGTATTAGGCTAAGCTTAATTTCGAGGGAGAAATTCTTATAAGTGTGGAAGTCTATAATACCCCATGGATTTTGGACCAATAAATTAATTATTTTTGGGAGAAATAAACATTATTTTAATTGGAGAATAATTAAACTGACATTTGAGGTCAAAATTTGAGGATGTTAAAAAGTAATTCAAATGACGATTCTGAGTGTGAAGTTGATTCTGGAAAGGTCGAGATAGTCGCAATGACTGTACTTGGGTTTTATTTCGGCTCCGAAATATTTTAAGTTCGTTTGACTCGAATTGGAGTAACCGAGACATTTAAAGTGTGTATTATCATTTAAAGTTGGGTATTTTGGAGATAAGGCTTAAAAGCCTACGTGAGATCAAAGTCTCATTTGAGATTAAGAGAAAGCCCTATAAAGAGAGAGGTAAAAGGAAAGTAAGAAGAGAAAGAGAAGAAAAGCTTGGAGATTCCGGCCAATCCGTGATTTCGAGGGAGATTCAACCTCTACAACTTTAAGGAAAGTGATTAAACTTGCTAAATAATTGTCTTGTATTATTTATTTCATGATTTGTGGATAAAATTATGGACTTTGGGTTAAAAATGTCAAAACCTAGATTTTGCTTAAATTTTACATTTGAGGTGTGGGTATATGGATTTTCGGTTTTAAAACTTGTTGGGTAGAATTATAATGAATTTTGGTGTTGTATATATGTTTGGGTTGAAGAGAAATAGTTGGAAGATTTGGGAATTTTTGGCTTTTGAGAAAAATTTCCATCTTCGTAGCTTCTGAACATGCCGAATCGATTCGGCCCCCAACCCAAATCAATTCGAAAGGTTCCCTCTTTCAAGGTCTGAGCGACCGAATAGATTCGGACCCAAAGCCGAATCGATTCGGCCTAAGACAGATGCCCAGGTCTTTTGGATCGAATCGATTCTCATTAGGGGAGAATCGATTCGCTGGGTCGAATCGATTCGGATTGGGCCCGAATCGATTCGAAAACAGGGCAGTTTAGGGGATGTTTTTCTAAGGTGAGTTTCGTTTCGTTTCGTTTGGGTTTATCGATTGGTAACCTTCACATAAGTTATGAGAAGTATGTTTTGGAGACTTTTATGAAGTTTCCCTTGTGATGAAATTGTTGGAGTCATATTGACTTATTTCGAGAGAATACCGATTGGAGATTATCGTACTGACTAGTGGCGATGCCCACTATTATTGAGATTTCGATTTGGAGATAATTATGGGTCTATAAGAGAAAGGTAGGATGCACTTAGTGATATTGGATGTTTGGATTGAATCACAAATATGATAACGTTAAAGGTTCATATGATTGATTGAACCATAATATGGATTGGGGATGATGATTGTTGATTGATGTATATTCGGATATAGAGAATATCCTTAACGCTAATTCAATTGGGATATTAATCATATAATAGAAGCGATGGGTGAGCTTCAAGTGAGAGATCGTATCCTGTATATAAAGTAGGAAAGTGTGCGAGTTAGCAACGGTTAGTGTATCGAGAGAAATATATATACTTATATAAATGAAATTATTTCATTTACGCATACGAGTGTAAAAAGAGTATGTATACTTCTATAGCGTGATATAAATACCTTGTGTGATGGTATGCCTTTTATATGATGTGACAGTATATGTATATCTAGTGTGAATGATATATGTATATTTAAGTGAATCATACCCCCTATATGCTATCATGGGAAGTTGCGCAATGTGGGTAAGACCCCTTGCTTAAGGAGCAGGGAGCGTATAGTTCCCAGGTCATAGCGTCCAATATTATTGTGTGATTTTTATTAGGGGTGAGACGTGGTGGGTATGTTTCGTCTCATTTCTAGGGAGGAACTATGGTCGCTTCCCATACGTTGTGATTTTGTTTTTACGAAGGCGGTGTAAGATTCTGATCGTTAGTACCTAGGATGTTATGTGAGCGATTTCCTGGAAGACGATAGCATCAAGAACTGCATCCTCGAGTTATAGCTCGCTTGGATGGTTATTATTATGTTTTTTTTGTATAGTATATTACCTGTATATGATTGTGAGATATCATATATCTTTATCTAGTGTAAAGAGATATAAGAATAATGATTGAATCTCATTCCGGGAGATTTTATCCGGACTTAAATTGTGATGAGTATATTAAAGCGAATATGGTACGTATATATCTGTATAAGTATATATTACGTTGGGTACTGAGGGCATAATGGACCTCAATGATAAACATTGTCAAGGAGTAGTGTATCGGGGAGTTTCTTATTTCGATTTCGCTTGCGAGACGTCCCACACACGAAACGCAGTGAAATTTTTGGAGTGGGGAGAAGTTTAGTCCTTAGTACTCATAATGATATATTAGTACATCTGAACAATCGACAATGTCAAGGAGTAGTGTATCAGGTGGGTTTCTTGTTTGGATTTCGCTTTGTGAGACGAAATGTCGTGCACTATTGAGAGTTGGGAATAGTTAATTATATATATTAAATAAGTAATTGGGGTTATATGCGTTGTGCATTGAGGGCATAATGAATGTCGATAATCAATAATGTTAAGGAGTAGTGTATCGGGGGGGGGGTCCTTATTTGGATTTCTCTTGTGAGACGTCCCACGCACGAAACGCAATGCAGTATTGAGAATTGGGAGAGGTTTAGTCCTTAACATTTAGATGCTAATAGCTCATTTATGTCAATAACTAGGATCTGAGAAATTCTAGTAAGGGAATATGTATATCTATAATTATATGTTATGTAAGTGACGCACATTTGGGGTTTATGGTAGAATTGGAAGTTGAAGGTTATGTTTAAGATGGAAGTTTAAATGAGTATAAATTTTGGGTGTAGGTTAGATTATATTGCCCCTAGATAGGTTGGACATATATTTAAGGATCATGTGCATACATTTAGGTGTGCGCTTTAGTTGAGAGGTGAGTTAGATTTTTCTGGAGAGTGCAACTCCACTTTAATTATGTTTTATTGCAAAAAAAATTATTATGCATTGTAATGCAGTTGCTAAAATATTTTTACACCTCGGGCTCTGACCCGTTTATATTTTCTTCTTGATATATATATTGTATCATTTTAGGTGTTCCTCCGCAAGGACGCCATTGATGTTGTTTATCCAGTGCATTCGAGGAAGCTGTGGCAGTAGCGGACTGTTACAGGATTTTGTTATAGTCGATTCCTATCTTTTTATATCTAGGTTAGGATTCAGTTTGTATATCGGGTTTACACCCAAGAGTCGTAGTTGTAGTATTTTGGTTATGTTTATTTTCTCTAGACTGTTCTATTGTCTGTGACCTGACAGTATATTCGGGTATTTTACTTTTTGTATATTTGATTGTACTCTAGTACTCTTCTCTTTTTATATCATGTGTGTGTTCATGATCATATTCTGTAGTTTTTATGTTGTTAGATGGTTATTGCTTTGTGTGTTTAAATTTTTTTTGGGAACCCTCTTTCTGTAGTAATGGGTAGTTAGCTGTGTTTGTTTTAGTATCGTCAGTAAATGCTATGAATGATCCACTTTGGATTCCTGATTATTTTAGTATAGGGCTGGCCACCCGTTATTATTTTAAACGGGGTGTCATACATATTTCCCTTGTTGATGTAGTTCTTCTTACCTTGTTGTGCTGTCTTTATCCATGATCGGACGAGTGCCGCCTTCTTTGAGGTGTTCAAAATATTATTTGATCCGAACATCCTGCTTTCACCTAACTCCAACCAATAACTTGTCGAATTGCATAGCTGCCCATATGATGCTTTGTAGGGTGCCATAATAATAGTATACTGATAAATCTTGTTGTAAGCAAAGTCCATGGGGTAAATAATGATATTAGTTGATTTTGAGACTCAACACACATTCTTGAAGCATATTCTCCAAAATTTGGTTCACCCGCTCAGTTTGACCATTAAACCGAGGGTGAAATATCGTACCAAATAAGTGACACGCCTATGGCTTTGAAAACAACTCCAGAATTGAGATATGAAAGTGATTAATTAGTCAGACACAAGATCATGTGATACACCAAGAAGTCATACAACCTCTACTATTAAAAAATCGGCATACCTCATAAATTCCTCTATGCAGTTCTTGGATTAAGACCATTGATAGAACCATGGTATATTTATGTATGTATGGATGGATAGATGGATGGGAGGGTGTGTGGGTGGATGTATGGGTGGATGCATAGGTAGATAGATAGGTGGATGCATTGTAGAAAATATCATTGATAGGACGACATTCGTTGATCCTTCACTAGTGCGAAGGGGTCACTTCGCTAAAGCGAACCATAAGCAAAGCCAGGTCATGATAAATGCCAAAGTTTTTATATGATACATAATATACTAATTAAGACCCTCAACATGTGTCTATCTTTCACTCGTCATTGCCACATTAAATAACTCAGTAAGAATGTATTTACATTATGTTCTTGTGTAAATGGTTTACAATTACAAATATAAATAGAGAAACAAAAAATATATTAAAAAATGTATTCAATCCTAATGCTTCCACATTTGGTTTCGAAATTTCCAATTGTGGTGAAAAGATAATGTTTTCACAACACTCGAAATTGGTATTAATAGAATAGACAACTAAGAACAATCATTGAACTAGTTACTCATTATAAAGAATACTATCAAATTAATGAGTGAGAGAAAATCCTCATGCGTTGGAATAAGATATTAGGAAGAATATGGGCAAAAATTATACCAACAATTTTCACTAATGGATAAATAAGCAATGGTTAAACATTAAATTATAAAGTGCAAACATTTCATGCACCGATTTGAAAGCTAAAAAAATGCAACAAGAAATTGTAAAGGAGATTAGAGTGATAAAAATTGCTCCTTTTCAATGGAACGATTACAGTGAGGGGCGGATTAGGGGAACAAGGAGGGGCAAAGGATCCTCCTCATATTTTTCAAAAAAAAAAATACGAAGAATGTTTTTTAGGGTGCAATATGTAAAAATAGAAACTAAGAGGTTAAATTAATGAGTTTTTTGGAACTCCAAGGTAACAAAACGTAAATACTTTGAAGCACTTTAAAAAAAACTAACTACGAGTCCCACACCTCTTTTTCGCTAATTTTTTTTATTTATCTCACCCTCATACATCTCTCCTTCTCTCTCTCTCTCTCTCTCTCTCTCTCTCTCTCTCTCTCTCTCTCTCTCACACACACACACACACACACACACACACACACACACACACAACTCTCTCTATCTAAGTCTCGGCCCTTTTCTCATATCTCTCCTTCGCCCATGGCTTGCTCAAATCCTCCCTTACTTGAGCACCACCGGGACATCAAGTGTACTTGTTTATTTATTTAATTTAATTTGTTGTTAGTTATGTTAAATGTTAAATGTTATTTATTGTTAGTTATTATATTGATTCAATTTTAATGTTAGTTGTCAATGTGAATTTGTTAACTAATTTGTCAATGTTAATTTTAACTATTTTTATATATTTTTTTGTACAATTGATTAGTTAGTTTTAAGAAGAGAGAATGAAATTAATTATTTTAGGAAGAATATAATTAACCGTTTATGTAAAAAAGGCAATAAGTTTAAATGTTTTAAAACCCTATACGTCTTTTGACCAAAAAATTGTATAAAACTCAAATGAACCCCAAAAAAATTTGCCTCGGGGAATCCCGTCCCCGAACCTCCGATACAACTCGAAACTTTTGCTCCCATTAATAAAAATATCCTGAATCCACCACTGATTATAGTCCAGGCCTGCAAACTCGTAATTTTTTAAACATACCATGCAGTTCTGCATATATCAATAAGTTTATGCATATAATAAAGTTGCATGAATTTTTAATTTTTCTATATTAATCCGACGAAGGAATACAGATATTTGAAACCAAAGTGAGCGTCTTAATATCAAATGTGAGATCCACCATACGTTCAAACAACACTAACAGGTTTTGTCACAACATACGAAGCAAGATCAAATTATCAATTTTCTTTTCATGTGAAGCATTTACGTAAAAAAATCATATGTTTTACATAATAGAAAATTGATTTCCAAGGTATGAGTATTTTAAAACTAGCTATCAGTTTGACCAACAAAGTATTAATAGATTCAATCATCGCTGAAATGTAAACATTTGATTTTAAGAGCAATGCGAGTCCATTTTCACATTAAGACAACCCACAAGATTAATCACAGAAAATTTAAACACGAAGAAAACTAAAACGTTCAATTAGTCTTAAAGATAATTATCAAAATATTTGTTCTTTCGTATTCTATCAAATTAAATGATAAAACAAATTATATTTTATAATAAAAAAATAGATTAATAGAAAATTTACAAATGAGGAAGATGACCGAATCGAGTGTTCTTCCCTTAATACAAAATGTGTTCCTGCTACGGTACTTACAACAATAAACAATGAGTGTGTGCTTTCTACGATGAAACAGTTTCGACACACGCAATAAGCACTTCAATTTGCGTGTTCCACCAACCAATTATGTTTGATATTCTCTCTGACTCAATTACAAATGGAAAGTATTGAAAAATATTTTTTTCCCTCATTTCAAATGAAGACAAGTTGTGTATTTAAAGAGAAGAATTTTTTCTTTCAGAAAAAGATGTGTCTTTTTCTTAACAATCACTTTCGAAATATTTTTCTTGAATAATTGTAACGAATGGTGACCTTCACGACCTTTAGTGATGGTTATAAAAAACAGTCACTATACAGAGAGCAGTCACAACTTTTATGCAACAATTCAAAAAGTTCATCCCAGAAAATTAAATTAAATTCCCAATAATTTTCATACCTTAATGTAGTGGTGTGCATCAGAATTGCCAACCCGAAGAACCGAACCGAACCAACCTTCGTGTGTTGGGCTGGTTTATTTTTTTCCTACATGGGTTGGTTCAGGTTCAAAAAAATTGAGAATTGAAGTGTTAAGTTCAATTCTCAGTTTTATACCTGAACAAAACCAAACTGAACCAAGAATCGAATCCATGAAAACGATCCGAGAACCGATCCAAATAGTTGCCTGGACACTTTATAATTTAGGTTTGGTATCTATAGCGCTACTTGAAAAATGTTTCTGTTTTGATTTATATTTGATATTTTAGTTATGATGTAATGAAATTAGATAATTAGTTTCTGTCAAATTGTGTGTGTGCGCGTGATATTTTTTTAAATAAATCATTTTAGAGAAACATGTTAATTGTAAAAAATAAAGAAGCTTAATATTTGATGATTTGGTTAAAATGTAATGACCTTAGATAATTAATAATTTTCAATTTTTAAAATTTTTATTTATTTATTAGAAAATGATTCGAACGAACTATTATTAATTATAAAAATATTGCAAAATCGTGAACCAGAAGCGCGAACTGGAACCATGAACCAGAACCAGAACCGCGAATCTGAATCATGAACCAGAACCGACCCAAACCAAGCCGAGAACCGATGGTTCAATTTGGTTTGGTATGGTTCGGGTGGGATATCGGTTCGATTTTGGTTCCAAAACCATGAAACCGACTAACTTCAGTTCTGCTTTTGGTTCCATAGTTGAACTGAACCAACCCAATCCATGTGCACCCCTACCTGATTGGGGCACTTTGAAACCAAATTTTCAATTCATCATTTGTTATGTTTTAACAAATAAATATATCACATGAAACGTCTTGGTACAAGGAACGAGTACGTACTTGATCTTACCATATTTGAAGTAAAAGTCATATTTTTTTATAATGAGTAAAAGTTGACCAATATATTAATTTAATCAAAATATTAATTTATGTGAAAACACAATATTTTCCGCCATTTATATCTAACATTATAAAATGTTATAGTCCATAACATGGGTTTTTACCTTGGCCTATGACAATTTCATTTTTAACAGTATTATTTGTGAAACAAAAACAAAGTGTAATAAAAAAAATTACAAGAATAATTCTAGACTAGTTATTATAATTCAATTTCTGCCATACTTCTTTTTAATAATATGAGAATTTGGAGAGAAAAATATTGGAAAAGTGATGCCAGCCATAATTTTAATTCTTTCAAAGAGTAAGCTGTGATGTTGAAGGAGAGTAAGTGAGAGGTTTGTGGCGTTGGAGGATTGAAAAGGCATGCCACTGTGTGAAGCAAGTAGGGGGTCCGCAGAGATCGCCTACCGAATAATTGGCCGTCCATTGGCGTGCGTTAGAGATGGATCAGAATGTAGGTAGGGACAAATTCAGCCGCAAGATATATGTACATACATATATATATGTTCAGCTTTTGGAAGGATATTGGGTTGCTTTGAGTTTGTTACAGTGGGAACTAGCTGTCAGTGCCTTTTATTTTGGTACAATGTCAGTGGCTATTCAATACATTATGAGATATACTGATATGTGTGAGTATATATACTAGTGTAGACGAAGTTTTCGGGAGTCTCAAATTAAGTTGTGGGAGCAGGATGGGTTTTGGGCCTTTGTTGCTTCTTACGATTGTTTTGAGCCCGTTTTTAGTTAAGGGACTGAAAGATTATGAGCCGAGAAATGGTACTACCAAGTTTAAGAGTGTTTACTCCACTACTAGTAAGCTTTCTTCAAATGGAATTAGAGTCCAACTAGGAAATATTCGGGGAAAAAACACAACTGCACCTAATGAGGTAGTTGTAGTTAGTAAAACAAGTATGGGAACCGGTGGTAACGGAAGTAGTGGATGGGGAGGAGGAGGAGGAGGAGGAGGTGGGGGTGGAGGCGGGGGTACTGGCAGAGGCGGTGGTGGAGGTAATGGTGATGGTAAAAGAAGAGGGAAGGAGCACACAAGAAAACATGGGAAAAGAAATGGTGGAAAAGGAGGTGGGGGTGGAGGAGGGGGTGGGGGTGGAAAAGGAGGTGGTGGTGGAGGGGGCGGGGGTGGAAAAGGAGGTGGTGGTGGAGGGGGCGGGGGTGGAGAGGGAGGTGGTGGAGGAGGAGGGGGTGGTGGAGGTGGAAAAGGTGGAGGGTATGGATGGGGAGGTGGAAGTGGAGGAGGAGGTGGTGGCGGTGGGGGTGGGGGTGGGGGTGGGGGTGGAGGAGGAGGTGAAGGTGGAGGTGGAGGCTGGGGGTGGGGAGGAGGTGGTGGTAGTGGTAGTGGTGGTGGTGGCGGTAACCAAGGTGGTTGTTGGGGTTGGGGATGTGGGGGTGGAAGAGATCATTCTCCGCCTTCTAATTGATGATACAACACGTTGCATGGACAATGGAACCTGGAACAGTACGTAGTGGATAAATTTGCATGGCCAAGTTTTTCTCAATCTTTTGGTTGCCTCTTTTTAAGCGTATTCTTGTTACTCAATAAGCAAAGCATTTTATTGTTTCAGATGGAATTTTATTTCGGTGTGTCCAAATTAAGATTTTGAATTGCGGAATTTCTTTATTTTAGTGAGTATTAGGGCATGCTAAACAAGCTCTGATAAAGCATTGTACGAGTTAACTTGATTTGATGGGATATTGAATAAATAATAAAAGGTGTTTTTTAATGCTTACGAATGTCGGAATGTTTGGTCCATCTCTTGAGAATACGAGTATTTTACCATTTAAATTCTCAAATATTATGTTGCCACACCGAGGTTAAGGCAAATTAAAGGAAATGCTCGTGCTGTGGGTGAGAAAAGCTTGCCATGTCACTTAAATTGTTGGAGGAGAGGTAAATTTTATAAAATAATGAAGAAATCCTGCGGCAATTCTAATACTACAGGAATAAAGGGCTTGCCTTACCTAGCTGTGGTGAATGTTGGAATTTTGCCACATTATTTGTCATTTTTTGTGCAATATTTAGTAAGGCCAGTGATGCGGAGTTGATAATTTGACGGGATCATTATGCAAAACTATGATTTTGTTAGTTTGTCACACGCTTTGGAGATGTTCTTATACAATACAAATTTTCAATTGATGGTGTATAAGTAGTGGTGCATACATATATTCAAAAGCTTGAAGTCATTCAGTATTAAAAATGTAATTTCGATATATAGTTGTAGGAGCGTAGTGCGTGGTAAGATTGATGATAGATGTGAATGATCTGGGATACCGTCATGAAGAACACCTCCAAAATGAATAACTATAAAAAATGAATAAGACAGATGTGGGGCGTAACTAACTTTAAAAAAATAACTATAAAAAATGAATAAGACAGATGCGGATTTCTTAGATGAAGCCACAAACGCTTTGATGTTGTTTAGGGACGAACATGTTAGAAGGAACCGATTTTCTATAGTTTTCTTCGAGTCTGAGGAAGATAGTTGGAGATAGTATGTCTCATGTCCTTCTCCTTGCATGCACTCGTACATTTACGTGTGTTCTCCATGTTATTATGTGTTTATATATGCAGAAGCATTAATAAACCTTTGTTTCCAAGTATTTAGGTGAGGATTAATCAGGGTGGTTAACAGAATTGTCCACGACAGGGACATAAATGGGTTTTGTAGTGTTTGGGGGTTCTTTTTCATTTGGTACAAGTTGTGGGTCACATGTCTTAAAAATGGTATATTTTTTAAGAGTATTGGTAGTTTCTGCTTTCCTCAAGGTTAAAATGATGAGTTTCTGTTTGAATAATCCTAGTGGTTGTTTTATCCAACGGCATCGACGTGGCTGACTTCGAGTCCTAGAAGTTGCTTGTGTTTTATCCATCCATTCTGCATACCATGTAGCTTCTTGAAAGTTAGCCATTAGGACCCATAGGGACCCACAATGCATGTTATTGTCTGGGTCCTGTAACAGTAACCCATGCAGTAATTTTGGGTTATAATAATAATAAAAATGATATTTAATCCTTCCAACAATATTTACATTGTCCTGTCGGTCACGTGGTCGTCATGTCGACCATCTAGAGGTAAATTAATAGTGTCAAACCTACATTTCAAGGAACCTTTGATTAGAGAATCACTTTGTTGTTTCTCTGGGTAAAATTTAATATGCGATCATTTTTAAGACATCACTAATGTTCTTCTCGTACAATATATAAAGGGAAACATGGGTCCCTTTGAGAACTCATTTTTGCTGCAACAGTTGTTTTATTTGTTTAATCATAGCAATTTCTCTACTTGGGCTTGACAAAATAATAACTTTTAGAATATATAACTTTGAGAAAACTAAGCACTGGTAACAGATAAAGAAGAGTTTTCTCGGTGTGTTATTTCTAATACATGCGTGCTATATAAATAGCACCAAAGAGAGATTATAATGTTACACTGTTAATTGACTAATCTTTCTATAACGTTATAATGAATAACAGAATAGAATAAGTCTTTATAATGAGAGAATTTCCAGCTTTGTAGGAGCACATGGTTAACAGCTTTGTAGGAGCACATGGTTGACTTAGAGCCACCCTTATCGGTAGTTCAAATTTGAATTTAATTAGGGCAAAAACAGCATATCAGATCGAATGAAATTGAACGAAATTGCTGTGAATAAAAAATTGATAAGGCAAAAATGGAATAGGCGGTAGAAAAATAGATTAAACGGCGTCGTTTTGGGGGGAGGGGAAGCACCCTTGGGCGGAACATGATGTTCCGCTTAAAGGTCTTCCGAAATTCTTTTTTCACCCCCAACTCATTTCACATATTATGGTTTCCCCCCATATTTATTACCTCATCTACCCACCTACCTTCCAACCACAAAATTAAATACAATTACTCTATTTAAATCAACCGACGGTAAAAAAATTTTATCACTAAAAAAAACACTAACTTCTAGCATCTATATCAAGCAACTATATTAGGTAAATCATCTCTTTTATTACGTTTTATTGTAAATTATTTATTTGTTAATTTTAATGTTCTATTTAATTACGTATTACTTAATGTATTATTTATTTACTAATTATTAGTTATGTTTTTGTTCGGTTCTTTAAATGTTTTTGTTCTTTAAAACACTAATTACTAAATGTTTTATAAATATTTTTGTAAACTAATTAGTAAATGTTTTTGTTCTGTTTAATTTTTGTTGTGTTTATAAGTTATTTAAATATTTATAGAAATTATTTAAGTTATATTAGTGAATGTTTTTGTTCGGTTCGGCTATGTTTTTTTTATGTTTATGTTTTTAAGAAACTATTTAAGTGGATGTTTATAAAAAAATAGTGAATGTTTATAAAAAAATTATTTCAGAAATTATCTGTTTTGTTATGTTTTTTAAGAAATTAGATGTGTTATTATTTTTTGTAAATAATTATATGTTCTATTTTTGTAAGTGATGTATTTAATAGTTAATTAGTAATTATCATGTAAATCAAATTCTACCCATATATTTAGACAGAAACTATATTGTATAGTCAAAGTGGCATATATTTACATAATTAGTAAATGTTTTTGTTCTTTAAAAAACTGATTAGTAAATGTTCTATAAATGTTTTTGTAAACTAATTAGTAAAAGTTTTTGTTTTGTTTAATTTTTGTTGTGTTTATAAGTTATTTAAATGTTTATAGAAATTATTTAAGTTATTAAAGTGAATGTTTTTGTTCGGTTCGGTTATGTTTTTTTTATGTTTATGTTTTTAAGAAACTATTTAAGTGGATGTTTATAAAAAAATAGTGAATGTTTATAAAAAATTATTTAAGAAATTATCTGTTTTGTTATGTTTTTTAAGATATTATATGTTTTGCTATTTTTTTTAAATAATTTTATGTTCTATTTTTGTAAGTGATGTATTTAATAGTTAATTAGTAATTATCATGTAAATCAAATTCTAGCCATATATTTACACAGAAACTATATTGTATAGTCAAAGTGGCATATATTTATATATAATCTTTTTATATTCATTACCAAATATGTTAGAAAACTAATAACTTTTTTATTGAAATTGCAGTGTTCATAATGGAACAAATTGGAAAGAAAATTAGGCGGGCTGTTCGGGCTAGAAAGTCTCGAAAAATGGGAGAAGGTACGCGAGAGGCCGAAATTAATAATGCCGAGCGACCTATAGTTTTTGAGAACTATAGGCGTATAGTGGACGACGGAGATCACATTAAACCTTCTCCGGACACAACCACAAATGGCAACTCAATAAAGATGCGTGGCAATTGGCATAGTCTTAGAGCCACATACAAATATTTAAAAACATATCCTGAGGTTATACAGTTTATACACCGTAGCGGTTGGGGAGAATTATTGGATGCTCAAATTCCCAAGACAAGTTGGGGATTGGTACAAGCGCTCGGTGAGCGTTGGTGGGACACAACCAACACGTTCCAACTACCAACCGGGGACCTGACCATTACTCCTTATGATTTTACGATTTTAACTGGTTAGTTTTTGTATATAAAAAATCACTTCAATATTAACATTCATTAGTACATTAATTTTATTTACAACTGATTGTTATTCTTCCCATCTTGCAGGTATTCCCATCGGAAGCGGTCCTATGGTACCGATGGATCATAGAAAATACTTGATTGTACTTGATGGAAAAACTCAAATCTGGGGTGACATTATACATAGATACTTTCCCGGCATTGAACCAATTTGCAGTGATTCTTGCGGGGTTAAAGTGTCGAGCTTAAATAAGTGGTTTGAGGCCATAAAGTTAAATACTGTGATTGTTCGCCTTGAAGACATTGCTAGGGCTTTTTTATTTTTTTTTGTGGGACATATTTTTTTCCCGACCGTAAGAAACAGCGTTCATATTGATTGGTTGGCTGCTTTGGAGGATTTGGAGATTGTGGGATCATACGATTAGGGTTCGGCAATTCTAGCTCGCATATACTACTCTCTCCATCTCTTGTCAAGATGTTGCGTAGACTCTATGAATTGTTTTTGGCAACTGATATTGGTAAGTGTTAAAAAGTGATATACAATGTTTTAAATATAAAATTTTTGGTTTAATAATACTCATTTTTGTATTGCAGTTTTTCGGGTTTGAATACATACAACGGGCGTGTTCCTTATTGAGAGAAGATACTGGTGACAGCTGGCCTAGGATTAATCGATGGAAGAAACAAAATCGGTTAAATCGTAAGGAGACAAAGGGCTTAATCTAGTATAATTTTCCCACAGCCCAGAGTCAGATTGAAATGCGATCGCCAGGTTCGATCAATTAGCTACCTTACTCGGGGTCTATTGTGGAGATGCATGCCTACGTTCAACATGCGAAGTACATATCACTGAAATGATGCGTTCTTATGGATCCTCAATATGGGGGGTATATTACTTGGGTGACCGATGCCGCCGACAGATCACCGGTGAAATTTGCATACCAAATGACCCTCCCGCGCAAATGATGAGGATACCCTTTCACCCTGATAGGCATGGGATTATTATTGACGAGATGGACCCCAACGTATCCATTATTTCTTAATCCATGTATGACCGTTATTGGAAGCAAGTGTCCCTAGGCCTTGTAATGCCACCCCTCTATCGAGCAGTCAACACGGATGTCATAAGTCCTAGCGCACTGCCATACCACATCCAAATACCGACTGTCCCTTCACAGGCAAGTCGGGAATTCTCTGATTATTGGCAATCCTCGAGAGCCACTGCTCTACGTGCAGCCATGCATCTTAATAATTATTGGAGTCATGAGTTGGATATAGCTACAAGGAAGCTCCAAGAGTTGGGTGTATATCACGAGCGGACTCCTGCCCCGCCTAATTTTTTTAGTGGTACAACCTCGGCCTTTTACAACCCCATAGAAGATCCCCGACCTGTGACCACAGTGTATCGACCGCACATGGATGATATTGGTGCCCAAGAAGATACTAGCCAACCTGGTCCATCAACGCAAAATGATGACATGTCTGGTGCTGTAAATTTGGATGATGTAGATTGGGATTTCGATAATTAAGAAATATAATCCAGTTAGTGTTTCTTTTGTAATGTTGTTATGTTGTTATCTTTATTGTTAATGTTGTATTGTTAAGATTGACGCAAATTCATTTCACAATTTGAAGCTTCATTTCACAAATTCATTTCATAAATTTAGAGAGTGTTCAGTATAAAAATATAAATGGAAGAATACGAAGAGTGTGTGATTTTACCCAATTTATGTGTTCAGTATAAATTTAGAGAGTGTTCACCAATAATAGTGTGTGATTTTACCCAATTTGTGTTTCTTTTCTAATGTTGTTCTGTTGTTATCTTTATTATTAATGTTGTATCGTTAATATTGTACCGAACTAATGTTTATCTATGGAAATTCGAAACAAATGCATTTCACAACCCATAAAATCATATTACAAAGTAGATCAAACGATAATAGTAAATAACATGTTACATACTCAAAAGCATAGAAATTTTAAAATCCAGAATGACCTCCATGTGGTGGATAGTTTTGAAAGTTTGATTGGCCCCATGCTTTGTTGATTATATTAAGCACGGGGTATTCATGGTACTTCTTCTGGATTGAATTCATGTTTGAGGTGTCAGTGCTCATAATTTGTTGATCAAGCAATATTTGTTCACGCATATCTTTCCACTCCATAGCCAATATACTGCGTTCGTTGAGCTCCAAACTTCGCTCCTTAAGTTGTAGTGAACGGTTAAGCCCCAAACGGGTCTCTTCGTCACGTACACGATCAGCCTGACATGATCGCTCAAATGATTCATTGAATGAAGAACAACTATTCGGTATTTCTCGGTTCATCTCAATGTTAGTAACCTTCGCTTTTCCTTTAGCCCGTTGCTTCATCTCTTTCCTTCCAGGTGGCCTCGGATAAGGCCTTTCTATATTAACTTCTTCCCCATATTTGGAATTTCCTAGGGGAAACCCAATATTCGGACTTCCTTCACTTTCTGTCGCACCCGTCATTGGTGAATCAAAATGAAATTGAGGAGAGTCTAAAAATGTTTGGGAAATTTGAAATTTGTGGAGTTCTTTTAAAATTTGGTAACAAGATTTAAAATTAAATGATTTTCCCTTGTTCTCTCGCTGGAATGCTAGATTAGCTGTAGTAACCTAAAATAAAATGACAATGTAATTTTATTAACTCGTTAGCAACAGATTTAAGAGAAATAATATTTTTAAAAAAATTACAAAAGATATAAGTGATTTTACACAATCTGTGTTAACTGTCCCACTACCACGATTTGTCATCGATGCATCTTTCAATTTAGAAAAATATAACATTATGTACCTCGAGATTTTACTGTATCGGGTTTGTAGGCTGGGTCCCGTCCGACATTCAGTGATACCCGTCATTGTATTATATTCTTCGGCGACTGCATCCCAAAATAATGTGCTAGGTCGATTAGTTTCTCGTAAACCATCATTTGTTTGATTTACATAAGCGGTGCATAATACTTCATCGTCGTGTTGACACATATTTTGACCTCGAACCATTGTAAAATAATCACAAAATATTTTTAAGCAAATATAAAAAATTTGAAATTATTTATGGGTAAATAAATAATATTTACTTACCTAAAAAAATAATTTTTGGTAATAATAATATTGAAGATACTAGAGAGTGTTTTGAATAAAAAAATATAAATGCAAATTGAGAGTGTTTAGAATACAAATATAAATGAAAATGAAGATAAGTAATCGTATTTATATAAAAAAAATGTAACCGTTGGATAGATAAGTAAATAGCCGTTGAAAATATTTGAAACAGTTGGGGATAAAAATATAAATGTTGAAAATAGTCAAATGATTGGGCAGAACATGATGTTCCGCTTAAGCCAATATCTTTTTTTTTCTTCCTTGCGCGGAACATGATGTTCCGTTTTGGGTGCGGGTCCCATAAAAAACCAACTAGTCCAATTGCATCTTTGTAATTTTATACGTTACGAATGTTTATATTTACCATTCTGCCTTACCCATAGCATACAAGTATAGGGCATATATACCTGTTTAGCATACCCGTAAGGGTTGCTCTTAGCATAACAGTTTCTTCAACAGATATTTCCATCTTTGTAGGAACACGTGAGGAGGTCTTTTCTTTACTGTTTATCATTCCCCCTCAAACTTGGGGTAGGTAAACACCATACACCAAGTTTGCAACGTAAATCTAGGAAGGCACTTATTGATAAGGGCTTGGTGAAGATGTCTGCAATTTGGTTCTTTGAAGAAATATGATGATTGATTAAGTCTCCTAAAGCAACCTTTTCTCGTAAAAAGTGATAGTCCAATTCAATATGTTTGGTTCGGGCATGTAGAACTGGATTGATTGACATGTAGATTGCACTAATGTTTTCACAAAATAAAATGGGTGGTTTAAGTAGATGTAGACCAATCTCTTGAAGCACATATAAAACCCATGTTAGTTCGGCGGTGCCTGCTGCCATAGCTCTATATTCCGCTTCACAGCTGGAACGAGAGACCGTTGGTTGTTTCTTTGATATCCACAAAATGCAATTGACGCCGAGAAATGTACAAAAAATAGAAAGTTGATCTTCGTGTTGTAGGACAGCCTGCCCAATCTGCGTCGCAGAAGCCATATAGAGATAGAGTTGATTGTTTGAGAAACTTTAACCCATAGAAAATAGTTCCTTGAATATATCGGAGTAGGCGTTTGACTTGAATGAGATGAGATGTTGTAGGAGCATACATGTGTTGGCAAATGTTGTTGACAGTGTATGCAATGTCCGGTCTTGTGAGACATAAATATTGTAATGCTCCAACTAAAGATCAAAATTCTGTTAAATTTGACAAGGGAATGTTATTGCTATCACTGAATTCTCGTGAAGTTGATGGTGTAACTACACTGTTGACATGAGTCATGTTGGCCCTAGCAAGCAGTTTTTCAACATATCTTCTTTGAGTAAGTTGAAAACCTCCATGGATTGGTGTGAATTCCATCCCCAAGAAGTAAGTTAGAGCACCCAAGTCTTTAATGGCAAAAGTTGTACTTAATCTTTGAATGAGATTGTTAAGCAAAATAGACCGTTTACCTGTGATTAATATATCATCGACATATACTAATAGGAGAATAATTTCATATGATGAATGATAAATAAATAAAGATGGATCAGCTCTACTACATACAAAACCAAAATTAATGAGAAAGGAACTAAATTTATCAAACCAAGATCTTGGAGCTTGTTTGAGTCCATATATAGCTTTGTTTAAAGCACAAACATGATGTGGTTATAATGGGTGAATAAATCCGGGTGGTTGCTTCATGTAAACTCTTTCTTGAAGGTTACCATGTAAAAAGGCATTCTTTACATCTAATTGTCTTATACTCCATTCACGTGTTATAGAAATAGATAAAACAATCCGGATTGTAGCAGGTTTAATAACAGGACTAAAGGTATCTGAGAAATCAATACCTTCAATTTTATTGTACCCTTGAGCCACCAATCTTGCTTTATATATTTCCACACTTTCATCAGGTTTTAACTTCGTCTTCTACACCCATTTTGATCCAATTAAGTGAATGTGTGGTTGTTTTGGTACTAGGGCCCATGTATGATTTTTGTGGAGAGCGGTTAGTTCTTCGTGCATAGCACTAAGCCATTTTGGTTCTGTTAAGGCTTGTTTATGATTTTGTGGTTCAAGAGATAACATGGTTTGAAGGGCGGTAGTAGGTGGAAAAACGTGTTTTGATTTGGCTCGAGTAGTCATGATGTGTTGATTTTGAACAGTGGGACTAGTGTCTATGTTTAGAGGTATAGTTAAAGTTAAACCATTGGGATTAAAAATAATATATGAGTGAGATTTTTTATCTTGTTGGTTTGTAGACGTATCCAGACAAGGATGGTTAGGGTCATGTTTTGCACTGTTTGTTTGATTTGAGTGAGAGGAAGAAATAGGACGAAAAAGCGATGTTGATGTGTTGGGTGAATGAGTAGAGTTGGTGAAAACATCATCCATGTGCGTACGAAAAGAAGTAGGTAACATGTGATTAATTTTAGTGGTACAAAAAGGACTATCTAAGACACCCTTAACATGTCTACTAGTGTCGTCTATGTGCATAGTGGGCTTGTTAAGCTCATTTGTGGTTGTCATGAAAGGAGGGCTGTAACATTTATCTATTGGAAGTATGGGCATAGTAACTTTTTTAAAAGTGTCTTGAGAACATAGTATTTTAGGAATACCACTAGCTGATTGCTTTTTGTCAGCTGAAATTACAAAATCAATCTTATTTTTATGCGAAAGTGAGTTTACAGAGTCGTCACTAGTCATGTGATTTTCTGTATTTGGTTCTTTAAATTTGATCGTAGATATAGTAGGCTCAGAGTATTTATTATTATTTTTAAACGCATTTTTACTTATTTCCATAAATTCTTGATAAGTAGTCATGTCAGTTTTGGCTTCATTAGTCTCCATATATATATCGGGTGTAACGTAAGGCATAATTGATTCATCAAAAACAACATGTCTAGATATGTATGCTCTCCTTGTAGAAGGGTGATAAAACTTATATCCCTTGTGCAAGGAGCTGTAACCAATGAAGACACAAGGAAAGGATTTTTGAGTAAATTTATGCTGAGTTTTTCCTTTAATATAAGGAAAACATCTACATCCAAAAATCTTAAGAGAGTCATAGCATGGTTGCTTGTGATACAATTTGAAGAATGGAGTTTCTTTCTTTATTTTGGAAGAAGGTAGTCTATTGATGAGGTATACTGCAGTTAGAAAAGCATCTACCCAAAGATATAAAGGTATTTTTGCATAGAACATGAGAGTTAGAGCACTTTCAATAATATATCTATGCTTTTTTTTCAGCAACATCGTTTTATTCTGGTGTATCGGGGCATGATATTTGTCTAAGTATACCATGGGTTTGTAAATGTTCAACGAATATATTACTTGAAAATTCTCCTCCTGCATCACATTGAAATTTTTTGATTTTCTTATCAAATTGATTTTCCACAATTTTTTAAAAATGAAGAAAAGTTTGATAAAAATCGGATTTGTTTTTAAGAGGGAAAACCATGTATATCTAGAGTAGTCATCGATAAAAATAGCATAATACCTCATATGTTGAGATGAATTTATAGGGGCAGGACCCCATAAGTCTGAATGAATTTTATCAAGAGGTTCTAATGAAATTTTATCATTCAAATTAAAAGGTTTCTTGCAACTTTTTCCCATTTGACATGAGACACAAATAGTAGAGTTTTTATTCCAATGTGTAACATCAAAACACTTATTTCTAGATAATAGCTTGAGAGTTTGACTACTAGGATGCCCTAATCTCATATGCCAAATATCATCACTACCCTTGCTTCCTTGATTGGAAAACAATGCTTGTAGCTTGTTGTCATCAAAGGCATATAAAGACCCTTATCTAGTTCCTTTGGCCATCACTCGTTTGGTCTTCTTGTCCTTAACAAAAAAATCATTGTCAGTAAATTCCAAAATTCATTCATCTTCTTTGTCAAGTTGTGAGACATAAATAAGTGAGTTTTTAAGTTTTGGAACAACAAGAACCTCCTTTAGTGTGAGTCCATTTATTTTATTTTCACCAACATGTGTTATGTTTAATGTTGATCCATCTCCAATTACTACTTTATTATTTCCAAAATAAGGTTTTAAATTTGAAATATTACCTGTTGTGTTGGTCATATGAGTGGAGGCCCCTGGGTCTATGTAAATGTTATGATCATGAGGATATTGTTGGTTGGCCACCATTGCTTGTGAGTTTCCTGGAGTTCCAACAGAAAAATCCCACCTATAGAAGCAGGTTAGAGCTTTATGCTTGTTTGAGCCATAAATTTGACACTCCACTTGAGTTGTACTACTTTATCCTTTTGAGTGTGCATTTGAGGTTGAATTTGTGTTTGTATGATATCCCCCTTCTGTGTGGAAAGGCCTTACATCTTGTCCCATTGTGTGAGGTTGGTGATAGTGATTCATACCATAATTATTGTTACCATACCTGTCATTTTGATTGAAATAAGGGTTAGTATTATGATAAAAACCAGTTGGTCTAAACCCTCTACCTCTTGAGTTATAGTTTCCTCCAAAAGTTCCTCCATAATTACCTCTGCCTCTATTTTGTCGTCCTCTTCCTCGAGAAAAACCTTGATATCCTCCTCTTTGAGCGACAAAGTCCATTGAGTGATCTAAGTCAGCGTTTGTTTGTGGTGTGGAAACATGTTATTTTTCTTCTCTCACGTCAAATCCCCTCAAAGATGTTATAAGTTGCCCAAGGGTTGGATATGGGGGTTTTCCAATCATAACAGTGCGAAAAGTTTTATATTTAACTCCCAATCCTTGGACAAAACTAATAACTTTTGAGTCTTCATCCAAAGGTTTGTTAATGGCCATTAAGCCATCAAATTTTTTTTTGAATGTTTTGACGTACTCATCAATGGTTTTTCCTTCCGTTGAGATGTTACGCAATTGTTCTTTGAGGGAAAATTCTTTTTCTTTAGAAACTTGAAGATATTGATCTTCGAGAGTCTTCCATATTTGTTTGGCAGTATTGCATCCCACTATTAAATACATAGACTCGTCGCTCATAGTGCCTGAAATCCAACTCCTCAAAAAACAATCCTTTTCTTCCCAAACAGCATAGGTAGACAACTCCGTGTCCACTTCTTTGTTCTTTCCATTTGTAGGACGCATAGGTGGCTCATCATAAAGGAGATGAGTCACTTTCAAAGACTGAATTAATTGCAATATTTGAGTTCTCCAAACGAGATAATTAGAGGGTTTGTGCTTCATGGGACAAATGTCTATTAACTGATGAAGAGAGCTCAAAGAGAGACTCAACCCAGATGAAGTCATTTGAGAAGAACCACTAAGATCTGATACCATGACAAAATAATAACTTTTAGAATATATAACTTTGAGAAAACTAAGCACTGGTAATAGATAAAGAAGAGTTTTCTCTGTGTGTTATTTCTAATACATGCGTGCTATATAAATAGCACCAAAGAGAGATTATAACATTACATTGTTAACTGACTAATCTTTCTATAATGTTATAATGAATAACATAATAGAATAAGTCTTTATAATGAGAAAATTTCCAGCTTTGTAGGAGCACATGGTTAACAGATTTATAGGAGCACATGGTTGACTTAGCATAACAGTTTCTTCAACAGATATTTCCATCTTTGTAGGAACATGTGAGCAGGTCTTTTCTTTACTATTTATCAGGGCTCTCTGACGACTTGTAGTTTGTTGTTTACCTTGTAGTTCGTTGTTTACCATCTTTTTATTTTCTCTTTGTATTCCAGATCTAGTTTGTCGGCTGTTACAATTATTGTGTGGCTAATTAGAGGATCATTTTCCTCTCTGATGAGATCACAACTATAGAATCGATATTTCAAAAAAGGATTTCTTTTTTCAAGTACGGAGTCACTCAATGCCGGGTTTGTGCCCTAAAACACTTTATGGAATAGAAAGGATGAGGAATATAGCTTATAATTTGGCGATGGACAACCTTGTTTATGATATGTTGTGCACTGGACTCAATATCTGCTTTGTTATTGATATGGTCAATAAATTTCAATCTGATAGGTTTGTACCTTTTAAGTACAAAAACTTGATTCACTCAAATAAGGATTCTGGGTTTTCTACTTCATGATATTTGTTTACTCTAGGACTTAGAACCGTAAGTTAGAGGGATGTTAAGAAATCATGTATTCCTAACTCCACCATAGAGGAAAGGGTTGTTTCCATGTCGGAGGCAACTGAAGTGGTTGTTTGGCTCAAGAATTTCTGAAGTTACTTGCATAATGTTTCTTTAGTGGAATTGGCTACTACATTATCTTGTGTTTCTAGCAGAATGATTTCATGTTCGGGAGAAGACAAATCCATAAAAGAGTTAAGCGCATTGATTATAGGTTTTAACTAGTTCGAGAGATCGAACAAGGGAGGTTATAAGTTTGTGCCAAAGCTGCATGAGCAAACAACCCATCAATCCTTCTATAACAAGGGCTATATACTGCCAAGTAGATCTTTTGGGAGGTGGATACATTAGCACATGCACTACAATAGTTCTTACATTTAGCTGCAAAATTCTTAGCTGCAAAACAAATTTTGTAGCGAAAAATCATTATTTTCCACAAATATTATTTCCTGATGGCCACAAATTTTGTTGACAATAACTCCTAATATGTTGACAACAATAGTCTCGCGAAAAAGAAAATTATTTAGGAACGAAATAGGAACTATTGAAAACAAAAAGTTTCTTAACCGAATTATTTTGTAGTGGAATATTCTAGTTTTTTAACCACCAATTTGAATATCACCCAACCTCAAAATCTCCCATCAACTCCAAACTCGATCATTTCTAACCCTTATTGTTCTACCAGCGGATTGATCACCCAAGTGTTATACTCAATTTTTATCTCCAGAAGTATTTTTATATTGTTGTTATTTTCTTTTTTAGGGCCCTCGTTATATAACATGCTATTAATTTTAACAATTAACATCACTTTGCTTTTATATATCAACAATTAACAAATTTTTCATTTATGTATTGTATTTGTCAAATTGCCTGTGTGAAACTCTATGTGCATTGTGTGTGAATTTGTTTGTGTCATCATTTATATAAAATTTGGTTTCGTAATTATCTACTTTTCTAATTATCTTACTATTTAATCAAATACAATGTAAGTCATAGGTCATATTGGGCAATGATCGGATATTCTTTGTATATACGTAAATTTTGACCTAATTGTTTATGGGAATATCCCTTAAAATGTTTCAAACTCACAAAAAAATATGCTTAAAAATTATTTTTTCACTATTTGCAATAAAAATTCGTGTATTGTTCTGACTTAAAACATATCCTTGAGTGATGTTGTGTCTATTGATGTGGTTAGGGGGTATATGGCAAGATTTTTGGTGTTTATTCAATATATTATTGTGCTTTAGTACATCAAATTAATTATTATTATTGATTGATCCTATAAATCTTTGCTTATTGATTGCCCCTCTAATTATTTGTGTGTTTTCTTTGGACCAAAATTCTAATAACAGTTGGAAAGGAATAAGATAAGAAAATAGTAGTGTTAGTCTCTTATACATTAACAAAGTCTGTCTTGCTTAAATACGTTATTTATCTATTATTTAAAATGTCTAAATATAATTAAAGCCACAATATGTTTTCTTATAGTTCTATATTGTTATCGATAGCCTTATACGTTAATTATGAAAATACACTTACTTATAATGTGTTTGATTTTTCGTGTCAAGTAAATGGATACATGTTGGATGCAACAAATAAATAGATCTTATGAAAAGTATGTCTTGGGTGTTAGATCATTCATTCTATTTGCGAAGGATCATATGGGACCCTATAGTTACATTAGGTGCCCATTTTGCAATTGTCTTAATATCAACCTTAGAATTATTGATAAAGTAGAAGATAATCTTTTCTTAAAAAGTATTTGTACCACCTACACGTAATTAACATATTAGGGGAATGTTCTAATAATATAGTTCATGATGATGTCATTGATGACAATGGTGATATCGATGGTTGGATTAGTAATGAAAATGAAGAAGGGGACGAGATGCGAGAAGTATTGGAAGACATGCAGAAAGGGTTTTTCTTTGATACTGGTCTAGCTGAAGCGTTTGAAACTGGTAATGCTCCAGACAAGTTGGTGTCAAGGATGATATAAGGTTTAAGAAATTATTGAAAGATGCAGAGCATGAATTATATCCAAGTTGCACGAAATTCTCTGCACTATCTTTTCTTATGAAGTTTCTCCACTTGAAAGTCAACAATCACTGGAGTAATAAATCACTCAAGATGTTGCTTAAACTATTTAAGGATGCTTTACCCGATGGTGGGACGCTTTTAAAGTCAGATTATGAGGCAAGAAGCCTGTTGCATGGTTTGGGATTAGGATACATGTCGAGTCATGGATGAAAAAATAATTGTTGATTATTTTAGAAGGAGCTTGAAAATAAACATGAGTGTCCAATATGTGGGGAGTCTAAATGGAAGGTTAATAATGATGAGGGTAAACATATTCCTCATTAAATACTTCGTTATCCAAAGACTGTTTATGTCGAGAAGAATGGCTGATGATATGAGGTGGAATAAAGAAAAAAAATTCAAAGATAATGTATTGAGACATCCTGCAGATTCTAGTGCATGGAAGGATTTTGATACGTAGCACGATTGATTTTCTCAAGACCCTCGTAATGTAATTCTTGTCTTAGAAAGTGATGTTTTAAAACCCTTTGGTAACATACACAACTCATATAGCATGCGACCAGTAATACTTATGCCATATAACTTACCGCCTTAGTTATGTATAAAATAATTATTTTTTATGATGTCGTTCCTTATTCTAGGACCTCTGGCACCCGATAAAGATATGATGTGTATTTACAACCATTAATTAGTGAGTTGAATAAGTTGTGGGAAGTTGGTGTAGAGACATATGATGTATCCACCAAAATGAATTTTCAAATGCATGCGACATTTTTGTGGACTACAAATGACTTTTCGGCATATGGTAATTTGTTTGATCAGAGCACTATGGGTTATATGGCTTGTCCTATATGTAACAAAGATACTTGTTTGAAAATAATAATAAGTAAGATATGTTATATCGATCATCGTCGATATCTAGATCCCAACCATATATGGAGGAAGAGTAGAAAATTTAATGGTTAGCAAGATCTTCGATTAAAGCCCATGGACTTAAATGGGGATGATTTGTTGTGAAATATAATAATGTCAATGATTACATACCATGGAAACATTCGGGTAATAAAAAGAGGAAACGTATACCTGAAGAGATAAGCTGGGCAAAAAAAAAAAAATTTAATTACCATATTAGAAAACATTAAAACTTCAACATAACCTTGATGTTATTCATATTGAAAAAATATTTGTGAGAGTGTGTTAAAAATTTTATTAAATACTGAGGGGAAAACAAAAGACGCGTATAAGGCGAGGCAAGATTTAGAGGATATGAAGATAAGGAAAGAATTGGCATGGGGATACATATATAATGTTGCCTGTATTTTATTCACATAGTAAGTTAGAGAAACAATGTTTTTTTTGAGTTCTTGAAATGAGTGACGTTTTTAGATTCATATGCTTCGAATATCTCATGGTGTGTGAATGTTGGCGATGGTAAGGTATCGGGGTTGAAAAGTCACGATTGTTATGTTCTATTATTGCTCGTTGGGACTTGTGGATATTTGTTCAAGGATGTATACAGTGCAATAGTTCAGTTGTGGAATTTTTTCAAAGATTTGTGTTGTAAACCACTGGATGTAGAAGAAATGAAGAGGTTGGATAAAGACATTGTCTTGATTTTGTGCAAACACAAAATGATTTATCTACTGGATTTTTTTATATAATTATCCACTTAGTTATTCATTTGTTGCAGAAGGCTATGCTTGGAGGGCCGGTTCAATATAGGTGGATGTACCCTATTGAAAGGTATGTCAATATACTCATTGTCATATTTTTAGGGTTATTTCCACATAGCCCCGACTTTTTAAATCAAACACGACATTAAAAGTGGGGATTAAGTCAAATTACTTATTTTTACGTATTGTTTATAGATTTAAGATGAGGTAAGTTTTATCATTGTAAATGAAAATAGTTACTTGGGAACATTAAAGGGTTGCGTGTTTAATAATGCTCGATTGGAAGGTTCTATAGCGGAAGCCTACATCGCTAATCAATCTTTGACATTTTGATCAATGTACTTTGATGGGATTGAGACTAAACTCATTCGCCAGGAAAGAAATTACGACGGGGAAAGATAAGAGGATGGATTGATTGTATTATCTCAAAATTTTCGCCCTTTTGGGGCATGTACTTATAACTTTCTCATAGTGATTGAGATGGAAATGATGAGGTGGTACATGTTGAATAATTGCAAGAAAGTAGCTCCATATATAGAGTGAGTTAATAACTAAGAAGTAATCTTGGTAAGTATTAATTTACAATTGCTACAAAGTTTATTGTTAAAATTATTACCATTGTCAGTGAACGTATTATGGAGGAGTTGAATAAAGAAATCCATTTGAATTTAGAAGAGAGAAGTAGGAAGAATTTCCCTATCTAGTTTGAAGAACGTGTTAGTTTAAGAATAGTTATTATAACATAACATTGATGTATAAATTTAATTAATTTTTAAGTAATATAATTGGTCTAACTTATATCATTCAAATTTTGTCTTTAATGGATGAAAAGGTTGTACGGCCAAAAGTCTCCCGAATGTACTAAGCAATTATATGCATTAGCATGTGGTCCTGATATACAGGCAAACAAGTATAAAAGTTGGATAGTAACTAGAGTTAGATTTCACACTAAAGGCCGTGATAATCGCATGAGAAGTCAAAACAAAGGTTTAGTTATTAAAGGATAACACAATGATGAAGAGATGATCTTTTATGGTGTATTGAGCAATATTATTAAGTTAGAGTATATCAAAGGAAATTAAGTCCTCCTTTTTTAGTGTGACTGGTTTGAAGGTGATAAATGAAAAAAATTAGGAATAAAAATAGATGATCACTTTAAAAGCATCAATATTAATGGTAGGGGGTATAAGAGTGCTCCTTATGTGCTAGACATTCAAGCAAAATAAGTGTTTTATCTCAATGACACAAAATTGGGAAAAATTGGCATGCTGTTCAGGAATTCCACCATAGACACTTTTATGATCGTGGGGTGGAAGAAATGGACATAAATGTATCATAAACAAATCATTTTGGGTACCAAGAAAATGCTTCATTAGAGGTTTTTGAGATTGTAGAAGCTGATGTTGGCCAGTTGCAGAGAAACGTTGTAGAGAGAGACATTATTGATTCTGGAATTCTAGATATAGACATAGAAGTACTATCAGAAGAAGACATTGTTTCCCTTGATGATGTCGATAAGGAAGACGAAACACTTGATGAATATTATGAAAATGAGAAAGATCTTGTAGTGGTCGAGGATGATGATAGTGATAGATATTGAATTTGTTAATGGAAACTACTTTCTTTAGTTGTATTATGCCAGATTATTTTTATTTCATGAATAGTATATCATTTGAATATGTTAATGGAGTTTATTATTAATACTTTATTCAGTTTTATTATGCCAAATGCTTTTTATTTCATGCACAGTCTATCAATTATATCATTTAATATATATTATATTCCCTAAATTGTTTAAACTACATTAATGGGTGATTTGATGTTCTTTTTCAGTTTGGAACCAAAAAAATATCTTCGGTAAAATAGCATGAAGGAGGCGACCCTGGCTCCTACAAAACCCATGGCTCCCATGATATCCACGACTTCCACGACACCCACAGCACCCACGGATCCCACAACACCCACAACTGAACAAGTAATGGATGTGGTTACTGCAAATATCTCACCATCAACACAATAAACCAGTCCCGGAAGCTCTATGAGCCATGCAGGTACAAAAACTAATTTTCAAATGTTTCTTAATATTGTTCATTTGCTTCCAATATTGTTTGTTTTCCTTTAAAGTTTCGAACACCAATTTTACCATAATGGAAAAAGTCTGTGGACCTATATAGGGTAAGGGGCTTCAGAAGACGATCAAAAATGGAATCATTTTATTGATGTACACTTGAAGAATGATTATGGTTTTTGTTTGCTTACTACTTCTATATCTAACAACATTGCTAAAAATTAGAAGCTCCGAATTCATGAAATTTCAAAGTTAGGACCCAACTCTATGTTTTATATGTGTATCAAGTTTTAGGTCTGCAATTTTTTAATGATTCTATTTTTCCCCGGTAAAATTATTGATCATTCGAAGGTAATTTAGCACAATATCTTTCCTAAATTATGTAAACAAGAAAGTTTACAGGATAAAATAAAATAAAGAAGAAGGACCATCAAAGGAGAGAATCAATGAGGTGGATACCAATCTTGAGGATGAGAAACAACATGAATAAGCTATAAATGTGAATGTTGAACATGTTATTCACGACACTGACCTTCCCACTGATGTCTTTAATATTTATAATGAAAATATTGAAGATAACGATATGGAGAGGCCAATAAGTAATGGATTGAATGGTAAAGCATTGCAGATAAGTGAAGTTCAATAAGTAGAAGATATTAATAACTCTTTACAGATGTAACATATAGTGACTATGATTCATTATTTAATTGTTCACAATCTAGAAAATACCCCAACTAGATTCCTAAGAAACTCTTGGCCATACTTATTGATGAAGAATAAGAAGAAGGGGTCAAAGAAGATAGGGAAGGAGTATTCATCATTATGATCCTCATCAACATAATCTAATCTATTTCACATTGAAAGAAAATTTTGAATATGTGACCAATGCAGGCCTAAGCAACTTAAAAAAGAATCAAAGTCATGACTTTGGAAATAAGAATGGTTTTGCTACTGTTCTTTCAATCTCTCAAAAGAAGAAATTAAAATCGAAAGTCAAGAAGGAATTGTAGGCTCATAAAAGCTATAGTTTAAGGGGTGGACCTAGATCCTCCCAGAAATTAAAGTCTTATAATGGAACATAGGAGGTTTGGGCAATCCTCACTTAAAAAAACTTGACTTTATTTGGTTATTTAATTTGTACAATATAAACCTGACTTTATTTGTGTTGCTGAACGAAGCATCTTATTTTATGATGCCTTGATGAAAATTTTCAAACCTCTGGGATTCATCTATCTAGCTTCGACAATTATGGTTAGATTACTTCAAAATTTATGGATTTTTTAACATAATTGCCCCTCTATTCTACAAGCCTAATCTCAACATGTTACTTTTTTGGCTACAGTAGATGGTATATCTTTTTTTCTCTATTGTGTAAGTTTCAATAGACTATATTATTATAAAGGAATTATGGGATGAATTTCCTCAGCTTAATTCTTAATTAACGTCCCTCGTATGGTTATTGGTGACTTTAATGGTGTTTTTCTTACTCATGAATGTAGAGGTAGGAATATTCCTTATCATAAAGCTTCATCAGACTTTTAAAAAATGATTGATGATTCTAAAACAATATTTTAAACTTGGAAGAAAGGCCATACATATGCAATAGAAAGGAGATTGGATAGACTTCATTATCATTGTCATTTATATTTTTCATTCACACTGTAAACAACAAATCACATTAACATATTATGTACCATACATAATATGTTATTGACATGTCATTTACTAATCTATACTGAACAGTGTCAGGGTTGTAAATTTCCTTATGCAAATCATATATCAACTGTATTGCTTTATGAAACTTCATAATTTTTATGCAAATCATATTGGCCTATGCAAATATGATTTGGAGTGGGATAACAATACCTCAGAACTAATGTAAGAAACTTGTGCATACATTATTGTGTTGCAAATTTACCCTTCCACCAATGGTCATAGGATTACTTCATTGATCAGATGCAATAAGATATTTTATTTACTCATTAAGTATAAAATTTCAAGAAAGAAGTTTTTGGAAGAGCTAATGAAAGGGAGAAGTAAGAGTCAAAAGAGCAAGCTTCATCAAGTGCATAAAAAATATGGATCAACATAAGCGACTAGAAAAAATGGCCCTACTATTATGACTAAGGATAATTGGCTTAGTCTATGCAATCTTTATGGAAGTCCAAAGTATAAGGTTTGAACTATTGTTGATATTGTAACTTCTAAATATCTATTTTATTAAAATACGCACACTTATGATGTTTGAAAATTTACTCCAGAGATAGTGTATTGTAAACTGGAATAACAAGTCTAAACAAATTGTAAAGCATAATCAAGGGTAAAAAACATTTGTGGTGGTGCATAATGAACTGGTAATGTATCTACTTGTTTTAGTGTTGATTGAGAATTTTATTTTATAAGAATAATTAATTATTTGTTGTTTAATAGCAGAGTAAAGAGGTCGATGGTCAAGAGCCAAATATGATCAAATTTTATAAAGGAACGCATTACAAAGATGAAAAGTGGAAATCGCCCAACGTCGAAACGCTCTATGTAAGTCTTATCAATTTTATTTTGCAAGTATTTCTCATTAAGAACTACTTAAATAAAAATTAACTTCAATACTATATTAAGAAACTAATTATGTAATTACTTGTTTTGATTCAATTGAATTTTATAAAAGGGTAAATTAGATTGAATTTACCCTGCTATTTCGAAATTACAAACACAAAAACACTATTGGTTTGTAATTCCTTTGGTACTATTTCGGTACAAAATGTTGTCGCTGATTTACAAACCAACAAACACTGCTGTTGAACCAACAAACACCATCTTGAACAAATAATAATTGATGTTGATTCACTTTTTGTCAAATAATTCTATTGTTTGTGCTAATTAGAGATTGTTTCATTGAGGGGATGATTTTTGGGTTTATTTTTTTCAAATGTAAAAAATACATAATATCAATTCTCTTTTTTTTATCTTTTCTTTCCTTTTTACTTTTTAATTTTTTTATGAATTACCTATATTATTAGTTGTTGTATCCTTAGTACTATGACTAGTGTTTGCTTAGTCATGTCAAAATAGTAATAATGTAACTTCAATCCTAATTTACATCCATTTGCATGTGATAAGAAATTTTATGGAGTGGTGATTAATCTATATGTGTTGAAAACTTAATGGCCTTGTAATTATACATACTGGATTCAGTTTACTATTTTTAAATATTACACATATTGCATTATAATTTACTAGTTCCTTTAACTATTTTTGAGTTATTTTTTGCACAATGAATATTTTTCATTTTTAAGGGGATGAAATGTGGGACTTCTATGTCCTTTAACTAGTGTTTAAGTGACTTGACAATGTATGTGTACGTGATTTAATGTGGATTTTGTTACGATAATTTAGTTATTTTGTGGATTTTAACGAATGTGTATTTTTAAATGGTAATTTGCTTAAATTTAGTGGTATACATGAATCTATCAAATTCATTTTCAAAATAAAAAATATATATTTTGAAATACTCCATTACCGAAATAAATATTTTATTAGTCAAATATGCAAATAATAAATAAACGTGTAGTTTAAGATTTGGTAGTTTATTGCTGAAAATTAATAATTAAGAATCATTCTTCAACAATTAAATTTCGTAGCCAATCGTTCCGGAGGGAACGTACAAATTTCGTTGGTAAAAGCTTCTAACACACTAGTTTCCTGGTGGAATTGGGAATGAAATGAAGACATTTAGCGATAAAAATATTGAACAATTAGCTATAAAACAAAATATAGCCTACATATGATAATTGTCTATAAATAAATTGTTGTGGCAAAATGACCTAAACAATTGGCAACGAAAGTTAATTTCATGGCCATATACATTCACCAACGGGACTTTCAAAACGAACTCACTAAAAAATATTTTTTTCTTGTCCAAAACTATCAGCGACGAAATATAAACTTTTGGTTATGAAAAGTTTCGCACTTAAATGTAAGAATTGTTGTAGTGATTACATGAGATTTCTTGTCTTTCCTTTGGACCAAAACTTCCCCTATCGCGAAATCACTCGCATCACATATGAGCTCGAATGGTAAAGACCAATCCAGAGCTTGAATGATGGGAGCGGGAATAAGCATGCTTTTAAATTTATGAAAAGAACATTGACATGACTCATTCCACTCAAATGGGGTGTCCTTCATAATAGGGTTACTCAAAGGTCTAGCAATGACGATAAAGTCCTTGATAAACCTTCTATAAAACCCCACGTGGCCCAAGAAAGAACACACATCTTTTAGTGATTTTGGTGGGGTAACTCAGCTATGACATCAATTTTAGCCCTATCAACCTCAATTCCCTTGGACAATATAATAGGGACAAGAATTATTCCTTCGGTGACCATAAAATGGAATTTCTCCCAATTCAGCACCAAGTTCTTTTCCACACACCGGGCAAGTACTTTCTCAATATTTGCTAAGAAAAGATCAAAAGAGGTGCCTAAAATGCTAAAGTCATCCATAAAAACTTCAAATCCTATTTCAACCATGTCACTAAAGAGACTTAACATGCACCTTTGAAAGTTCACGTGTTCATTACACAATCTAAATGACATACGCTAGTAGGCAAATGTTCCAAAAGGACATGCGAAAGTCATCTTCTCTTGGTCAAGTACATCTACCTCTATTTGGTTATATCCGGAATAACCATTAAGGAAGCAATAGTATGGTGGTCCTGCTACTCTCTCTAGCATTTGGTCGATGAATGGTAAGGGGAAATGGTCTTTCATCGTGCCCTCATTGAGTTTTCGATAATCAATGCAAATCCGACACCCGATGGTGGTACATTGGGGAATTAGCTCACCCTTGGCATTCTCAACCACAGTCATACCCGACTTCTTTGGGATAACCTGTATAGGACTTACCGATTTTCTATCAGAGATTGGGTAGATGATCCCGGCATCCAACAACTTAATAATTTTAGCTCACACTACCTCTTTCATGGTAGGGTTCAATCTTCTTTGCATTTCCCTCGAGGGCTTCACGTCTTCCTCGAGGTTGATTTTGTGGGTACAAATCAAGGGATTTATACCTTTCAAATATTCTATGAACCAACCAAAAGAGCTTTGATGCTTCCTCCAAATTTCTAGCAATTTACCCTATTACTCTTTATCTAGGCTAGAGAAGACAACAATAGGAAATGTCTCATCCTCTCCTAAATAAGCATATTTGACATTAGAGGGTAGTTTCTTTAATTCGAGGGTAAGAAATTCTTCATCGTAGGGGACCGTGCATGACTCCCTCGATGGTAGTTTATCGAATCTAGAACCCCAATTTACATCTGTCACATCCCCATCCGACACTCTTTCGTCTAATATGTCTCTCAACTCCTCTATCTCCCTCTCAAAGTCGGTGTACGTCCCCTCACTCTCACTGCTCGATATAAGGCACTCTCTTAAGGTATCTCCACTGAAATTTTCCTCTATATGCTCCGCTACGATCTCCTCAATAAGATATACTGCATGAAAATCGTTCTCATTACCCACATGTTTGGCAATATTGAAGATGTTTGTCTCTAAGGTCATGTTCCCGAAAGTGAGTTGCATTTGGCTATTTCGAGTGTCAATCAAGGAGTTAGCCGTGGATAAGAATGGGCGCCCAAGGATAATGGGAACATGATTAATTGAGGTGAAGGAGGGCTCCATGTCCCAATTGACAAAATCTATAGGGAAGTAAAAGGTGTCAACTTGGAATATCACTTCCTCGACAATACCTCTTGGTATCTTTACGGTACGATTCTCAAGTTGGAGAGTGATCTTTGTGGGCTTGAGGTCACCCAAATCAAGTTGCCTATAAATGGGATAAGGGATAATGTTGACACTCGCCCCTAAATCTAGTAAGGCCTTTTCAATTAGGTTATCTCCTATGATGTAGGAAATAGTAAGTGCACCCGGATCTTTAAACTTTGGTGGAAGATCATTGAGTAAAATGGAGCTTACATTTTCTGTTAGGAACATGTTCTTCTTTACCTTTAGCCTTCTTTTTACCGTCAATAAGTCCTTAAGCACTTTAGCGTAGGCGGTAATTTTCTTTATGGCATTGAGTAAAGGTAAATTCAGATTGACCTGCTTAAAGAGATCTGACACATCATCACGGGGGGTTTCTTTTTTTTTTGGGGGGGGGGGGGGGGGACCAATCGTTGAGGAAATGGTGCGGCAGTGGGTGGTTTCACTACGACTTCAGACTCACTAGTGTCATCATTTTCACTTTCCTTTAAGGGGTCATCTTCTCCTATTTTGTGTTGGGCGAAACCTCCTTGTCCTTAGGTGTGTCGTGTGGGGGGTGATAAATAAACAACTCTCACACTACGTAGAGTGGTGATGGATTCACATTGTTCTTGATTCTCTATGGATGTAGAGCTAACACTAGTTTAATCTTGAGGAGGTCTTTGGAATTAGGCCAAAAGATTTCCCTTCTCTTGGATACTCAATAATGATTGCAACTTAGATATGTTCGTATTTATATTGGTGAACATGCGCTTATGATTATCATTGGTTGCATTCTGGGCATTGATAAATTGGTGTATCGTATCCTCGAGACTTATCCACTGTGGAGTGATATACGTCCCGAGAGGTGGTGCTTGCATACGTCCTTGCATATGTGGTGCTTGTTGAAAGTGCAAGGGTAGAGGAGGGGCAATGTGTGAATTGGAATTCAACGCAGCATGTTGTTGCCCGTAGCTAAAACTAGGATGGTTTTTCCATAAAGGGTTGTAAGAATTCTCGTGCAGGGAATCGAAATTAACCTTAAATCCTCCTACTCCAGTCACTTGCTCCTGAAGTACAACTTTGTCGGTGGGTATCGTTGGGCATTCCTATGTTGAATGTCCCACCTCATAAATAGCACACACCTTTTCTATGGGGGCGTGGATGGAGCTGGTTGCTTCTCTTACCTGTACATCGAGCATTTCTCTCATGCTCCTATCAATTGGTCAAGTCGAAGGTCTAACAATGTATCTTTGTCTATGTGGTACATATCGGACGTAGAAGGAGTGGTAGACGCTTGACGAGGCCAATTTTGGGCATTAGTTACAGATGTGTCCCACGCTTGAGTAGTCTTGAAAACATAGTTAAGGTGGATCTCTGCATCATTAGCATCTAGCTCGAAAAAGGGTCCATCACACATAGTTTCAACGAGTTGCTTGGAGTTTATATTCAACCTATTATGAAAGAAAGAGATAAGTTACTGTTTATCAAGACTATGGTGCGGGAAGGAAGTGACTAGCTCTTTAAAACGCTCATGACATCGATCGAACAACTCATTTTCTAGTTGTCAAAAAGTTTTAATTTGAGCCTTAATGGAGTTCGTTCGATGCGGAGGGAAGAACGTTTTGAGAAACCTAGATTGCAATTTATTCCACAACGTAATCGAGTTTGGAGATAAAGACCATAGCCAGGTCTTAGCTTTATTCTTTAGAGAGAACGAAAAAACCATAAAGAGGATTGCATCTTTCGTGCACGTTTGATCACTAAAGGTCTCACACACCTCCTCGAACTCATGAACGTGGAGATATGGTTTTTCCGACTCGATTTCATGATAGGTAGGAATTATTTGGATGATCCCATTCTGAAAGTGGAATCGCCCTATATTGTACGAGAGTAGAATTTATCCCGGAGTGACTGATCGGTCGGGATATAAGAATTCTGTCAAAGGGCGATACGGTGCCTATCCCTCACATGTACTATAACTAGATTAATCAGACATGTCTCTCTCTTCATGTGACTTAGTATCCTCACTCAGTGTGCTCGGACTGTAACTAGACTGGTAACTTAAAGGGTAACTCGAAGGATCACTCAAAGTATGACTTGCTATGGAGTTTGACTGTGTAGGCTCTGGAACCCAAAATTGAGGAACGTTATGAGTCTGTGGGCTATCAGGATCATACATGACTAACGGATTCTCGTAAATGCAATTTGGAGTTAATTGAGGAGTTTGTTGCGAATTTTGCGTGAAAGTAATATGGGAAATGTTGTATCTTTTTTGGATTTTTTTAAATATTTTTTTATTTTTTTGGATTTTTATGAATTTTTGGTCAAAGTTTTCGATTAACTATATCTAACCTACATTCTACCTAACTCCCCGGCAATGGTGCCATTTTGATTGAGTGGAAAACCGAGCGTCCATGAAATACGCTAATCATTGTTTCAGCTTCTAACCAAAATACAAACAAAAAACTAAACTTTAACTACACTCTTAAGGAGTATAGCGGCTAGTCTGGGTATCGAATCCACAGGGAATGTTTGATAGATTTTAATTGATTTATTACTTCAAAAATGAAGTGTAAAAGATTATGATGGGGCGAGAAAGGAAAAAGGGGAAAACTAAAGGAGTTAACTAAACCTAATTAAACTAATAAAATACGAATTAATAATTATGAATGAGAGATAAGGTTGGAATGCAATCCCTCGAACCTTAGTACGCTTACCGGAGATAAAACTAGTTATGAATTAGATAATTGATTAAATCCAGTCTTTATTAATCTCAAGCATTATATATATGAGGGTACTAGCCTGCACCATACATAATCAGAAGTAAGAATAAAGCGGTGTCGTTATAGCTACACTCGCGTCACACTCTTAAGCATCCCCGATAAGTACTAGTCCATTGCATCAACAAAACACGTTAGAACCAAGCATAACAAAAAGAATAACAAAAACTTTAACTAATTACTCTAAACTATAATAATAATAATAATAATAATAATAATAATAATAATAATAATAATAATAATAATAATAATAATAATAATAATAATAATAATAATAATAATAATAATAATAATAATAATAATAATAATAATAATAATAATAATAATAATAATAATAATAATAATAATAATAATAAGAAGAAGAAGAAGAAGAAGAAGAAGAAGAAACGAAAAAAAATCTAATTATGTACAACCTATGATTGTAACTTCTAATAAGTTATACACTAAAAGTCGAAAAATTTGAGGGTCCACCCAAAATACGATATGACTTTGAGGGATAATCAGTGTACCCTCATTTTCATACATGCATTCCACAAAATAAGAATTTTGTTTGAACAACGGAAGCCATGTGTGAGGTGGAATAAATGAACCATCACTAATTAAATTTTTTAAAGTGATGATGGGGATTTGGATGCTAACGGAGATAAGTAAAATTGGGATCCAAGAAAAATAGAGTCACCTCCCAAAGATTTTCAAGTAGTATGGGAAGCGGGGAAAACAAAAAAGGAGATTCCATATTGGAAAACCATTCAAGTAAAGAGTCCTCGTCAGTAAAATATTTAAATGTTTCAAAATTTTCAACCGACTCAAAGGAATATAGCGGTACTTGTAATGCTTCAATAACGGTGAACAAGAGTGGTGATGAAATAAACTCAATCTCAAGTGATTCATCATCACTTGGAGATTGAATTTCAAGGGGAAAAGATTCACTTTCAATGAGATGTTCTTCAAAATTTTGAAGTCACACATAAGTCTTAACCTCGTTTTTGTTTTCCAAAGAAGAACTAGTCTCCTGGGAAAGTGTTTCAATTTCCCAATCATCACCAAGGATCCTCTTCACATGTTACATGTAAAGATGGAAGCTTTCTTCCAAAGTAGTCTTCCTTGGCTCTAGCACCTCGGATTCCTCATTTGTTTGAAAACTTTCTTCAATTTTAAAAATATCGAAGGAAAAATCGTCATTGGATTTGAATAATGCATCCAACTCTTGCTCCCCCAAACAATTTTTTTCCCGATATTCGTTTTAAAGCTTTTCATTCTCAAGAGGTCGAATGGACTCATCAATGTTTTTAGGTCGTGCCGTGGGTTCTTGCACATAAAAATCAAGAAAACTATTCCCATATAAATGTAAGTTTTCAAGCCTTTCCTTTTGAATAATTCAAAGACGCTCACTAATGGTAATAAGTTGAGGCACAAATTCTTCAGAATAAATAGGATGAAAACGATTCCCATTTGAACCATTATAATTACCGAATTCACTATAAAAGGACATGATTACCGAATAGTTTGTAAATGGATAATCCACATAAAGAGATGTGCGGTTGAGGATTCAATGTTTCTTGGTGCTCAATTATGCAAGCCTAAAAAAGGTGAAAACAAAAAAGTACAAAATAAAGATATCTGACGAAATAGTAAATCAATTATAATCTATAACAAAACACTCCCCAACAATGACGCTAAAAACTTGATGCGACCACAAATGTGTCTTAAGTGCGTGCTTATATAGGCTCAAGTGCAAGCCTATCGCATAAGTAATAAAATCAGTAAGACGGGGTCGAATCCACAGGGAAATAGGACAAATAATCATGACGATGAACAGGAAGACGATCAACCTTAACCTGACTCTAAAAAGAAACAAAAAAGATGATTGGATTGGGAAAATTTCTATCAACTAAATGCAAGTTAATTAAACTAATTATGAAACTAAACATGCAAGCATAAGATAATTATGATTTACTAAGTTTGAATGGGAAAAATAGGTTAGAATGCAATCCCCTGACCCTAATACATTTATCGGCTATAAAACTAGTTATGAATTAAACAATTGATTAAATCCAATCTTTATTAATCTCAAGCATTACATATATGAGGGCATTATCCCGTACGATACATAATCATAAGATAATTATGATTTACTAAGTTTGAATGGGAAAAATAGGTTAGAATGCAATCCCCCGCCCCTAATACATTTATCGGCTATAAAACTAGTTATGAATTAAATAATTGATTAAATCCAATCTTTATTAATCTCAAGCATTACATATATGAGGGCACTATCCCGTACTATACATAATCAAAAGCAAGAATAAAGCGGTGTCGTAGTAGATACAAGCGCGTTGCACTCTTAAGCATCCTGGTTACCAAAGGAAAATGAGATCAAAAGTCCTACAACGACTATAATCACCACACAAGACGTGATTAAGCGCGAAAAGTAGTGTCGTATCAGAACGCTAATCGTTGTTTTCGTTTCGCCTACTCAATACAAAAACCTAAACTACAACTGAACTTGACAAGAAAGCACAGCGGTAAGTCGGGTATTGTAAGAAATCCACAGGGAGTGATTGAATTTTAGATGTTAATTGCTTTAAAACTTCGGGAATAAAAGTGTAAAATAAATAAAAGAAAAGGTTATGGTTGGGAATGGTGGAAAAAGAAAAGAATAAGTTATGCTACGCAAAAGTAAAGCGAGGATCGGGATCGCATTCTACCACATGGATCGAAACAACTACTAATTAGAGTTAAGGCTCAAAAGCAATTTAATCGAGTATTTTCAATTAAGCATAAACATCACACAATAAGGAATTTAATCCAAAGTTGCAAGATTAAACATTTAACGGAAAATGGTCACACACGAATTAAATTCGGAATATCGCTATAAACACTAAAGTTGCGTGACAAATAAAGTTAAACGCATAATAATCCAACTTTAATACGCGAGGTTTCAATTAAATGAAATTTTACACAAAACCTAACTTTCGAGGTCCAAACCCGTAAATGGCGGAACATAAACCCGACCCTATTTATCTAAGGGAAATACATGAATTAAACTAATTAACAAAGCAATAAACTAATTAAGCAAGAAATAATTTAATCTAGGCAAGAAAGTAAAGAAAGCAAGTAAATTAAAGCATGGAAATTAAGGAAGACAACTAAATTAATGAAATTAAAGTTAAGGTACAACTTACAAAATAAAGAGTACAATAGAGGAGTAGGGAAAATCTCCCAATTTTACAAAACCTAAAATGTAAGACAAAATGAAGATATAAAGATCCCTCTCAAAAATGAGAGAAGAGAGTATTTATAACCAAAAATATCCCATGACAAACTTGTAAAAAAATGAAGAAACAAAAAATATCTGCAGGACCCAATCGATTTGGGGTGTCCGAATCGATTCGGTACGTACAGGTATGAAATCTGCAGCTTGTCCTGTTTTACGGAAAATGCTGCCATTTCTTCGTTATAGCTCGGAATTAGGCACGGTCGGAGGCTACGCGAAGATAACTCAGAGGGATACAACATCCAAGAAGACATGGGGCCAAAAACCCAAATTCTGAAATGACAAAAATTCCCTTGAATGTGGCCTTAAGTGTGAATTTGAAGTAAAAACCATCCTAAAAATGCCATAACTCCTTCGATACAACTCGGAATCATGCACCGTCGGCGGCCACGCGAAGAGAAATAAAAGTTCTTCAACTTCCGTGAAGAGCTCGGGATTCAAACCGAAATGCTGAAATTACTAAAATGCCTCCGAAGCTGCAAAGGTCGACGAAACCTTTCCGGAATGCGTCCGAACTTCATACTAAGCATCCAAATACCTACAAAAGCTCAATTAACCCCTGCAAAACATGTTAACATAGAAATCCGAGGTTTTCTGGTTAACGAGCATAAGTATAGGGATTAAGATACCCAAGGGGGCTAATAAGGCGTAGGTTAACGGGTGAAATACGCAATATTTTCATCGTATCACACCCCCTAACTTACACATTGCTAGTCCCTAGCAATGAAATAGGAAACAAAAAGAACTATAAGAAAATCACAAACAGTATACGGGTACAAAAATGGGATAAGAAAGGATAAGTCCACTTTCGTGGGCGAACGATTTCATTTAGCATATGCAATAATCCGTTAAAACCCTAGGTTACCCTAGTGGATGAGTGTCGTCTCGTGAGGGTTTTCAGTGATGATACCCACAAACATCATAAGGTTTCCTCAAAATATGCCCAACCCAACATGCGACAAACTCAATAACAACGAAAAAGATTTCAAACACGTTATTAGCATATTGAATAAATTCAAGCTAAAGTCCGTTGTTATTAAGAGGTTGAATGCACCTCATAGAATTGAAACTTTAAAAGTGGGAGGGGGGAGAGAAAATGCAAAGTATGATTTGGCAAAAACTTAAATAATTCAGATAATTAACATTAAAGCATGCATGTATTCTATCCTCACGGACATTACACTCATCAAATGAATTCACTCGAAACAGGGAGGTAACACACGGAACATGCGGGCATAAAGAGTAAATGTAAATGGAAACTAGGTCGTGCACATGTCACAAATAAAGAACGCTATATAGGAAATGAAAAACTTGTAATCTCAATGAAAGATACCGCTCATTAAAGGAGGCGAAATGCATTTTCACAGATTATCAAAACTATTTAAACCTTTGAATTACATCAACCTAAGATCACGTAGGACTTGTAATAGGGTTGTAATGTAGGCTAGTCTAGGGTACAAAATGAAAGGAATGTATGTACGGATTCAAAGTGTTCGAAATGAAAACTCGGGATAATGGGAAAATGCGGGCAATAGCAAAATTGGAAAACAAGTTCCAAAACGGCATTAGATATATCATCGGGGAGAGTAATCAAAGCTTATTGAACTATATACACACCATTTACAACTTTCTCTTTCTTCTCTTTTCTTCTTTTTCTTATGTTTTCTTTTGCTTTTGCTTTCTCTTTTTCTCTACACTTTCTTTACTTATCACACTCTCATATGCCTAAATTACAACCGACATCATAACAACATCATTCAATCCCAAGTAACATTCCAAACAAAGGTATGGAAAGTGTATGTATGGGCTAAAACTCCAATTTGGAGTTGGTTATAGAATTTTGGGTAATGAAATGAAAGGCTAATAATTAGGCTCAAAGGGGTTGACTAGAGAAAATATAGAAGGTGAGGTCAAGGTATATATGGGAGATATAACAAAGATTGCCTATGATCATTTCCAAAAGTTTACGCAATTCTCGAGTTAAAACAAACTTTGAAAATCATGCTTAAGTAATACATTTCAAGTATGAACTCAATTAATGAACGGTCAAATGAAAGAATATAGAGATTACCAACGAATTCAACGTTTTCAAAGAGGAAAGAATAGTGTATAACACTCACAAAAGACGAAAGGTACAAAGCTTACTCGGTGTAAGTATATACAATGCAACAAAAGATTACCGAGTTATAAAAATCTTAAACCAAATCAATATAACAAGGAAAGTGCATATGCTCATGGGATAAAGTTTAATTCATGAAGTTATTCACAATATCAATGATTTAAGGACTGAAGTCTAATAACTTCTAAAATCGAGAACATGCATCATTGAGTTGTCTATTGGATCGGGCAATTATTGAAATTTATCATCAAAAACAAGGCAAAATTCCCAACAAAGGAGAAAAAAAGAAAGAAAATATTTTTGAAATTTTTTCAAATTTTTCACAAAAAGGCATACTTAGTAACTAAATGTGAGGAAATCCATGGACAAAACAAAGAAATGGATAAAATATCCTACACCCCCAAACTTAAATGTTGCATTGTCCTCAAAGCGCATTAAGAACACAACACCAAGAGAGGAAAATAACGATATTACCCAACACGAGTCCAATGGAATCTTCAAAACAAGTTAGTACCAAGCATAAAAAAAACAAATAACAAAAAGTTAACTAATTACACTAGACTAAATTAAAAGGAAAGAAAAAAAAAGGAAAGAAAGAAAATTTAAAAGCTAACTATTTACAACCTACTATTTAGACTACACACTAACTATACACTAGAAGTCTAAATAGTTGAGGGTCCACCCAAACAATATTTTGACTTTGAAAGATCAACGGTGGACCCTCCAAAGCGAACATGCCTCCCGAAAAATAATAATTCCGTTTGAAAAATGGAAGGCATGTGGGTGGTGAAAAAAGTGAACCATCGCCAATTTGAAATTTTGGGCGGACGATGGGGGATTTGGATAATAAGGGGGAAAGGTACACTTCAGGTCCAAGAAAAATCGACTCATCTCCCAAAGATTTTTCAAATGGAATGGAAGATGGTGCACACGTGTGGATAACATCCATCGAAAACAAGTCCGGCAAGGAGTCCTCATCGACAAAAAGTGTAGAAGTTTTAAAAGTTTCTACCGACTCATAGGAATCAATCGATAATTCTAATGGTTCAATGATGGAAAACGTATATGGTAATGAAATAAATTCAATCTCCGTCAACATATCGTTGGAAGGAGATTGAATTTCGGGGGATAGAGATTCACATTCGATGAGAAATTCTTTGAAAAATTGAGGTGAAACACAAGTTTCCACCTCCTCGTTGTTTTGTGCATAAGAATTCATCTCATCACAAAGTGCTCCAAGTCTCATTCCAGAATCATTTAGGCTTTCCAAGCCTTGGGAGTAAAGAAGAAAAGTTTCTTCCAAAGTAGGCTTCCTCGGCTCAAGAGCCTCGAATTCCTCGTTTGGTTGAAACTCGTCTTCAAAAGTATCGAAATAAGAATCATCATTATATTTGAATAATGAATCCAACTCAAGCTCCCAATAACGATTTTCATTCCGATAATTATTTTTAAGTCTTTCAATCTCAAGAAAATCTTCAAAATGGAAAACTTGAAAACTATCCCCAGAGTAAGAATCATTAGAATAACCGTAATAACTATAATAGTAAGACATGATTACCTTGTTGTTTACAGATGGGGAATCCGAGCAAGAAAGTTAGCAACTGCGAATCAAAGTTTCTTAGCGCTCAAATATGCTATCCTGCAAAAAAGATTAAAACAAGGAATACAAATACAAAAGGAAAAATACTACGAAATAATAAAACAATTACTATCTAAAACACACTCCCCGGCAACGACGCCATTTTGATTAAGCGCAAAAAGTAGCGTCGCGTCAGAACGCTAATCGTTGTTTCGTTTCGCCTACTCAATACAAAAATCTAAACTACAACTGAACTTGACAAGAAAGCACAGCGGTAAGTCGGGTGTCGTAAGAAATCCACAGGGAGTGATTGAATTTTAGATGTTAATTGCTTTAAAACTTCAGGAATAAAAGTGTAAAATTAATAAAAGAAAAGGTGATGGTTGGGAATGGTGGAAAAAGAAAAGAATAAGTTATGCTACACAAAAGTAAAGCGAGGATCGGGATCGCATTCTACTACACAGATCGAAACAACTACTAATTAGAGTTAAGGCTCAAAAGCAATTTAATCGAGCATTTTCAATTAAGCATAAACATCACACAATAAGGAATTCAATCCAAAGTTGCGAGATTAAACATTTAACGGAAAATGTTCACACACGAATTAAATTCGGAATATCACTATAAACACTAAAGTTGCGTGACAAATAAAGTTAAACGCATAATAATCCAACTTTAATACGCGAGGTTTCAATTAAATGCAATTTTACACAAAACCTAACTTTCGAGGTCCAAACCCGTAAATAGCGGAACATAACCCCGACCCTATTTATCTAAGGGAAATACATGAATTAAACTAATTAACAAAGTAATATACTAATTAAGCAAGAAATAATTTAATCTAGGCAAGAAAGTAAAGAAAGCAAGTAAATTAAAGCATGGAAATTAAGGAAGACAACTAAATTAATGAAATTAAAGTTAAGGTACAACTTACAAAATAAAGAGTACAAGAGAGTAGTGGGGCAAATCTCC